>LKNJ01000584.1:0-85838 GCA_002120245.1 Maccullochella peelii
TCCCTCATCTTTTTAAGTGGGAGAACTTGCACAATTGGTGGCTGACTAAATACTTTTTTGCCCCACTGTATATATAACTTAAATTATTCAGTGTAATTTTACTTATAATTTCCAGAATGCCATAATTTTACATTATGTTTGGTATAAAGTATATGTGTAAATTACAGATGGGTAAATAATTACACAACTCACAATTCCACATATATTTCAGTATAATATGAAACAAAAAAATATTTCTGCTCTGTTTTGCATTTCTTTTTCCACGATATAAATGTGTGTGTGGGGGGGGTTCTGGATCATATTTAAGAAATACATTATAGGATCATCCTATTATTCTGTCTTGTAGGCTATTAATTTACAGAAAATAAATAAACAAAAAACAAAAAACAAATTGGCTCTGAGACAGGAGCCGGCTCCCATCATTCACCTAAAGGAGTCAGCTCACAGAGCCTATCACTACTAACTACTACTGCTGCCAATTACAGTAAAAGGATGCAGGAAAAATTAGGCAGGAACTTTTATAGGGCAAGCTTTCACAACATTAAGTCCATAATAATTTACCTAATGTTTTTACTTTTTTAATACAAAAACACAATTTTAAGACAAATATATTTATATTAAATATATTCACCTTGGACTTCTCCCTCTCTGCTTTCAGTAGCCTGGCTGTCATGGCCTCCTGTGCAAAACACAATTTACAGTCAACAGCATGTATAATTATAAGAGCACACACAACATGTGAGATGCTGTTGCGTCACAGCGTCACCTCGGAACAAGATACAGGCATCATGGTGGATTTGTACAAGAGCTTAGATCCCACTCGTTCGGAGCAGGCTGTGGTGATGAATTTCCGGCTGCTAGCAATAACATCTACCCAAGTGACTCATCATCCATTTGATTCACATCACAGCGGGCCCACCGGTGGGGAATAAATGTGCCCTCTGCTCTCCCTTCCTCTCCTGCTCTTTAGTAGTAAACGAGATTATTTTCCTCTTCATTTCCTCATTCTTGTTTATTTACCCTTAATTTTTGGACAAATGCATTATTTCCCATCGCCCCGGGCCCTGCTGGTGTCCCATTAGGGCACTACGGAGGAGAGCGATGCAAATTAATTGGGAGCTACTATCATTACACAGTGTGTTGAAAAGTCTAGCTCACAAAGGTTATTAGTCTGGATACAGCTACACAGTGCCCCTCTGTGGCCTACTACTAAACTGCAGTAGGCATAAGAGATTTAAAAAAGGACTGACGCCATGACACTGATTAGCTTATACAAAGGCCTGTCCCCCAAACTAGGAACCAAGAAATAAATGGTTATGCTGATGATATATAACATGGGCAATTTGTGTGGCTAAATGGAAAGTAGTAATGTAAGGGCACAATAATACAAGATAATGTTTTCTTTACTGTGACTGTGGGCATCTACTGCGTGCATCTAGCTATGAGTCTACATCTAAATTAAAGTGCACCTAATGACAAAGCTCTCTCAGCTATTAATGCTTTAAGACTAAAAAAAAAAAAAACACCAAAAAAACATGACTGGCATGAAATACGGGAAAGTAGCAATTACTTGCTTAGCGGCCATTTGCACTGCATCAAAGTAATTGCCTAGGTGTGCTTTATGGTCTCATAAAGCAGAGCAAGAGGGCTAGGTGACACAGTGGGAACGCTGCTTCAACAAACAAGAGAGGGGACGGCAGTACATTAGAGAGAAAACCCTTCTGTAAGACCCTTCGATTTGTTTTATTCTTTGGCATGTTCTGTTATTGAATTATTTGATTAACATCACTTGTCAACGCAGTAACAAACGCAAATAATCTACTGTATCTAATTGTGTGGAAGATTACTAATCACACCAATTATAGTTAGTGGTTTTGGTTCTTTTCTGACTTCCGTTTGGTCAAAGTGAAGAATAATTACTCAACGGAGATCACTTGAGAATGTTTGAGCATTCATTTTTTAACCGCCATCATGCTGGCATTTGAACCTTTCTGTACCAGAGTTGGCAACCAGAACGGCTTATGATTTTTTTTCAAATTGAGAATGAATAAATTGTGGAAATGTAGGTCTGAATTATTACTCAGGAATAACCAACAGCTCTTTGAGATAGTATACAATCAAGCTGTGAAGGTCTTTGACAAAAAGTCAAATTGTGACCATCATTGTGACATTTTACTAAAATGTGAAATTTTAAGCTGGGCCAATGTGATCTAATAAGATGCCGTGCCGTTTTCTAAAATACTTAACAGTCTTGCTTCTTCCATTTTGATATGTGAGTAAAAGCAGGTACACAAGAGCTGTCGATAGAGGTGACTGCATCAGACCAGTAAAGGTAAACATCCATTTAACCAAACAGCCTTTTCTTTCCAAGAGTCACATGACTGGAACGCATTGATTTGAGACTTCATCTATAATACTTTTGCTACAATTCTGAACATTTGGCCATTGGATAAAGACCAGTGCCAACATGATATTTGATCTTTTTTTTATCCTGCTGTATTTGAAGTCTGCATGCCATATGTGACGTCTAATGTTGCCTTGTTTGCTTGCTTTATTCTAGTCTACGAGTGTGTGACTGTGTGTATGCTTCATGCATACTTAGTACTTGCTTGTATGACGTATATTTAGTCGTGTCAGTTGTTGTAAAGTTATTGTCCTATGTGTTTGTATGTGTCTGTTGTGTAACGGTTTTTACTAAGTTACCTTTCAATGATGCTGTATTCTCTTCTATGTGTTTTGATGTTGTTTTGTCTGCCTTGTTTGTTTCTTATAAACTATAACAGAACCTGCTCAGGGATTGTTGATTAAAAAAATTGCTCAGCTATGAGCCAGAAAGCTAATTGCATCTATAATTTGACAGTATGTTTAAGAACAAGACTATCTAGCTATCCAGCCATGTCATTGTCCCCAAATTAATATCAAGATTTTCATAAACAAATGATAGCCCATGAGTACTGTCGGCCAAAGTTCATACTCTCCAAATAGGCTAAAAGAAATGTTAGAGTCACTCATTGTTGTAATTAGATGTTAGCTTGTTAACATGTTGCAATGACTTGTAAACGGAGGCTGTCCCTGTTGCTATGGTTACTCATTAGGCTGATACTAGGTAGCCAGCGCATTAATTTAGAATGGTGGACAGACAGTTTCACTGGAACTACTTAGTAGGTGTCCATTGTCAGGAATTAATGGACATTCTGCAGCCAATCAGAATCGAGTATTCACCCAGACCCTAAGTATTGTTATGTTCCATCTTGTTGTGTTCACATGCCTCTCCATTGAATTTATGTGCCTTCATATTGCCTCTAGATTATTTTTTGCTGTTCTCTTTGAATGCGAGAGAACATGAGTGTGTCAACATGTAGGTGCAGGATGAAGGGATCACAGCAGATAAGAGGTGGGGAGGACTGTCACCTCCTGCAGCTTGTCAGACATGGCCACCCGCTGATCGGGCCTCCTCTCTTTCTCCACACTGCTTTGCTCAGTGTGCATCTCTCTCTCCAGCTCCTGCAGACGCTGCTCCACGCGAGACGACACCTGCAGACAGTGAGACAGAGGACGCCTCAGGTCAAGAAAACATCACCGGTGCGGGAACGGCAGCAAGATGTGATAAATAAGACACCAGGAAATTAAAAGGGTGGGTGACAAAATATCAGTTAGAAGTGGCTGGAAGTATTACATTCACGATGCAAGAATTCCCTGTTTAATCAGGAAGCATCACATCCACCTGTAAGAGACAGTTAATACCTTTATCTTGTCACGACTGTGGACGTGACAAGATAAACATATTAAACATGTTGGCTGTCATTTGAAGCAGCATATTTGTCACAATAGTGACGGTGCAGTGGGGAGCCATGTGTCTGGAAATTATACTGAGATATTTGCTAAAGTTAGATTTCACTGAAGTTCCATTTGGAAATGAGGACACCTTTTGGCCGTAGCTGTTTTCTATTCAGGAAACTAAAATATTTGCATATTGCACGCTTTATACAGCAGTTTTTATTTATCAATAACTGTGATGTGATGTCCTTAAACTCAGGATGCATCCACTTTTCTTCTGAAGTCCTGAGAGCTTCAAGGCATACTTGAAGTATCGCTGGTGAAACACACAGCTACAACTCACTGAGGCCTGTCTCTGCGAAGTTGTCATGTGTCCTGAGAGGTGCTCCATCGCTCGCCTGGTGTCAATATCAGACCTATGAAAAAAAAAAAAAAAAAAAACAGACAAATCCAGCGGACTGAAAATGTTTGCACAGCTGAGTTCTCCGTCTTTTTGAAAAATCCTATTCCAGGACATCGTTGATCAAAATGTGAATGCATGCATAATGTGATGCCACTGAAAATAATAATTATGAAGCTTCAGATGTTGAAATACGGTGGTGGGTCAATTTAATCCGGTCAGCAGCACCAAGGAGGAGACATTTTTTAATAACCTGAAAATGTCAAATTCTGCTGCCTTTTGACTTTCCAGTGCCGACTCTTTAAGTTTCCAATGCCACTTTTATCACTTCATCATCAAGGAGATTTCAAAGACCCAAAAACCATGCATTTGTTTTCAAAGCACAAGACTTTTTATGTACAGTGTGGGTATGAAAAAATAATGTAGGAAATCTGTGGGCAGACCTAAAGAAGAGACAGTATAAGAGTCCCCCCTTGCACTTTGTGTGGATTACTAAATGAGTGTGTGCTAAATTTGTGAAGTCTTATCACATCCATACTAGTGTTAAAACACAAAAATTCTTCTAAATTCAATTTAAGGACATGCAGACTTAGGGCCTGTGTCCATATAGCATTTTCTTCTGAGCACCAGCGTCTTTTTTCAACTATTCCCAATGAGAAGAGAGTGTATGCAGCTGCCAAGAGAAAAAGCGCTGGTTTTAAGAGAGCTCTGTCTTTTTAGTGTGGCCACTCTGAGCATTTCTAGTTTTCAGAAAGGTGCTGGTGTCGTTGCTGGTGCTTTTTTTCAGAAAGAAATGCTGTATGGGCACAGGCCCTTAGGAAACCAAGATCAATTAGTGTTTAATTTGAATAAACTTTAAGACTTGAATAGCCTTTAAACGCTGATTCATCTGGTTTACCATGCAAAATAAATTTAAAGAAGAGCCTGTTCTAATGAGTTTTATGATTTTTCATTTTAGACTTCAAGGAAATTAAACAAAAATATCTGAGAATAAACATTTTTTACTGTGCATGTCCATTGTCACCAGTTTTTAATCATTTAACTAGCTTTTCAAATCTGGCAGTGACCAATTGGCATAAAATATTGGTATATTATTTTTCTGCGGCTAGAGACTTTCTGCTACTTGTTACTATGGCAATTAACAAAACACCATTTGGAGATTCAATTCAGCTCTAAAAATCACCTTGTCTTATAAGAAAAAAAAAAGAAAACAACAGGCGGATTCGGCTGTATACTGGCCAGCGTGCTATGTGGAAACAAAAACATTGGTTTACTGTTTCTATGTTCAGACTTCGCCCCTCCCCTCGTGTACCTATTTCTTCTGAGGACTTCTCTATCCAGGTCATCAGACAGTCTCTGCTGATCACAGCGCAGATCCCTCAAGGACTGGTGCATAGTGTGAATCTATGTGGGACAGCCACAGGTAGATACAGAATATAAAACATTACACACAAGCAAAGCAAAGCAAACGTTGGCTATCATTGCCTTTACAGAGATGCACATTTATTGCAACCACTGTGGAAAGCAAAATGAAAAATAAAAAAGCCTCTGTAAGGGAAAATACTAACATGAGAATGAATGAAATCATATCAAGCCCCTTCAAGATTAGCGTAACAAATTTAGTATCTATGTTGCTGACTGTATCTAAGTGTGCCCTCTTGAGGAAACTTTCTGAAACTACATGACAGTAACAAGTGGCACTTATTGGAAGTTGGTTTGTCTCCATTCCTTACATCCTCTCCTGTCAGGCTGGTATCCTTGAAACTAACACGGGCAGACTGAGACCTCCTCCTCCTTCCTGGAGTGCCCGTATAGTCCCTCAATGGAGAAGTAGGGTAGAAACGCTGACCATCTGAAATAACAGATGTACACACAGTATGTTAGAAAGTGTTAAAGCAGGGGCCGGAACTTAAGGTGCACAATCATTTTTAAGGTGCTCTTTTGTGTTTGTTGTCATTTTCGTATATAATTCCCACATTATCAGCCTTTGCAAGTTATCCAGAACTAAGACTACAATGAGAAGATAGCTGACAGCCAAATTCTTTCTATTTCTCCATACCTGATCCCGAGCAAGCTTCCAGGTCACTGGTATGCAGGGTTGAGGCCGAAGCTGAAGTACTCCGAGCCCCATTGGATCTGCCCAGCCTCTGTGTCTGCAGCTGACTGATTGACTCCTCCAGGTTCTCCCTGAGCTGGTGCAGAAAAGAAAAAAAGCAGATACAAACAAGAATGTGAGAAAACAGAACATTTGTTGATAGGGAGAACAGATATCGTGAAAAAAAAATGCATCACACCCCTTAAAAGATCTGGAGAAGGAGAAATAGAGGAGGGAGAGCCAAAGTTTAAAAAGTGAGAGAAAATGAACGAGGACTGGAAAAACAAAGATAATGGACTAAAAGATCATTTAAATAGTATTACTATGCACTCAGATTGGTATGTTATTGTCCTTGAAATGTTATGAATATGCACTGAAATACCACACATTGCCACAGTGTTCCCACAACTATTGGAAAAAAGGGACATTTTGTCAAATGCTAATTTAATTCAAAACAGCTCCAATAAGTGTCAATTATATATATATATATATATATATTTATTTTAATATTATTAAAATTATAAATCAATATAAGTGTTTCAGTGCTACAACAACATGCATTTGAAACAGATCTGACATCAAGATTGTGCAATGGAAAGACCAATGTCAAATCATCTGCATCTTTAAGGTGTGAAAAGATTAATATTAAATTATAATTAATAGAATAGGTGTCCGACCAGTGCCATGGCTTCAGCGTGATCATCTGTATGCTCCCTGTACTGGCCCAGCATCCGGTCTACTTTGGTCAAGTTTCTACTGGTGTCCTGCCAGAGAAAAGAAGCTTTTAGTTTACAATTATTGAAATAACTTTAGGAATCAATGCAAGCTATAAATACACATGTAAACCTGATATACTGCTACTGCAAGTTTTGAACTATGGTAGGTGGTGGAAGACTGTATAAGGTCACAGCCAGAACACTTGACTAGGGGGTATGGTAGGACTACAAAACACAGATGTCTGTTCGGTATTTGCAGCTGGGTGAAATCTGAGCAAATGTCTCTGTCTCATGAGGCAGAGCAGAGTACCTGTAACGTGCTTGCCAGTGTGCTGATCTTCTCGGAGATGTCTGTTGCTTGACCAACACCTCCACTCCCACCGGCTCTGCCCATGTCCCGGCCAGGTCTGCGGTGGGCTTCACGCCCCCGAGGCCTGTGCACCCGCGTCCTGTCGTATGAATCCGACTCACTGGATGTATCCATAGTTTGGGACAGGATCGGTATACGGTGGAGGCGACGAAAAACGGCTGACTAGGCAAATTTGACGATTAACTTAGTGACCAGCACTAGCTTCGTCTGCGGAAAACGCTAACCGTTAACTACAACGTTAATCAGATTAACAAACAAACTGGGCTGGTTTTGAACTTTCTTTACAATAGATTTTCTTCTCATAGCTAGCCGAAATGGAAGCTTTGTCATCGTTACCTTAACAACCGGTGGAGACAGAAAGCTATCTGACAAGCAAAACACTACAATTCAAACTGCCCTCTTCCCAATCAATCACAGTGCGGGGCATTGTTGTGATGCTCCTCCAGGCTAGCAACAAGTGGCGACTACTGTGAACGTTAGCTAGCTAACCCAACGTTAGCCAACTAATTTAGCCTTGTGACAATACCGTAAAAACTGCAAAACACTGCTATGTGTCCAGCGGAAACAAAGGAAATAAATGCCACCGCTATAAATACGTCACACAATAGCCGTTGGGTTTTCGCTTTGCGAGTGATAGCTAACAGAAGAACAACCCTCATCTATACCTTGCTATGGCAACTTGAACTAGCCGCGTCTGAGCAGGAAAACAACGGACCACAGCTGCTCCAAAGGACGCCGGGAACTGTATGCTACTCACGGTGGAGCAGTGTGGGAATATATTATTTGTGAACTACATTGTCCAAAGCTATGCGTTTGCGCCAGAGCTGCCGCTCTTCAGTTAAAAATGAAAAGAAAAGAAAAGAAGAGAAAATAATTGTTTTTCGCACAAGAAAGACTAAACTGGTTATAAGAAAAGAGAAGAAAAACGAAATGAAAAAATAGGAAAGAAAAGTAAGATTTGGTCATAGGACTGGCTATGGCTACAATATGACTATAGACAAAAAAGACAAGAAATCAATGATAGGCTTTAATGGACATAAAATAGACTTATACAAATATATCGGAATCGACAGTTTACCACATCTAGCCTATTTACTGTATAGAAGAGAATGCAATAAAATACACGACTCAAGGGGTGGGGTGGGGGGGACTATTCTCGAGTCTAACACAAGAGTGCCTCAGAAGTCCACCCTCCCCTCAAGTTGAAGACCACCTCCAAACCCACCACGGAGCTGCAGCTGTCCGTCCTACAGCATCCCCACCTTCACAGCCTCACAGAAACTCCTGGGGCCCTGTAAAGACAGCTGAGCATAGCACTGCAGTGCAGCTCCACTGAGGATTATACACCAGAAACAGATATCATAGATATACTGCCTTACTTAAATTGATATACATATTTGTTGTTGTGGACATCAAGAGGACTATCAGGTGGAAAAACAGAAGTGAGCCTGGGGGATATTTTGAACCGAACATGCAGGTGATAACATGTGCGTTGCTTACGCTCGTCACCCTCCCTATCAGCTCCGTGTCTCAGGCTGACTCCTGCCCTGCTGTCTGCGAGTGCTCTGAGTGGAAGACTCACACAATCTCCTGCTTTGACATTGATATTCTCCCCAGGTTTCCAGCAAGCACGGAGACACTGTAAGTAGGCGTACAAAACACATCTGTGAAAGCGATTCTGCTGTTTTCTTTTCATGCATTTCGAATGTAAAGTGCTCTCAACCCCGAGGAAAAATCATTATAATATCATGAATATTCCTTCAAAGTGTTCCCAGAGGGACTTTGAGGCTGTCTGTGATGATAAGTAGTTACTCCATTTTAAGGTATTCTTTTCGTCTATTATAGTATTACTAACAAGCTGTTCCATTTGACAGTGTGACTTGTATCCCTGATTTGGTATGAAATGTAGCCAGTCTTTAAATATAGTAAAGGGACACTAAACTTATAAATAATTGATAATTGGAAAAAATGTTTCAGTGACTGTAATGATTAATTGATGTAATAAAAAGATCAACTGAACCACTACCACCATTATAAAAATACTATAACTGAGTTGATAAAGACAACCTAAGTTTCCCAAATATATAGTTGATTTTCTCTTTATTTGTGGTTGGTTGGGATTTAGTTGGGGTTTTTCATTCACCTTTTTAATTATCATTACAAATTTACACTAAAATCGGCACATTATTAATTGTTCCAAAGTCTACAATTGTACTGTATTTAAGATATGAGGACAGATGGAGGGAGAGACCGTGACAGAGAAGAAGAAACCCAGAACACAGATGTCCAGTTCAGAGGATATTCCAGGAGTCTGCAGGATATTTAAACATTTCATGGCCCTGCATGCGCAGTGCAGACATGCACTCTAGACATTTTGGAAAACAAAGGTGGATGCTCTTCAGTGCTTGATTAAAACTTAGTGCTCACTGCATCCCAATAGCCCTGCATTTTAGGAAATTTTAGGAAAAAACAAACTGCTCCTCCTCTTGGGTTATAGTAGTGTGCTAATTAACTAACAGCCAAGCTAACACTGACACACACTATTCGGATGATGGGCTCATCTTATTTGCCAGCTATCAGACTATGGTATAACGAAGTGGAATCACAGTACGCCCACTTCCCCTTCCAAGAACAGTCTTTCCTGTAAGAGTAACATAACAGTATAATAACATAACTGCCAGCTAAGGCTGCAGAAAATTATTATTTTCATTATTGATTTTCTGCTGATTATTTTTTCAAATATTTGCTTAGCCTATAAAATGTCAAAAGAATTGTGAAAATCCCCATGCAAGTTCTGAGAGCCCAAGAGCGACGTCTTCAAATTTCTCATTTTGTCTGACAAACACTCCAAAATCCAAAGATGTTCAATTCACAAAGCAGCATGTTGTATTCAAGGATTTACATCGTCTTTCACTCATGTACTACATAGAAGATGAATCCAAGATAACAAAATAAATAAATAACTTTGTCAATACCATTAGAGTTTAGAAGAGGCTATTTTGTTCATGACTCTGTTGCAGTGGGAAATGAAACAGAATTGTAAAAAATTGATCCAACCAACAGCTAATCTGTGTGCAATCTTTCCTCTTGTTATCTGAGACCCCAAAAAATCTGTCAAGAATCCTGGGAGCCGACATGATGTAATATGTCGGGGTCACCTCTGAAAAATGTAGCGGGGCTCTTACACTTCCTAGATTGCTTAAGTACAAAGCGAAAATTATGCAATAGAGAGCAACCAGTTTGCCATGGCCTTGAGTGATGGAAACACATGCCCTTCACAGGGACTTCGTGGCATGTGTGGAAACATAGAAGTGGAAGAGTTAGAAAGGGTATTTCCACTGAAATCAGCATTCTTGGATGATAAATCAGAACGTTTTCCTATATTAATATTTTAAGTATTTACAATTAATATTAATTATGCAGTTTTGTCACAAAGGAAGTGCCCAATGTATTACACTGCATAGTGTTGCGTGAGGGCTGAGACTTGTGGGACATTACTAAGTAATGTACTGTCTCTGTCACTACACTTTTTATCGTACAAGTTAGAAACAATGCTATACCTTTTCCAAAAGAATCAAGGTTAGTGAAATCAAACTTTTACTGATGATATTTACAGCCACCCCGACCTTTTTTTGTATGAATTGCCATGAAATTTTGTACAGACCTTCATGGCCCCAGAGCATAAAGCCTACTGATTTTGTTGTTCTCCTGTCTTTTCCTCTAGCACCACCATGAGGTTGACATTTGTTTAGTTTTGAGTAAAATGTCTTGATCTCATCAGTTAAAATTTGTCCAAAACTTTGGTTTATTCCCATTAGCCTCAGCTGCACTTTGTGTTTAGTGCTAATTAGCAAATACTAGCATGCTAACACACTAAACTAAGATGGTGAACATGGTAAACACTATACCTGCTTAAAATCAGTATGTTAGCATTGTCATTGTGAGCATTTTAGCATGCAGATTTCTTGAAAGCACTGATGTTGAGTTCACTAATGATAATTTAGGCTTAGGAGAAGGTTCTGCATGCTTATGATAATCCTCATTCCTTTCTTACAGTTTATTGGAACATCCCTCCATCCCAAACACCACTTTGCATCGCCTCCAACAGCACCCATCACATAAAATTATCTCCTGATCACTGCCCCAATTCACATGTCCATGTGCCCCCTACAATTTCCTCACATTCCTACCCAGAGCCCTCCAGGAGGATAGAGAGACATAAAAGCATGCCACTAAAGACTGTACTGTCACGCTTCCTGATAAAAATATCTGGCAAATAAGCCAGAAATAGACTTTGTATTGAGCGGGATGTTCTAGCAGATGAGGTGTGAGGAAGTTGGATTTCGTTGTACACACACTGAGGAATGAATGACCCTGCTGCCCTGGTCAGGCCAATGTGGCCCAGTCCTACTGACTCCAGCCAGGCCTGGCCTCATTACAGATTTCCATGAATTTCTCAGATGAAAAATCTATGAAATATTTGGAGTTTAGCCACTTACTAAGCTTACCAAGATAGCCTGTCAAATAGCATGTGAAAAGTTCAACATTTAAGATCGATACCGCTCTCAACTCTGTCTGTTAAATATGAAGCTATAGTTAGCTTTGCTTAGCACAAAGACTGGAAGCACAGGAACACAGTCCAGCACGGAGCTGTCTGCCGGCTCTAACATTAGCTATATGTAGCGTACAGATATGAGAGTGGTATCAATCTTCTCATCTAACTCTCTGCCAGAAAGCAAATAAGCGTATATCCCAAAACTATTCCTTTTAAAGCTTTTTTTTCAACAGTGGTGGAGGTTTGTGCTTTCAAATTGCTTTCAAAACCCTTCCTTATCAATACAGTAATTTTGAAAATGCCCCATCTTGGACAAAACCGTTGAAACTTTCTGCACTCATTCTGTTATTAACACAAGAGTTTGGTTAAAAATTCTTTTGTGGAGAAAAATGTGTAAAAGTTATATTCACAAAACAAAATGTGAATGCAAAGCAGACGTCTGTGTGTGAGTGTGCATATGTGGATACTTAGAGTTTGGAGTCCTTTGTGTGTGTGTGCTTGTGGAGGTTACTCCATGTGTCACTGGGAGTCAGAGAGGTGGAAAGGAAAGCACAGACACGCTTAAAAGCCTGCGTAGCGTGACTCCCGACTACGTCTGGACGATGCATTCAAATACAATATTTACCTTTTACAGCACATTTCTCAAACACCCAGAGAGTTCCATTTGAGAATAATTAAGAGGAAAAAAAGACTTCAAGGGAAAGGGGGGAAAAACACAGCAGTTCCAGTCTCTCAAAAACCTCAGAATTTTTGGATTGGAGTTTAAACATGTGATAACTTGTGATATTCGTTGTCCCTCGACCTCTCCTCAAATAAAACTGACTGATGAGTAAAATCCTAATGCTGTTTCCTGAATGGTAACAGATGAGCACTGGGATTAATTGTAAAATAAGAAGTGGAACGTTGAACATCATGAGCCGTAGCTGAGATTACTGGAAATACTGACTTTCCCAGCTATTAATTTGTACCGATGGATCGTGTAATGGAAATTGTTACTGTTACTTCACATTCTGAAAGAATTACCTCACATATTTATGAGAAAACAAATAGGAATGTAATGTTTTATAAATAAATGTTTTAGAATAAAAATAATTTAAAAGATAAACAAATCATTGTGCACCACCACCTGCCCTAACCGCTTTCTTTTTTCTTCCTACACTCATAGCAAATGAGATCAGAACAGAAAAGTTGAGTTAAAATGAAACTCTGCAGTGCATATCCAAGCATTCTGACTGACTTTCTACATGATGGGAGTTTAGAGTGAATCACAACGGAGAAAGTGCAGATTGAAATGTGCAGCAGAATATGTAACTGACCCTCTCTACCATTCACCACAGAGCATTACATCAAAATGTGACAGAGCCCATAGTAAACACAGCTATGTTGTCAATCCAATGCTGACAATATTCTGAATTATGTGGCTGCACCCCACTTCAAACTCAATTTCCAACCTGTTTGTTTTCTCGGTTTTCTATCCAAAATGACAAATTGGGGGAGTAATTTTCTCCTTAAGACTCCGAGATGGGCTCATCGGTCTTCTCCCCGCGCTCCTGAAGAAAAATGCATGCTGGTTATTTGGGTTTGAGCGTGGTGGCGAAACACCGCGGTTCTGACAGGAGTGTTTGGTGTCATGGTCTGCTCTGTGTCCCTCTGTTTGTTTGAGTTTGTCAAAGCGTGTGCAGGGTGCTGTGCTCCCTTGTCTACTGACTGACTGACTCCCCCCATGTGAGTGTTATTCAGACTCATGGGCCAGATCTCAGCCTCTGAATTAGTCTATTGTTCCCCTGATGAACCAAAGGTGCATGAAGATGGTGGCTCACTTTTTATACCTGTGTCCAAATGGAGACACACACTGTTGCCAGTTGAGACAGGATGCAGTGGAACAAACTCTGAATGTGCATCCTACTGCAGGGTGGCCCTGGAGTACAGCATGACATCGACACATGTGGCTACCATCTTAATCTCTTTCCTCTATTATTATGTTGTGATTCCCAAATCCACCACAACAAAATCTGCAGCAAGATCACAGGAAAGAAATAACACATTTTCAATAGCGAAGTGAAAAATAAAATGCCCACAATGTGCTCTTAAAGAAAAAGTTAGACATTTTGGGAGACCTGCTTATTTGAATTTGTTGCAGAGAGTTCAGAAGATCAACACCACTCTCATTTCTGTATGCTATATGTAAATCTACAGCCAGCAGCTGGTTAGCTGCATGAGCACAAAGACTGGAAACAGGGGCAAATAGCCTGGCTCTGTCCTAAGGTAACAGAATGCACCTAACAGCACCTCTAAAGCTCACTAATGAACACATTATATCTCATTTTGTAAATCTGTACATAAACTCAAGTGCAAAAATGACAATTCCTTATTGCCGGTCAGTCAGCGTAGACTCAAGGAATAGTTTGGCACATTACCCTTCGTAAAAAACCACAACATGTCGTTGTTACACTTTTTTGTACGGAATAAACAAATACAACATGTTAATTAGTGAGCCTTTATGCTAAGCTAAACTAAGCTAACCATTTCCTGGATATACATATTCCCCAAACAGACATGAGAGTAGTTTTGATCTTCTCATCTAACTCTAAGCAAGAAAGCAGCAAGCTAAAAGGTTTGACTTGTGGGTAAACTGTAGGAATATAGATCAGATTCTAAATATTTTCTTTGTCATAACTTAACCCTTGGTTTTACACTGTAACTGTAACACTGGGTACTAATTTATCCTGTGCAATGTGGAGGTCCGTTATAGTCTGTGTATCCCACACAAAGGTCCTAACCTTACTTTCTGAAACATTGTCCTAAACAGACCCAGACATTGTTTGATTTGGCTGCCAGCTCAGGTCCAGTCAGATCCAAGAACTGGGGAGTCTGTTTCACCATTTACTTCAAAAAAACTTTTCATCAGATTCTGAAATGTATCAGTGTTGGGCCTTTATCTGTGTTTTTCTCCTCTCTTATCTGCACATTATCTCCTTCTCTCTTCCCCTTTAGATCTCTCCTTGTCTAGAATTATTGGACTGAATTGTAAGGACAAAAATTCTATATGTGAAATCTACTTTATGATGACAGAATCACTTTCATTACATAGAGAATCTTGAGCATTTCCACAATGCCGTATTTAATGTCATTATACTCAGAAAATTCCTAGGTGCAAGATTTTAGCCTCATTCATTCCAGAAATTGTTTGACATTTTGGGAAATACATTTTTTGACTTTCTTGGTGAGAGTTAGATGAGAAGATTGATACAACTCTCATATCTGTACGTTCAATGTGAAGCTATTGCTATTGCTATTAGCTTAGCATAAAGACTTCAAACAGGAGGAAAGAGCTAGCCTGGCTCTGTTCAAAGGTAACAAAATCCACCTACCAGCACCTCTAAGTCACCATATATCTCTTGTTTAGTCTGTACAAAAGTGTAAAACAACAATTTGTGATTTTACGGGAAGTTATGTGGCAGACTATTTCTTGGCCAAAAGCAAATGCCAGGCAACCAGCAGAGACTCCAGCAGGTCTTGCTCCAGACCAAGAAAAAGTCTGACACGTTGCCCTTCGTAAAACCATAATATGTCATTATCACACTTTGAACATGAATAAAACAAATAAGATTTAATGTGCTAATTATTGCTGGTGGGCAGATTTTGTTACCTTTGGACAGACTAGGTGTTACTAGCTTAGTCTTTATGCTGAGCTAAGCTAACCGGTTGCTAGCTCCAGTTACATGTTTACCATACAAATGTGAGAGTGGTATCGGTCTTCTCATCTAGCTCTCGGCAAGAAAGTGAATAAGCGTATTTCCCAGAATAGCTAGCAATTCCTTTAAAAATGTCAAAGAACAGTTTGCAAATGACAAAAAGTCATACATGTAATTGAGAGTAAAATGTGCTTGTAACAACTAAAATATCCGTCTTTATTTTTTAAACCAGATGGCTTTTCGAGACCCGTCTGTCA
Organism: Maccullochella peelii; assembly: GCA_002120245.1. NCBI lineage: Eukaryota > Metazoa > Chordata > Actinopteri > Centrarchiformes > Percichthyidae > Maccullochella > Maccullochella peelii. The sequence continues at coordinate 15,866 of LKNJ01000584.1, forward strand.
TCCGTGCCAGCAGATGCCTTTGCCAACATGGGCAACATCTCAAGGATGTGAGTGACAATTTATTCAGTGATGTTATTCCATTCAAGGCTCGTACACTTTTAATTAACTGCTATTCAAACACAAACCCTTCACAGTTGCTCTCATCCACCTGTTGTCTTTCAACTGCTTTGCTTAAAAAGTGGGAACCTATCCCAGTTCCAAACTGCCCACCCCTTTTCTTTTTATCTCCCACCCAAGCAGATGATATACTCTCTGTTTAGTATCATCGCTGGCTCCTAATCACAGCTGGAAGCGCTAATGCGTTCCTTCAGTAGGAATGTTGGTCCTTCAACCGCAGCAGGGCTTGGACTTTGGCTAGGCATTCAGAACAGAGCTTTTTGGGTGTGTGGTGATTTTAGACTCCCAGTAGAAGTTCGAGTCTCTGTGTAGAGGTAAAATATACACTTGAGCCTTGATTCCCAGCTGCTGAGTCTGACGTCTGCGTCCAAGTCATGCATGAAGGGAGACGGAGGTGGATGAGACGTTTTCTGTAAGCCTCAAACAGCCGCGAATGCGCACAGCCGGTGTTTCCATTGACTCTTTGTTCGTTATCCAGACAAAATGATAGACTTCATGACAGAAAACCAACAAAATGTCAGTCAGATTCTTGAATACAAGATCTTTTGTGGTGTGTTTTATTAAGTGCCTAGTAATAGTACACAGAATACATGTTATGTGTTTTTTTTCGGTTGTTATAGGTTATTTTTAAGGTTGATCGAGTGCTAAGTTCATGGTTTATTTAAAAAGCATACTTGTTACCAAGTAATAACAAATTGGAGCAGAATGACTGATGACTGGGTAATGTATATGTGAGGTGCATACCTGTAAAATTACCTGGGACTTTGGAGGCTTTAGACAAGGTGGGTTGATAAATTCAAGAAAGAGTTGCAGGCTTTAGGATAATTTTTAGAGCCACACACTCAAACTCATTTTTGAATTTTTTGTTTTGCACGCTGGTACAGTACCTTCATTCTGACAGTTAGACAGTTAGTCATTATTTTGTTATTACAAAGACAATTTGTACATTAGGTTTGGTATAAGCTTTGTGTATTTCTTTTAGATATATATCGGTGGATGTGACTCTTCAGAGGCTGGAGAGGCACTCGTTCTACAGCCTGAGAAAAATCACCCACATGTGAGTAACTAAAGGAAAAGGGCATGCTTCTTTATTGATCCTTATTGATTAAGCTGTTCCTTTTGTTCTCTGGAGAGAAAAATGCTTAATTTTGGACCTTGCCGGGAGCGAATGGAAGTGAGGAAGAAACACATTAGAAGCTTATTTCTCTCCTGCGCACCACTTACTGCTCCTCGTCAGAGTGGTGCAGAGCAGTTTTGCCTCACTGGCAGTTACCCTGTTGGGGGATTACTACATGCAAATTAGATGAGAAACAATTCAATTTGATGAAATAACTTGTGATCTGGGCCATTATCACCAAGCCTGGTGGAAACAGACAGTCAGAATGAGCGTGTTAGAGCAGAGAGGCCGAACAACAGCCAGTATTTGGCTTCTCTCCATGTCTTCTTCATGCTCCAGCTCTTGTTGAAGCAGCTCTGGGGGAAAAAGTCTAGCAAGGTGCACTCTATTCTCAATTATGGAATAGAGATTTATGGCTGAGTCTCCGGGTGGACCACACACTTTCCAGCAGAACACCTCCTAGCACTTCATATATTACTGCAAGACTTCCTGCCAATGTGAATGATTTGTTCCAAGTTACAGCATCTTGTAACACAGAAGTTTGTGTGTACGCAATTTGTTTCCACTCTTCAATTACTGTATAAAATGTGGGCATGTGTAGCTGGTTGAGACAGTAACTATAATTAATGCATGTGTGCGTATCATTTGGCTGTCATTTTTATCTTATTCTTCCTTTTTAGTCTTTCCTTATTAGGTGCCGAATTCAAAATTCAAAATACAGACAGAAACAATAATTCAACCCGCTAGCTGAGGTTGTATCTGTGTTCTGCTGGTGTATTTTGGATCTCCTGGGCCAATTTGCCACTGATTGGTGTGGTGTAGTGCCATACATCACATAATAGCATCTCTCTCAGGTTTCCTTCAGGGTCAGACACAAATTAATGCTCTGCTTCCTGTTGGCTGCTTGAGGCCGACAGCAGCTGTAGATCCAGGACTGCTGTCGGAGCTGAGATTTCAGAGGGGGCTGGGTGAAGTTTGTATCATGCCACCATCAAGTGAAACCACCAATTTCAAGAATTCTTGGTTTTTGCTGGGAAGCAAAAATTGGTCATTTGTGGAAAAAAACCTCGGGCACAAAGGAAAGTATGTATTTTATCTTTACAGCAGCAACAACAGCAGTTTGTTTGGACCAGTACAGGAAATACATTGGGTAGTTAAAGCTGCAATAATCAATAGTTTTATATTAACTAAGGGACAAACTATTATTTGTAAATGTGAAAGGAGTCGCTTGTAGTGACAAATTATTAGCACACTATGCAGTTTCCTTCAGCTCTATGGAACTATATAGTGTCTTTAAGCTGATTGTTTCAGTTTTAGGGTTCGCAACTTGTTTGGTGCAATCTCACCGGTCCCTTTTCTTTCACATTTTTCACACTTTGTCTCCCAGTATAAAACGAATTGATTCTCTTTTGCATTTGAACAGCCTCTGCTACGTTTTCGTGCAGGGGAGGCCATTTTCCTTTGTGATGATGGTACTGTTTACCTTGGCTACATGAACCTGATTCTACTTTTTAGAAAGGCTGGATTCAAGAGCGCAAACCTTTTCAGATTGCTTATTAACATGACCAGCCAAAGTCAGCATGGATGAAGAAACAAAAGACCACCCACCTAAACGCAAACATCAGCAATAGAAAATCCAAGTAAAAGGAAATCAAATTCCCAACCGCACTGATTGACTGACCTTCTGGAGTTCAAAGAGTTGTGACAAGGTGCTGCAACTCAGGAGTTTTATAGTCTACTTGACAGACTATGTAATGATTATATTATCTGATTAAACAGATTAACCTCACCCACTCAGATACTTCCATTGACCTGACCACGTCTGTCTGCTGGGTTGAGTGTGGTTTGCCAGGTGTGTGAAGAAGGGCCAGGACACACGTTCCACAGCACCAAATGGCTTCAGACAGCAGAGAGAGGTGTTCAGTCCAGCCCAGGGCGGACCAGAGTAAACACACTAATGAAACACTAATTGGACTCTACTTCCAGCCCTGGCTGTCTGCACCGAATTTCCCTTCTCTTGCACACTGGCTTGCATCTTGTCCTGTTCTGCCAGCATGTTTAAAGACCGCATAGTGTGTGTTTCTAAATGTGTGTCCAAATAATGTCATAGTGTCCACCACACGCATTTCTGTCCTTTACTTATGCTCCGACTTAGTTTTTATGTGGGATTGCATTTTCAGTGAATCTCTGTCTTGCCCGTTCTTTCAGAGAGATACGTAATGCGAAAAGTCTGACCTACATTGACCCAGAAGCCTTCAAGAATCTCACAAACCTCAAATACCTGTGAGTTTTTTTTTTATTGCATGTTCTTTTTTTAAAACTCATACCATTTTTGTCATTGAATACCACATATTGACAACATTATGGTAATCCAAAAAGATGAGGGGTGCATATTTAAAATGCTTAAGTCTGGCAATAATTTAGACATTGTGATCTATTCATAGCATTGTGTGTATCAGTATGGGCAAGAATGAGCCACGCTTCATTTGAGTTTAATACAGTGGTACAGGTCGACTTCAGAAAAGTGACCGCACACACTGAACATTTTAGAAGAAATTCATCGTATTTGGCCTGAGAATGAAAGATGTCAATCTTATGTAAATTCTTGACTCTTGGCTAAACTGTGTACTTTGGCCTGATCTCATGATTACTTTAAGTCCTTTAAGAATCCCTAGCTTGTATCTAGCCAGTTGGCCTATTTGATGTCACAAATAAATATGCCAGTAAATAAATTGGGCTCGTTATTATTAAATTATGTCGTCTACTAAACTCAGATCTTAAGAACTTTTTTTGTGATAGCAATGCACAATACTTTGCATGACACTGCTGCCTGATATAATCCCATAGAGGATTAATAACAATAAAAAATCATATACCATGTTTCATAACATCTTTAAAGGAGCTTTGTTGTTTCTACTGTACGTCCCGACTGTTTCTATCATCTTGCTATTCAGGGGAATTTTCAACACCGGCCTTACTTTCTTCCCTGACTTGAGCAACATCCACTCTAATGACATGAACGTCATACTGTAAGTTTCTATAACTTTACAACTTTTAAACTAGGTACACTAATTCATATATTTATGCTTGCTAAAACTGCTACTTGGAGCATTTTTAATGTTAGCAATTCATTGCCACATTGATTCAGAGCCATTACTCTAACTATCATGAACCAACAAGAGTGTCAGCAAGACAATTAGCCATTATCGGCTTTTTCATGCTCTATATTTTATACTGTTTAAGGAACAGGAAGACGGATGCATTCTCCCACTGCAAAGAGAGCGTTTAGGTTTTCGTAAGTTTTGCAATGTCACATGGAATAAAGAATGAACAGGCAGCGAAGAAAATCACTCCTTTGTATGCCATGTGAGAAACAGGGGCAAGTAGCAACGTTTTTATTTGGAACACAACATTGTAGGCATTATGGGAAATGTGGTCTCAATTTTGAGATATGCTGCCACTAACAAGACCACTTCCCTTCATACAGTTGATTGTGTGTTATTGATGTTACAAAATGTTACATAAGAAGAGTTTGGATTGTGTGTGTGTGTGTGTGTGTGTGTGTGTGTGTGCATCTTTTTTTTTGAGTCAATAAGCAACTCCCTTTCCATGTATAACCCTCTGATCTATACACACCTCTTCACATCTATGTGTCATCGCCCTCTCAGCTCTATCTAATTTAATTTTCCTACTGAGCCATAATACATTCATCAACTGCATTCCTCCCTATGCCGCTTTCCAGTGAAAGGTATTTATTTATAACACCACTTCATTCCCTCTCTATTCGGTGTCTTCCTTTGCAGGGAAATTGTTGATCATCCTTACATCACTGAGATCCCGGCCAACTCGTTCCATGGCATCACCAGCGATGTGCTGACAGTGTAAGATGTATCATAAACTTTCATATGAAATGCATGAGGGAAATGTGAACTAGACAGAAACTATATTAAATACATAGTGAGTGCTATAAAACCAGTATTGTCCTTTATCCCTAAATCCAATCCAAATCCTAAAATAGCCACTAGAAGAAGTGGGGACTGGCCAAAATGACCTCACTTTAAAAACATGTCCTCACTCTGAACTCACTGGAATCTCACACAGATAGCAAAAACAAGTACACAGACACTCATACACAACAGGCAATCACGTGTATGCGGTTAGGTTTGGGAGCGAGCGAAGAGGGATTGCAATTGTAATCCACAAAACGGCGTGTTACAGAAAACATTGAGCTAAAAACCGCAAAATTGCACAGACAGAATAAACCTCACCATAGAATGTGAAATAATTAGGTCCTACTTATCTCTGTCACTGCTGCGCAGAAACGGATGAAGCATCAACACTTGGAAAATATTTCCATTCAGTAAATTGGTTATTAAACCTAAAGAGACAAATTCTAGTCAGTGCTATTTTCTTGATGTAACTGTATAAACTTCTCTGATTCCAGGATGCTCTATGGGAATGGCTTCAGAGAAATCCAACATCATGCCTTCAATGGGACCAAGCTAGATCAAGTGTAGGTATTTTATGTTATGATAAGTTTGGTATCAATCATATCAATCTTCTCATCTAACTCTCGGCAAGAAAGCGAATAAGCGCATTTCCCAAAATGTTAAACTATAACTTTAAATTTTGTTCAGCAGTTTCAGACACATATCAACTATTTGACACACTATCACACTGAGTAATCAGAGCAGTGCTATATTGTTGTTACTTGTGTATTAGGTTCAAGGGTTATTTATTATTCACTTGATAAGCGTTCACTGTTTTAACAGCGTTTTTATATTATATTTCTTAGTTTTTTTTATCTGGTACATGATCTATCACGGGGACACCAAAAGCAGTCGATTTAGAGGTCTTACAATACTCAAAAAATTGGTTTCTCAGTATTTTGCCTGGATTAAATCATTTCTGACATCTGGCATGTGTATTTCCTTACCCAAAATTGGACTACAAAAGCAGCAGGATCACAGTTGGGTCTCTACAGGCCTTCTCATATGTACTCAAAAAGGGCCTAAGCCCAGCTCTTGATTAGTAAGCTGGAGTTCTCATGGGAAAATGTGTTTCCAAAAGAGGGTATCAGGAAGTCTGCATTAAGAGTTCTCCTCTCCCATACACTCTGTGACACTGGACCCTAGATCTGTGTCAGACACACTTGTATATTCAATAGCCTCAGTTGGATAAAGTACGAGAGAATGGGTAAGCATTGATTCCTTTTCCTCTTTTGTCGCAACATGTTTTCTTTCTTCTTGTCACCCCCTGGACCAGAACCCTGCATATTCAGGATATGAGGTATTAATGATATTAGACCCCTCTCCTCTTTTACAACACCTACACACATCTCAGGTCTGTATAAGTGCCTAATTAAGCCATTGGCCGGTGACCAGTGAGTCTTCGCACATGGGAGTTTGTGTTGGCACCTGATCAGCTCTGAGGGGAGAACTGATCCCAGAACAGCCTGACCAAGACAAACACACCCCTCAAAGGTCTATTATTCTTATTAGATTTAAGGGATTCAGGTAGATGTGTAGTGAGGGTGCAGTGTGTTTAAGGAGTACGCCATCACATCTTATACTGTATAATTTGAATCAATAATGTGAGTGAGACCTTTTTCTGTCATGTTTCGCCCCTGAAATGAGAGAAAATAAACAGAGAAATGTGCAGCGATGAGGCTTGGGAAAATATTATGCCATGCCTCGCCTCTGTCACGCCTCTGTCAGTCTGATTGAAATGTGAGGGATAACTTTTCTCTTAATAAACTATAATTTGTGCTTTCCTTTCCAGCGACCTTCACAGGAATAAGTATCTTACCAAGATGGATGAAAGGGCTTTTGCGGGCACCATCAGCGGCCCCTTGCTTCTGTAAGTACCTGAAGGGTTTAAAATTGGAGCCACTCTTATCAACTCTGCTTGTAATTACACACAGTTCTAACGACGCATACAGTTGCTTTAAATCTTGAACTTAATCATCTCACAGAGGTGAGCCACAGTGTTTTAAAGTCAGTTACATCCATTTATGTGTTTTTAAGTTAAGTTTTGTCATAGTTCTTTGCAGATTTCATCTTTCAGTTGTCTAAATACATTTAATAAACTGATAAATTTGATCTTGGTAGAACATGGTTTTGGTTACACACTTAGAGCGCTTGTAGTTTGCAACCTGTAGCCTACTTTAAAGCAAAATGATGTAACTTTTGAAAGAAGAAAAAACTTGTATATTCTCTTACAAATTAAATGTTTAACTCATGAGCAAGAAAACACACGCTTGCTCAGTTCAATACATTCAGGGGTTTTACTGCTACAAGCCTTACTTGGTCTGGTACGACCAGTAGCTTACGGTAGCTAATGTTAGCTAATGTTAGCAAACTTAACATACAGGTAGATATTGTTGTTCAACTGACAATACAACTCTGTTTGTGTCACACTATGTTTTAGTATTTACTGTGATACCGTAATTTACACTCATGGCTACAGTGGCTCCTGTTACATGGTCTCACTTAAAGGAATAGTTTGACATTTTAGGAAATATGCTTGCTTATTCGCTTTTTTTGCTTAGAGTTAGATGAAAGATCAATAGCACTTTTTGTATAAATTAGACAAACGAGATATATTGTGTTTATTAGTGAGCTTTAGAGGTGCTGGTAAGTGGATTTTGTTACCTTTGGACAGAGACAGGCTAGTTTGTGCTAAGATAAGCTAACTGGCTGCTGGCTGAAAGTGACATGACATGAAAGTGGCATTGATCTTCTTATCTAACTTTCGGCATGAAAGCACTAGAGTTTCAATTATATATTTCATATTTACATATAGCAAGCCATTTTGAAAGTGTATATATCAATAAATAATAGGCCTAGTTAGGTAATTTCATCATTCAAACCATGTCATGTTAGATTTCAACAATTTCCTCATTCGTTATGTGCAGACTGGGTGAGACATGTCTATGAAATGGGATAGCATACCATCAAAGAGTAAAAATCATTCCTCCACAGCTGTGTCTTTGACCAGGAAATATGAAACGCATTGTGTGCAAGCGTGTAAGGGAGAAACTTCCGACGCTTCTCTGATACTGTCTTCTTTTTTGCCGTTCTCAAGGTTTTTAAAGCTGAGTCCCTGTTTTTAAAGGTGTTTGATGCCAAAACCCTTTACCACGGCTATCTAGTTGCTGTTATGGCTCTGATCTGGCCATTTAGTGTCTGGTTAGGTAAATGGGGTTCGTGTGCAGGTCTTCGACTCTGTTCCACTGAGGAACATGTCCTGAGTGAGGTCACCTCCATGAGGTCATAAGCTAAACATCTGGGAATGACAAAATCAGACTGACAATCATTGAGTCTGTGCTGGAGTTTTTTTTTTACAGCCTTACACAATGTGCCCCATGAGAGGAAAAACGAGCAGAGGACAGAGAAGTGGGGAGAGCAAATGGGACTAAAAAAGAACAATTGAGCTCTTAGCAAATATGGAATTGTTTGGCTTGTGTTTCTTTTATTTAATCAAATTAATCAGCAGATACAATGACTTAGAGGTTTAATGGGTTAGGAAACTAAAGAAAGCAAAAGCGAACTTGGCCTCTACTTGGCCCCTGGATGGGGGGGTGGGGTGGGGGGTGTCCTGCTGAACAGCGGAATGTCCTGATAATGGGATCACACAGGATGTTGGTGAGATTGTCAATCCCCTGCATGTCCTTGTCCCGATGAGGTTGAGCTGGCTTTGGCATGACGGCCAAACGCAAGAAATACCACATGTAATAGTTTAAAGATGAAGGGGTGAGGACCTCAATCTAGGAAACAGATGCAGGGTGAGGTTTAATCCAGCCATGAGCTCTCTGGTCTTGTCATGTCTAGCTCCTCTGTAGATTTGCTGATAGCACGTTTGTTCTGGAGTCTCGAAAGGTTGGATGGTGACTGCTTGTTGTTCTTTCAGTTAGTCAGAAGAAAGTATAGTACTCAGTATTATTTATTAGCATCCAGTAAGTGCATTCTTACAGGATGGGGGTGTGCAGAAAATTGCATGTTATCAACCGTATCAGGGATGTAGCTTAGCCCCATGTGTGACCTCAGCACTCCATACATCACTGCGTGATTCAGTCACATAACATTCTCTACATAAATCTTAGGGGGAAAACGTCAAAACATTTAAAGGTATTCTCATGATCCCACAGATGTCTTCTGTCTGTCCGGAAAGATAGAATGTTTGCCAGTTGCAAAACCATTTCCACAGACTACACCAATCACTGCCATGGCCTGTGCAGTGGACTTAACGTACGTTCCAGCGAAGAAGAGCAGCGCAGCGCAGTCTGTGGAAATATTGGATTTGAATTTTGGTTTTGACCCGGGCACACATTTTATCATTCCCGGCAGAAAGCATACATCTGTTAAATCACAAAAATACCTTTAAAGACGCAACCTGCTGCTCAACAACAGGTAAAAAAATATCTTAGGCTATGTGAATGAGTCACAGAGTAAAGTACGGAGTGCTAAAGTCACAAATGGGGCTAGGACGTAGCCAAGAATTATTGGGCCCATGCATTAGAGGTAACTCTGGAGTCATGGGCAGATCCAGGGGCGGGGCCACAGGGGCATTGACCACAGTAAAAATCTGATTGGCCCCTGAAGTGCCCCTGTTCTCTTCAGAGCACTTCATTGGCTGTATTTTGAAAGATGCGCAAAGTTAACATTCAGAGAGTTGTGATGTTGTGAATGAATACATGTGTATATCATACTGAAATGTACAATAGAATAGAAAGTGATGATCTAATGTTTCTTCTTAAATTCTTTCATTCCCTTTTTGTCTTAAAGAGACGTGTCTCTAACAGGGATCACCTCCCTGCCGACCACAGGTATGGATTCTCTCCGGGAGCTGAAGGCGCGCAACGTCTGGGCCCTCAAGAAACTGCCGGCCATCAAAACCTTCAAGCACCTCACAATTGCCAACCTCACCTACCCCAGCCACTGCTGCGGTTTCAAAAACCTCAAAAAGAAACGAGGGTGAGCTCTCGTCAATTCTTCATTTTGTATTCATCGAACGTACTTATGAGAGTCAAAAAAGTCAAGTGGAGGCATCACAAGAAATGTGTCCATAGTGTATAAAAGACAGACAGCGTCCAATAGAATGCTCTTGTAGTCTGTGTTTTTCATTTATTTGGATGATCTACCACGGTGAGTGGGGCAGCTGCACTTACATGGTGTGGATTTTGGCAGGGACTGAATCAACTCTCTGACGTGTTTACCTATAACTTCTTACAGTGCTGCCATAATTAGTGTCACTCATTGCTGTTATTACAGGAAGACGCTTGAACCAGACTAATAATGACTCTCAAAACAGGATTCACTTTTCTTCAACTGGATGATGATTTGATGTGATTTGACACTTAGTGCTAGCGAGGACTGAAGCCAGGTCCGTGTTTTTTTGTCTAATTTAGGACTACAGCATTATTTTATGGACTCAATCTTGTCTGTATTCGTGTATGTGTTTTTCAGCTTTTTGGAGTACATCATCTGTAACCTGACTGCTTTCTACGACCAGCATCACAAGCGCTCTGTGGGGCCCCTCCGCATGCCTTCCCTCCAAGGGGACAGTGTAGTGGAAACAATCCCAGACCAGGAGCCAAAGGACGGAGGCCACAGAGAGTCCCAGCAAGACTGGTGGAGAGATGACTTCCATGGCAGCCTTCACTACCATGCCTACTTTGGGGGCCAGCCAAATGAGGATGTGGGTTTCGGAGAGACCCTCAAGAACCCCCAGGAGGACACCAGCCAAGACTTTGACAGTCGTTACGATTATGTGGTGTGTGAGGAGGGAGAGGAGGTGGAGTGTGCACCAGTGCCCGATGAGTTCAATCCTTGTGAGGACATAATGGGTTTTGGCTTCCTGCGAGTGTCTGTGTGGTTTGTGAGTCTGCTGGCTGTTCTGGGAAATGTGGTGGTGCTCCTGGTGCTGCTCACCAGCCACTACAAGCTCTCGGTCTCCCGCTTCCTCATGTGTCACCTGGCCTTTGCAGATCTGTGCATGGGGATTTATCTGCTGCTTATCGCCTCTGTAGACCTCCACACACAAGCCGAGTACTTCAACCACGCCATAGACTGGCAGACAGGCCCTGGCTGTGGACTTGCAGGTTTTTTTACGGTCTTTGCAAGCGAGCTGTCTGTCTACACCTTGACGGTGATCACTCTTGAGAGGTGGTACGCTATCACCTTTGCTATGCGGCTGGATCGTAAGCTGCATCTGCACCATGCGGCAGCCGTGATGCTAGGCGGCTGGATCTTCTGCCTGCTCCTGGCCCTGCTCCCACTGGTTGGGGTGAGCAGTTACCAGAAGGTCAGCATCTGTCTCCCAATGGACACCGAGTCCACAGTGGCTCAGGTCTACATCTTGTCAGTGCTGGTCCTCAACATCCTGGCCTTTCTTGTTATCTGTGCTTGCTACTTCAAGATCTACTGCACAGTGCACAACCCTCACTACCGCTCTGGATCCAAGGATACCAACATCGCCAAGCGCATGGCTGTCCTCATCTTTACTGACTTCTTGTGTATGGCACCTATCTCCTTCTACGCTATGTCAGCCGTGCTGGACCGGCCACTCATCACTGTCTCCAACTCCAAGATTTTATTGGTGCTCTTCTACCCACTCAATTCCTGTGCCAACCCGTTCCTCTACGCCATCTTCACTAAAGCCTTCAGGGGGGACATATTCATCCTCCTCAGTAAGGTGGGCCTTTGTCAGCAGCGAGCACAGCTGTTCAGAGGCCAGACAGTCTCGTCAAAGGGCAGCAGTGGGGCATCTCAGGTCCGTAGAGACAAGGATAAGGTTAGGAAAGGTGGAAGCGGAGGCCAGAAAGAGGTGCCCATCCATCTGAAGAAGTGCTCCGGACATACCTATCATCAAGCAGTCTGCCAGCAGACAAGCCCTGAAGAGAGCCAGAGCCTGAACACGTGAGCCAGACACCAGCTTGAGGTAGTAAAGCAAGACAGGTTCAGGTGGGAGAGGAGAGGCCTTGAAGTGTTTGTGGACAGATCTGTTTGGATATTTAACAGAGAGCTCCAGTATTCTGTATCTCCTTCAATTTTCAGGCCAAGTTCAGCTGTTTTCACAATTTGGGCTGTGATGATTTTACAGTTCCAGTTGTTGGAGAATATCAAGTGTCACTGAAATATGAGACCAACTTCATCTCACTTGTAGTCCTTTGTATTTGGAGGGACTGGCTAGAATAGAACAGAAATTATTTTAAGGAAAATAGTCAAATAAAAACTCATAACATACATATATAACTATGAATAATATCTATTTTTTCACTATCTTTAATTATATGTTGAGTTTAATTTCAAATTATCTCTGCACAGTTTGGCATTGATATACAAGGAAATATAACAGATATTTTTAATTACTTCATTTTCCTGTGATAAGAAGACCTTTCTGAGGTGCCCTATTTATACTTCATTATTGTGGTCAAGGACAGCCTGCTGGCTCAGTGCCGTTCACAGTGGAAGCTTTATCCAGTTTATGAACATATAAAAACACTGCATTTCTTATTGTCTATCAATACTTCTGTATGTAGTGTAAGTACACGATTGTGTTTGGTGATTTATGGATGAAACCAGGACACATTGTCTGCAATTTTTTGCATTTCTTTTGTCTGTTGACCTGAAATTGAAAAGTAAATATAGTGTAGCATAGTACTTGACTGTGATGTTGGAAAGCAGACGTGAGTGTTTTTAAAGTGCAAGTGGAAGAGTGAAATTGTACTTGTATGGCTTATGCAACAAATTGATGTTATCACTTCCTTAAATTCATAAAATATTTGTGTACTTTTGTTCTTTATGTTATTTGTTTATGTTGTTTTTGAATGTAACCCAACATTGTTACTTTCAATTTTTTCACATTGATCCAGCAAAACAGTTTGCAGAGGTACGTCCTCATCTCCTGGGAGCATGTGATCCAATTACAAAAGTAAATACAAGATATAGTTTGATTATTAGCAATTTTCTACAAATTACAGACAGGTATGACAATCACCAATATATACTGTTAAAGCCGTGCCTCTCTGGAATGTCATGGTTGTTTTTCTAGCATGATCGTGATATTTTTCCATCCTCTTACGGAAACAAGTGACTTATACAATCAGCACAGATAGCTTTGCCTTCGCCGGGAGAGCTTAAAGCAAATACAGCTGAGACACGTGTGAGCTGCACCGCTGTAACTTGTGCGATATTGAGCCATTATGAGTTAAAGGACACCCTCTGCCAATGGCAGCTTAACATCTGGTTAGCATTTCATCTGCTGGGTGACATTTTTTCAAGGAAATATACAGGGGGACTTTCCAGGAAAGAGGGATCATTTCAGATCTTTTATAATTTTGCTTGCAAAGTCGTCGTGAAGATATTTGACCAGACTGACGGACAGTTTGTTTCAGTATGAAAAATATAGTACACCATTCCCAACTCTATATCACGCTAATGCGTTCTCAATGCATCAGTGAGTTAGAAATGGCTGAAACCTCAAAACTGGAAGGATTTCTAGTTTTAAAGTTGAAAAAATTAAGAGTGTCATCTGCTCACTGTGTTCCAGATTTGACTCATGCTGTAAATTCCTAACAGACCAACAGGACATCACTTTCTGCTGAATGTTTTCCACAGCTTCAGTGTCCATCTCTTTCCAATCACCCATTAACAACAATCCAGTGTGGAGCCTTCAAGTGCTAAGCACACAGAGCTGGAGTTTGATGTGCCTGGCTGCGTTTGTGAGGGCCTCCTCCCTTTCACTGCCAGTTAATGTTAACTCACAGTTCATACTTGTTTTACGAGTGTGTGCCTGTCAAGGTTGATAAAAATCAAAATCACTGTACATTTGCGTGGGTGACTGGTTGAACACGGAGAGGCTGGGGGGCGAAGAGCCCTCTGAAACTACACCTTTTGTTTTCTCAGAGCCATCATACAAAATATCAGAGAATTGTGGGTTTGTCGTGAGCATGTAGGTTCACAACCAAACCAATATACAGAAAGGGCCAAACGAACCCATCGAGACTTCGACTGGATTGTTTTTGACATTCTTCATGTAGCTGGTTCTCAGGCCTGCCTGATCATTCCTCTCCCTGTATTTCAAATAAACCCATCTCCGAGCCGTTCCTCAAATAAGCAGGGCAGGACCCGACGATGCACCTCGCTAACACCAGATTAGGTTGCTAAACTCAAACAGTGGGAAAGGAATCATGAGAAGAACTAAACAGAGGTTTCTGTCAGGAGATTTAGAATAGCCTTGTTCGCTCAGGTCAAAGTCTTCAAGTATCCATCAGCTCTTGTTCCTGGGAACATAAAATCCCTGCATTTATGACGTTATGCCTTACGTTATTCCATAGGCCAGTAGACATGGACAGTCCTCTTGAAGAGTCAAGTTCCTCTCTCTCTCTCTCACAGAAAACTCTTGAATGACTACGAGAGCGAACCACAAAGTTTAAGTCAGTGAAAACATTTGTCCCCGAGTTGTTCTGAAAGTGCTTCTACTTATCTTAACCATCACATTTAGGACAAGAGTTTTATATTTCCTACAGTCACCAAACATTTCACCATGACATGCAGTTGATCCATGAATGATCTACGTCCATGCAGGACAATAAGAATCTCACTCTGTGTTTTATCTATTTGTGTGGATGTCGGGGCCATTACAAACTCATTAGCATTACCCAGGTGGAGTGCATGGCATGCGGCCAAAATGACTAAATCAGAATGCCATATTGTTCATTAAATGGGCACAGGAAAAAAACCTGGCTAAAGGCCTTTGTCAACAAATAAAGTATTTCAATTACTTCAGTGTGCCAACTTTGGCTGTTGCAATTGGTGGTGAATGGGGCAAATTACTTGTGCACTGATCCTTGCAAAGGACTGTTCTTGCTACAACTTAATTTTTTCAAGATCTCCTAATAGATACCAAAAGATGCTGGGGCCTTGATCAAATGAGTATGCAGATTTGCATACTTTGCAAAACAATGTTTGAACTGTTCTCTTTTGCCGAAGACGATTGGTCACATCCAGCTTTCTGCGCATCATATGTTTCCTAAAGGACGTGACCTATCAGCAGAGGTGTGGATTCAAATCACACGGCTTGGACTTGAGTCAGACTCAAGTCTTGAATCTGATGACTTTAAGGCTGGGGTATACTCAAAACGGACTACTTTGTATGTCGTGTTGTCCGGTCATGTCTAAAGGCAGAAGTGTTGATAGCTGCTCCAAACGACCACACTCGAAGGCGGGACAAGACGCAATAATCGGTCAACTGAAATTCTAACCATGTATAACTGCACACACTTCCATCATTCCTCTAAGGCATTCATAGTGTTGCACTCATTTGTACACACAGAAAGTGACAGAGAAGTTCAAACCCTGCTTACTTTCCCACTTTAACACACGTTATATCGCTCCATGAAGTGGGTGTGCTTGTCCGATGTCAGAAAAGTGTCGAGGGAGGAAGATTCAGATGCTGTTTGAACATCCAACAAACACCTCAGTTGGAGCCTACTGCCACCTTTAGACTTCACAAAATCAAAAAAGACTTGCAACTTGACTTTAATGAGAACACAACTTGCGACAGTGAGCGAATCAACTCTTTGATTTTCTTCAGGTATTACTAAAAACATTAAGAATGGCTCTGTCGTGATTTAAGTGTCCCGTTTGACAGTGAGGCAGCATGCACAATACCAGGACCCTGAAACTGAAGCAGCTACATGGAATTCAGCTATCATTCATTTTATTACAGTTGCACAAGCTGAAAGGAAAGGTGTATTTGGCAGTGCACACTAGCAGACAGGCAAATAATGACTTGTTTAGGACTTGAAGTCAGGACTTTGTCTTGACTTTGGACTTGAGATTTACTTCTCACTTTTAACACAACTTTCTCCCACCTCTGCCCTTTCGGACACACTAGATTGATTATGGGACACTGTAAAAAGTATGAGACAATGGAGGAAAACCAGGAAAGGAGGAATCTCCATTAGAAATGGATAGAGGCTCTTTGTCCCAAAAAGCTTGACATTTTCTGAGACTACGGTAAACTCAACATGCCACAGCCAACACGCCTGACTGCTACATTCCACTGAAGCCTATTTTGCCATGCAGCTGATTGGCAGTCACTGTCAGTTAGCTGGTAAGCAGAGAAAGCTATAGAGTCTAAGCTAGACATCTCCAGGGCCTCATTATAAGCCCCATTCGCCAGCAGCTCAGACTCTTATGTCTGAGTGCCCAGGAGTAGCAACAGGGCCCACTTCACCAGAAGCAGCCAGGGATACATTCTTCCTCCACTCGGTCTGTTCAGGGCTGAATAAGCCTTTGTGAAGCGTGATATATTGTAGAAGTGACAGCCTTCCTCAAATCCATTTACAATCAAGGGCAAAAATCTCCATGTAGTTTCTGATTCGGCTCTAATCCCAGACAGCACCACACCTTTATCTCATTATTACCAACAAGGAAATACACAGGGATTGTACCAGTTTAGGTAGGAATTAGAGGAAAGGCAAGGAGAACGCCCATGCTGCACATGCCCTGACAGCCGTCCAGACGCGGGATTATACAGCTAGAAAAGTGGAATTGAAGAGCTTGAAGAGCTGGGCCAGATTCTGGGTCTCACATGCCCATCTCGTATCAGATGTAGTAAGGAAGTGATTCCCAACCAGGGCTTACTGTACCCCAGGGGCTACTTGTGCAGTTGCCAGGAAGAGTGGAAAGATTAGAGTAACTAATTTGAAAAAGCAGAAATACAGATTAAAGAATATATACCTATATTGAGTCAGCAGTAACACCTGAACACTGTTAGCTGAGGTGATTGATAAATGGTTTAAATAAAGAGCTTCAAGTAAAGCATAAGCAAAGTAGTGGATAAACAGCTGAAACAGTTAGCTAAAAGTAAATGATGAATGGTTCAAATTGCTCAGAGTAAAGGGTAAATGTTTAAAACAGCTAAACAAAAAATGGATAACTGGCTGCAATAGATAAAAGTAATTGATACAGTTGAAGTAACGAATATATAGCTGTTATAGATAGCTAACAGCTAAATGGTTGAAATGTCCAGCTTCTAGCTAGCTAGTAGCACAAATGCAAACTTGACCTGACTTAAACATTAGTAGTTCATTGTGAGAAAATAATTATGGTAATATCCACTTTCATATTAACAATTCAAATGAACACATTTGGAACATTGAGGGTGGTGTTGATGAAGAGGTACTGGACTTCATCTGAAAGGGCTGTGGGGGTAAGTCTGACAAAAAAGGATGGGAACCATTGTAGTACGGTAATATAGCAAGGGCTTGATGACTATTCAACTTGATCAAGGAGGTTGACCGTGACACTGATTAACTCACCTGTACAGAATTATGGCTAAAAAATTAAGACAACTTAATGCATTCAAAGCACAACCTTCTGCGTTTTTGTCCGAACTTGATTTAATTTAGAAAAATTAAATGAATAACATGAACAATACATTTCCTTAATCATCTGAACAGCAGCTAGAACAATTAGAAAGCAGAGAATACATTAATAGACATCCTTTTCATAAGTTCTTAAAGGCACACGAAACATTTGCAACGATAAGATGAACATAAAATAAGCATTAATTAATGCAATAATTAAGCACCTATGATGAGCTAATTTGATTTTTGACTGTGGAGAGCTACTGAATGTTGTCCTGAAAGGATTTCTCTAGATTTTTTTTCAACAGTGCTCTACTTGCATTGTGTTGGAAACCTCTCCATTGGCACATTTATATTTGTTGAGGATGCTGGTGGGGCATTAACAATGCCTATTTAAACGTGACAGCCCTTTTATGGCCACTTTGTTTTCAGTGTGCATAAAACAAAATAGATGCATACAATTACTTTTTAAGTCAATGGGAAAGAAATCTGAAATAAAATTTTTTATTCCAATTAGATCATGTATGTGAACATTTTTCACTTCTTGGTTTTTGTTACATTAACAGTGCTTCCTTGGTGTTTCTTCTTTGAGAACATACTACTCTATAGAGCCAACCATCAACCAAATCGACACAACATTCAAAAAAACACGTACTTTATTTCAAATTGCTGCAACAGGGGCACTAAAATCAAACTGCAGAGAAACAACACCCCCCCCCACTCTTCGATAGAAAATATTCTCATTTAAAAGTCACGAATAAAATGATAACACAGGAGAACATATGGTGGACTAAATGATTTGGAACACAGCGTTCGGTAGCTTTGTCCAGCCAACAGAAAAAAAGGAACACTTATTAGATTATAAGAGCACAGTTTGGTTCCAACCTTTCAAAAAAAAAATTACACTTGATTAACTTTCAGGAATAAATAAAAAAAAAACAACAAAAGCACAAAACAAAAGGGACACCGCTCTGCACCCAAAGAAAAAGAAAAAAAAAGAAATCTCTTTTTTGACATTTTGAGAAAATGGGGTGCCAAAGAAAAATAAACTAATACATTTCCAGAGAAAAACGGTGACAACACACACATCAATCAACACACACACGTGAGCACTCACCACGTGCCTGTTTAGTCACCGTCTCGCACTCGTTCTCACTCACACACACACACCAATAGAACGGAGCACACTGTGACTATTGATTGACTTGACTGATTTCACCACACATCGATAAACTGACAGTGCAAATTTTCAGACAGCTGCAGAGAACTAAAATAAGAGCAAAGAAGATACACCAACAGGACAAACTTTCAGACATTTTGTACAATTCTTAAATTAATTGCGTGTTGGATATCTGCTCTTCCTTTCTTTTGTTGTTATGTTTTGGGATAAAGATGGAATGAAGCTCCAGAGAAGCCGGTGAGGAAAATAACAGTATTTTTGGATTCAGCACTACTTAGAAGATTTAAAAAATGCCTTTAAACAACTATTAGTTATTTTAGGATTAATGTATGTTGGACTTCTTTGTCTTAACCCTTCATCGAACACATTTAAAATAAATGTTTAAAACAATAACAGGTTAACTACATAAAACACTCTGGAGCACCATTTTCAGAAACACGAGTTGAGACAGAATTATCCAAGAACAAAAATTTGAAGCCAAAAGGTGATTCTGGCCGTTCTAAAAGGCAGCAATTTTGACTGGTGGCACTAAATTTGGACTTAAATGTAGACACGAGTCAATCCAGTCAACCGATTACAGTGCATCATGAAGGTTGTTTCTCATCTAGGGGGTTATAATGAATGACCTCTGACCTCCTGTGGCGGGGCAGGTCAGGCCACCCTGGTCCACTACACCTGTACGATGTGAAATGCTTACTTTCCAATGTATGCCAATTCTCTCGGGGAAAAAAGGTAGAGGAGCCTGGAAAAAGCAAAAAAAGACCAAGAACGCTCTGCTCACAGGTGTTCCTGTCCCCTGTAGGCTAGTCGAGTGTTTTTAGTGACACCCAGGTTTTACAGTACCTCACAGTCCTTTGGGTTTGTCAGAGTTCTCAAAGACTCCGAAGAAGTTTCCTGAAATGAATCCAGTCACAGGATATGGAAGGATATTGAAGGGTCTGTTAACTGGATAGAAGGAGTTCGAGTTCCTGCTCCTGTTGCTTTGTCTGTTTGTTTTCTTCTTTATACTTCACCATTCGGCATCCCCAATGGCTTTGGAGAAGACATAGTCTCTCCCATTCAGATTCATGATCCCGTCTTTCAGGTGGAATTTCCATTTATTCTTACTTCTGTGAATCTTGGGAGTAAAGAGAAGGAAATGAATGTTGTGGGCGTCAGGGACAGACGGACACTGTTTCATCTTACAGTGGACACTAATGTCTTTAGCCCACGCACACAGAAGACTCAGCCGGACACAAGCACTGCGATATTAACCGGCTTTCACCAGTGGTTCTTTATAAGCAATGAATTTGCATCAGATACTGGTGATCAAATGCTGCACTCAAGGTAAAATGTGAATCAAGCAAAAACAAGTCATATCCAATAGGAAAAAGGCTCTCACACATTTAAGAATTGTAAAATTTTAGGATTTTAAATTGTTTACTTCATGGCAGCCATTTCTTTCAAAAAACTGCCATGAAACAATTTGAGGCATTTAGAGCTTTTACAGTAAAAAATCATAACTTGAAAGTTATATCTGATAGTATTTGTTTTAGAACACTGAAATTACATTCAGGTTTTATTGAAGTCCTTCTGTGTATTACAACTGTTCTGCTGTGACTTTTCTTTATATTGTCTCCTGAAATATAGTGCCTATGTGTGTTATTATTTGATTACTGAATGGAAAAAAAAACTATGTTCATATCAATATTTATATCAACAGATAAGAAAAGGAATTAGAAATGTGGCACTTTGGTTTGACTGAGTTTTGTTGTGCCGTAATCTCTCACAGAAGACATTGTTTCTTACCTTGTCATACTGGCACACCACTACATTCTCTGTATCAAACAGCTCCTGGTCCTCCTCATCGCTGACATCATCCCCACTGTTCAATGGCTCCTGACGAGGGGACAAAACCAAGTTGAACAATATTGAATGTTTTAGATATGGTGCAAAGGCCTTGGAAAATGAATTTTGGATCTATACAATATATATATACATATTCTTTCCTCTGGTGCCCACCTCTTCGACCTGCCCGTCCTCTCCCCCATCCTTGTCCTTCTCCTCCTCGTCATCTTCATCATACTCCTCCTCCTCATCCTCGTCCTCTTCTGAGGAGGTGTCTCCGGTGCCGTCCACCTGCAGCATCATGGGAGGCTGCTGGGGCTGGGCCTGGGGCTGGGCTTGCTGCTGGGCCTGGGACTGCAGTGGGGCCTGTTGCGCAGCTGTGCCCTGGGCCTGCTGAACCTGCTGAACCTGCTGGACCTGAGCTGTTGCTGCCTGACCGGTCTGCTGCGCCATAGCTGCTGCCTGCATCAGCTGATGGGAAAAGGAAGAGAAAAGAGTGATCGTCAGGTCCTTAGTCTAATTAGCTAGTTAGGTTTAAAGAACAGCATAACTATGTATGGAGTTTATAGGTATGAAAGAAACTCCAACTTTGTGCATGCTAAGGATAACATTAACACACACAACATACTTGAGTCCAAAGCAGACAGATGTCAATCAATTAATATGACAAGACAAAAAAAGGCAGGAAATATGGGAAAACAGAACTATGCATTAGAGAAAACTCATGAGAGAAAAGAGCAATTCAGTCGCTAATGAAGGAAGTGAAGAAGAAGCTGACCTGTGTATTGCCTTGGACTTTGTTTCCTGAAGCTAAGACAATCTGCTGCGGCTGGATGATGACTCCCGTTTGCTGGGGCAGGCCTCCCTGCAGAGGAGCCAGGACCTGCACGCACAGTGAACAGGAAGAACATACATACATATTAGTGTATTGTGTTGTCTTTGGAGACTTGTAAGGGAATTGCATTAGTAGTTATTTTATTTAAATCTCAATTGATTTATTGTAATTTTCAAGCAGTAGTACTGTTCTGTTGAAAAGAGAGGAAAGCTGGATTCTGGCTCATTGCGCAGTGTTTAACTGCATTTTACTATCGCTGGTTCAATTGGAGAAGTCTCTGATATAAAGGTCATGGATAATATTTTTTTCCAGAGTTATTTTATGCTTTTTATGGCATTTCCTTTCCCATAATTCAAGTTTTTATTTCCAATAAGTTGATTCTTCCACTGCTTCAAGGCCAGAGAACCCACAGCTATGCAGCCAAACAGTGTTATTTTACTTACTTGTCATGAACTGATTAGACACAGGATGTCCATTATTATATACTATGAGCTGTTAACTGTCATTCTGAAGACCACAGATAAACCAGCATGCACTTCTAGCCCACTTCGTTTTTACTTTTCAAACGACGTTGCCTCCGTTTACCAGTGCTGGGTGTTCCCACCTGTTGTATGACCGGTGCCTGCACACCGCCAGGCTGCATCTGCTGCTGCAGGAGGATCTGCTGCTGGGGCTGCTGGATGATGTACTGAGCCCCATTGGGAGCACGGACCACCTGCAGGATCTGACCTGAGAGACCACAAAACAGAAGAGCACGTGAGGGCTGGGAAAGTGCACGCAGCTCTTGCAACTGCCAGGGGAACTACAACAGTAAACGTTATGAATTGACTTCATTTTGCAGTTTGAATATCTTAGTTATTTCTCTACAATCTTTTTTTTTCTTTTTGCATATTTATAGATTTTTTTATCACACCTTAACACGGACAATAATAAAGACAAAGAATGACAAGAAGTAGAACAAATCAAGAAAGACAAAAGATTTAAAAGAAGGAATAGGACAAAAAAACAAAACAAGAAAACATTAGAATGCAGAGCAACAAGAACATCTACCAAATAAGCACATAGATCATTTCATCAGACATTTACAATATATTCATTCAGACATCCTCTGAATATTGACAAGAAAATAAAAGTACTAATAAATAAGGCACTAGGGTGTTTGATCCTGGTTCCCCAGGTTATAAATAAAAGGGGAAAGAACAAAGTACATTTATCATGTATTGAGTCTTGAGAGGTAGGTTGTCATAGGACTCCGTTTTGCCATGAAGATTAAACGAAGATTAGCAGTTATTAATTCCATGTAATACACTCTTTGTACCATCTCTCTACAATGGTTTAACACGTGTGTGTGTGGGGGGGCGACTATCTGCCTCCAAGTCTATACCCAGGGTCAACTTAATCTCCCCTTTCATTTCTTTCCAATAGTCTATTACTTTTGGGCAATCCCAGAAGAAGTGACTCTTCACAATCTGATGCACGTATAAATGTGTGTGTGTGTGTCTTACCTTGGCTGGTGATAAGCTGCTGGTATGGGGTGACGCCTGTGGGCAAAGCAAGCGTTGCCGCGGTTGCTGCTGCACTCTAGAGGTGAAAAGGAGAACACACACTCAAGAGGGACTGAAACGAGGCAGTGAGGCACACACTCGCAAACATCAAGTCCACGAGCAAACAGGATATTTGATTAAACCCTAGAGCAGGATTTTAGGGTTCAGGAATGTGGAAAACAAGGCTGTAAGTTTTATGGTTGTCATGGTGTAAATGCTCTATAGAAGCGCGTGCGCACACACACACACACAATAAAGTATTTAGGACTTTAGTGCTGAATACATTTCTCTGGAGAGATTTTAATATTTATGAAATATAGTACAACCTCTTCACAAATAAAGTGCTAATATTCATGTTCCCTTGGCTGTCGTGATAAAACCATTAATTCATTTTATCTGCCAGGTTTGATGGTGAAAGGTCAGAAATTTGCAAGTGAAGCTTAAAAGAGGTGTTTGAGAATTAAGACTTGAGTTTACGACAACAGCGCAGCCTCGACATTAACAGATGGCTTGCCGAACAGAAGTGTTGCTGAGAGAGGGAGGCGCAAGAGGAAAGGGGAAACGTTTTGACACTCCACTGTGCGAAATTAAAACTGATGACGGAAACTGTGTGTGTGTCAGCGTGTGTGAGAGGAACAACAGGAGCATGTAAGAGGATGTCTTATCCCCGGCTTTATCTCCACTGTAATCCAGGCTACTAAACAACTCTCTGAAGGTCCCTTCCTCTCCTCTGCTTTCTATGCTCTTCTGCCCCTCCATCTGTTACTAGACCAGTCGTCCTGCTCTCAGGAAAAAAAAGCCTGCAGAGGCACATTAAGATTCTCTTCTTTTTGGTCTGGCTACGAAATATGTGCAGGGAAAAAACAAAAACTTGTAATCATTTGAATTCTTGCCTAAAAATACATTTAACTAACCGAGTTGCTTGTAGGTTTTTGAGGTTGAAGTTGCACTGCAACAAAATACGACTGGCAGGCAACAAATTAGGCATTTTCTCACAGGCAAAATGGCAAGTAGTTATAGACCCTTTTAGTGCCGACGTCATGATTACGTAACGACGTTAGCTGGAGGTAAAACAAACAAAAAAACTGGAGGCAAACACGAATCACCTCAGAGTAGAAGACTACGCAACCTACCGAAAATGTCATCTTGCTGTGGTGTTGGGTGCCAGAATTGAAGGAGCAATGGCTCCAAATTGAAATTTTATCACTTACCAGCAACTTCGTTAGCTAGTTGTATGACCAGAGACAAATCTAGCGGAAACTATTGAAGTGTTGTCTGCCATTGCAACTATGGCAATTGTAGAAAGGGAGAGGGAACTTCAACAGTGAGAAGGCACATGTTGTGTGTGTTAACGTGTTCAGGGAATTATTCTGCCTCCACCTAAGCTCTGCACACAAAAAAACTTCATAATATTTACTAACAGAAAACGGGTTTATACTAGTTTTTACACTTCTCTGTAGTACTTTTTTACTTAGGAATGGGCAAGAACTGCTCCCACAGTTGACTCACAGGCACATCTGTCTGGTGTGAAACCCACCAGACAGATGTCACATCATTAAATGTGTTCATTTAAACCCATTAAATGAACATACTCCCTGCCACATGTAGTGGCAGGGAGTATGTTCATTTTCAGAGAACTATACATGGTAGCAGTCTGAACAACAGCAGAGCACATCACATTTTAATATAGATATGAGGGTAATACCAACACCAGTAAGTACTGGAATCACTGTTTTTTAGGTCAGGGATTGTTGTGTTTGTATCTACCGTTTTTCTTGTGAGCATGAAACCCCAAACTATAATTTCATGTTCATTTTATAAGTACATTTATCCACTTACCATCCCCGTTGCACTCATGTGCTGTAGAATCTTGGAATCCTGAACAATGACTTGCTGCTGGGGAGCTGCAGAGAGAAAACGTGTTGAAGTCATACCATAATATTCCCCATAACTACTACTAATATAGTGAAACGAAAATGATTAAACAGGAAAAAAAAATTTGGTCAAATCATTTAATCTACTACTGGCTCCAAGTCTAATGTTTAAATAATGCCCTTTAATAGAGGAATAGTCTTCAAACCCCCTTATGTTCAGTGGGAAAAGAATTCAAACCCGTATATAACTAGAGTGTAGAAATGGCACTGACAGATGTTAGATGTTTCTACTGTTTATTGCTAGCTGTTCTTTACCACCACAGTGAGGCAGGGGCAGTGCTGACCAACCTTGCTGCTGCTGGGGAGGCAGGATGACTTGCTGCGCCTGTGCTGGCTGGGTCACCTGCTGGACTTGTTGGACCTGCTGAACCTGCTGCTGCTGATGCTGCTGCTGCTGAGCGGCCTGCAGGGCTGCCTGCTCCTCAGTATGGAAGCCCTCCACTGCCTTGGACTGCAACAGCTTGTTTTCCCATAGCTGAAGCATCGGGCAGAAGACAAGAGCGGGGGAGAAAGGCAATCATTTACTTCATTACTGTGTGGGGGAAATTCTCAAATGAGTAGCTGACATTTTAGGAAATCATAACAAAAGCTTGAAATCAGCAAGTTCCTACACTACAGTTAACTAGAAGATGAAACATGCCTCGCCACACTTC
Source organism: Maccullochella peelii (assembly GCA_002120245.1). Taxonomy (NCBI): domain Eukaryota; kingdom Metazoa; phylum Chordata; class Actinopteri; order Centrarchiformes; family Percichthyidae; genus Maccullochella; species Maccullochella peelii. The sequence goes on from LKNJ01000584.1 coordinate 41,451, forward strand.
TGCACTTGTGATACTTCCCCTATAGTGGTTGTATACACAGGAACAATAATGGCGGGGACAGTTACCGTTTTCAGCTCCAGAAGCACTTGCTCATCCACTCCCTCGTCCAGGAACAGCTCTCGCACCTCGTTGATCACATCCTCAATCACAGACTTATATAGTTTAGGCTATTAGGACGCAAGTATTTTTTTAAAAAAGGAAAGAAAGCACAATTTCATTAGTGTTTGATAAAGAAGACCCTCAAAAACAGTATATATCTGGTATGATCAATGTTTACTAGTTGGGACTTAAGATATTTTTACATAGAAATGAAGGTGTGGTATTCAGAAAGATGTTTAATAGGAAGACATCAGTTACTTATCGTGCTTCAGAGCTGTGATAACAGCACTAAAACATTACATATAACAGACCATGTTACAATACATTCAATTTTGCCTTGCCAAATAAACAAATTAGTATAATATAGTAATATCTGGTGTATTAGGTGTTGTATATAGGTAGTTCAACTCTAAAACCGGTCCATGTCAAATAACCCCTGGGATTTAGCTATAGTGTATACCCGACACTGTGTGGTTTGTTATGCTAGTCCATAAGAACCAGGTCTATACATGTCTGTCTGTCACGAGCAGCACGGTATACAGTATGTCCCTCTGGATACCGTGGAATGCATGGCGCACACCAATTAAAAAATACCGTTTAAAAGGGCTACAACGGCCGCATTTCAACACCAGAACAAAGCCGTACAATGTAAACCGAAACGCGACGGACACACAGGCCACCGCACTGCGCTGCATTTTCCCCAATGTCCGCAGAACGGCCCCGGGCCTCTCCTTCCCTCCCCCCTCGGCCTGTCTGCTCCACTATTTAAAGCACAGTCTGGTGCTTATATGTAGAGCCGGTGACGTAGCGTCGAGTAGCACCTTCCCATCCCGGGCAGTCTATATTAGAGAGCCAATATGGCTGTATAAAACCAGGCAGCAGAAAGGAGGAGGGCCAGAACCGGAGCGAGGGGAGACGTGGAAGCCATTTTACGGAGCGGCGAACAGCACGCTCGACAGCCCAGTACATTGTACAATATGTGGCGGAATATGAAGGATATTTTCGGTGTAACATCTTATGAGTGGTCAGCTTTGACTAATGGCCTTATCGGTGGGGAGTGGGACAATTGTTATGAGATGGGTAAAAGTGGTGGTTTGGGGCGTCTATCCTGCCTTCTGGTCGTGGAATGGTGGACAATGATGAGGCATTCGACTGAGCTTGGACGACTTTCGGCTAAAGACTTTAATTTTTAGTAAAATAAGCTTAATTCATTCGCAGTGGATGGTGGCAAGGTGCTTTGCGTACATCTGCATTTTATAAATTATGCAAAATAAACAAATTAGCTTATATTTACCATTTTGACCTTTCCTAACAGACTCATCGTCACAAGCAATGCTTTGGCCCTTAACTAAGGTAACTTAACGGCACAAACATCAAATATCGACAACCCATATCGTAAATGAATTTAGCCATAACGTTACACAAAATTCAAAAAGCTCCTGAGACACTATCATGAACCAACTGAGGGCCAACTCGAGAAAGCTTCAACCTGACAAACAGCCCATAATTTAAAACTTAAAAATTGCATTTTCATCACTAATCCTGAACCTCTACACCATTTTAACTTATTTCCTGATTTTTAAACGAAATGCAGCTCCTCTCACGTTAGCCATATTGCTCCTACCAGATTGTTTAATCTGAAAGAACAATCTAACGTTAGTTTCGAAAACTGATTAAAATGGCCGATTTACTGAACCTGAGTTAAGTATTAATTTTATTTGACGGTGAAGTGTTTAAGCAGATTCATTTAACTGAAATACATAAAACCAGCCCGTCGACAGCTCTCCAATATCTTTACCCCCATTTTCCCCCACTGACAATCCTTAGAGATTGATCCTTACCACTGGGTTCGAGTTAGCCGAGTTCGCCATTATACGCGTAGTGTAAAAACCACACGGAAATAGGCGAGAAACAGAGCCAAAAATTACGAAAAACGACTTAAAACAACTGGGAACGATATTTTAAAACAGCCGGCATAACATTTGTAAATAAAACACAGTTTTAGCGGTCTTATTTACAATCCCGGGCTGCGACTCCCCAGCCGTCCTCCTTCCGTCGTTGTCCTGCTTTATATACTGAGCGATGGAGCTGCGAGTGCGCGAGACATAGGGCAGGGTCAAGCCGCACATAGCGCGAGATTTTGTGTGGAGTATGATGACGACTAATAACGACACCTGCTGCTGGGAAACGTAGTTTAAATGTGGTAAGGGGTAAATACAAGTCCACAGACCGCATCAGCTTTATAATGCTTAGTGATCTTGTTTACTGAATTCGGCCAACTGTAAATATTACGGTCCATATAAGGAATTAACCACAACGTTCCAGGAGCCATACTGTCCACACAGCAGTAGATAATATAGGTCAATATAGATATGGATAATGATTTGTGATTTGTATAAAAGCTAAAAAATATAAACCCCAAAGAAAAACCTTTTTTTTTTGCACTGTTTAAAAAACTTTTAAACAGTGCAAATTGCTGCAAAATCTGATGACAGAGAACAGAAAGGGGGCACTGTAATACAATTCTGAAATCCCAGTCCTTTGTAATTGGTCTCCACTTAACACTCAAATGTGTATTTTCTCTTTGGCCATTTGTCTGGAGGTGGCCAGACTTCACAAACCTTTTGTCCTATACTTAATGTCAATGATCAAACATTGTTTCTCTGTTGTGCCGATAAGTGGTGGGGTCACTAAGTAGGCTACATTTCTGAGTACTGTACAATCTGAAGGTACTTGTACTTTACCGAAGTATTTCCATTTCCTTTATACCTCTGCTCCACTAGTTGGAATATTGTACTTTTTACTTCACTACATTCATCTGACAGCTGTAGTTATTAGTTTGCAGAATAAAATGTGACATTCAAAACATGATTAGTTTATAAAATACCCTCCATTTTTATAGATCAAACTACTGTTAAATTATTAAACACAGTACATAAAGTAGTTAAAATGAGCTGAACCAAGACCAGCTACATTTAAATGCTTCTTATACATTCATGTATCAGTAATAATAATCTAACAATATCATATATAATAGTGACAGCAGCCATTCATCTTTTGATACATTTAGCTGATAATGTTTCTCTGCTTTTACTCAAGTAAGATTTTGAGTGCAGGACTTTTACATGTAGTGTGGTAGTTTTTCCCTTGTGTATTACTACTTCTACTTAAGTAAATTATCTGAATACTTCTTCTTCTATGTGCGAATATCTGGTACCTCTGTTTATGTTTCAAGAGCACTTTTCATGTAGTAACGTCCTGACGCCACAAGAGTGTGATCACACTACATACCAGAGCTCCAGAAGACAAGCTCTGGTTTTCTGATTCTATGACACACACACACACACACACACACACACACACACACAATCCATCCACTTTGTATAGCATGCAACTATTTTACATGTAATTCAATAAAGGGGGGGGTGTAAGTGAATTTCTGGATGAGCCACGTCAATAGGTTCTATGTGTTTAATCACAATTACACCTGTCCTGACTACCAGGGGAACATTTCCAAAAACAATAAAGCTTTGCAGTAAATGAGAGCTGACAAGAGAATGTTACCTCCACTTCTGTCTCCATGGAAACTTGCCTCACTGGTCATTCTGTGGATATGGATGATATAGACGGGGGGAACACACAGCTCTCTGTGCATCAATCCACTGAGCACTTCAGCGTGCCTCCTCTAAGACGGAATGTCACATCAACTGACTTTATTACATTTATTTCACTGAGCGGAAATTAAAGGCCCACCTGACACTGATGAGAATATGCTTTTGAATTAACTTGTAACCTTTTTCTTTGAAAAAAAAAAGAAGTGTTGTGAAAAAGATGACAGGAGACTTAGTGTCTAGTAGGTGTTTCTCAAACTATGAGATGTGATCCAACATAAAGCAGCATTATCCGAGGTATGTCGTCGCTACCTTGGAGTCTCACGCTCGGTAACGGAGTAGTATGATGCCCTCTAAAGATCTGGAGAATGCACACTTTTCTACACCCCCCCCCCCTTTCTTTGCTGTAGTTGCATAGCAACAGAGGAGCTGCTAGCTCCAGTTGTGTTGGTGGTGGGAGCGCGCTGCACAGGGAGGCACTGGCTCGAGATTAAGCCTGTCTCGGCTTCAATTATGAATGGGCTTCCACTGCCACACGGCTCCAAAATGGCACCACTCAGATTGATAAGGCATCGAGGAACTCTTTGGTACACTTAACTCTTTTACTTCTTTCCCTAAGGGGGATGCTGAGTTTGACTTTAATCAGAAGTATTGAACTTAAATGACTGGAGGAAGTAAATGAATAATTAACTGGCGGAAGAGGCATGGTTATGATAAGACCCTTGTTGATGGGAATATGTGAGGTTAATGATTGGGGTCAGTCTTCAGAGCAAATGAAAGAGTCTCCAGTCTCACAAAGCTAGCACTATACCAGTAAATTGGGGTTAGTGTGTGTTGCATGTTGAAGTTTTGAGAGGAAAAATTGTTAAATTGCTGCTTTTGTTAGCTCACATGAACTTCCCACCAGTGATGCAGTTATTTAATGTGTCATAGTAGCCGACTTTGATTATGCTTTTCATGTTTGATCCGAGTCCGCCAAAAGGAACAGCCAAACTAATCTTCTGCAACTTGTATTTTTTATTATTGCAACCAACTGGAAGACAATACATCACATAAACATCATTGCAGTTTTTCAGAAAATGGAAAACAAAATAAAACAACATTTATATATTTTTTGCCACGGTATTGGACAACGTTGATATTTACATGTAGTGATGAAATAGGTCTTGAAATCATTCTTTGGCAATATGATTGCACAATAAGGAGAGAATTGAACATTTACTGAAAAAACCAACACCTGGGTGTACTCCGCATCACATCTCACAGATCAATAACAGTTTTGCATGTTGACATCTCTAACCTATGGCTTTCCAATATTCAGCTCAGACAGTCACCGGAAAATAATGGCAGTATTGTAGATCATTTTGTCAGAGAGAAAACAAAACAAGAAACGAAAATGCGCATTAAAACATCAGCAAATAAAAAATGGCAACTGTTTTTTTCATAGCTTTTCATTGTATGTTTGGCAGGTTTGAAAGAAACACTTGTTTTAGGGGGCTTCTCAGGCAGTGAAGTATTTTTCCTTTGCTTTAAAATGTCCCACATCTATTTTGTGTGTTTGCTCTGTTTTTCCAGGACTCGTAGGGTCAGGAGTTCATCTTTTGTGCATGACACTGAGTGAGTCAGAGGAAAAAAGGTGGTTGCTAAAGCAACACATTCTCCCCTCGACATGCCTCTTGCCAGCTGAACACGGTTTTAGTCACCACAACAGTGGATTGTTACTGCAAATACAGCAGAGTGCTTGACCTGGGCGGCGGGAGCACTCAGACGAGAGATGGATGGCGCACAACAAGAACACTGACAGTGCCTCCTTTTAGCCTTTTTTTAATATGCTGGCATGGATACCATACGAAGCCAGTGATGCATGCTACAGGTGGCCAAAGACTGTACCAGTGGATGGGACATGCATTTGTTTGCCTGCTTGGCTCGCTGACAGTCACTCAACAGCTTAAACAAAACCATGTCTGACTCTGCTGCTACAACCAAACCCCAGCCTAAATTTTCTCCCACAAAGGTGCTTTCTATATGCACTGCATCTGTGCAAGCGGGGGGGGGGGATGAATACTTTAATGCATTCCTGCTTCAGCGAAAGCATGCCGAATAATGGCAGTGCAGTATCTATATCACTTCTGATGTAAAAATGTCAAAGCTCGCTAATGCCCTTGTGAATTTCAATCAAGTCAGTGTTTTCATGACTCTAAGTGAGATACACATACACCTGGGCAAAATATATGAAGAAAAAAACTCTGATCTCCAGATTGGGCTCTTGAGATAAATATGTAACAGGCTTTATGCAAGCTTGACATCCACAACGGCATGTAATTCCTTTAATCAAAGGCTTAACATTACTGTATGTAAATCAAAAAACTTTTTTTTTGTCATCTATGCATCTCCTACATTCTCTTTTCTTTTCAACTCCCGAGTAGCCTTTCTGGAGATATGAGGTTCGTTCAGGACACCTACAAAGTTTCCCATGCCTGTCTGATCCATACATTTACACTGAACAATGCTGATGGGAAATAAGGACACATGTACATTTACACACAGGAGAGAGAAAGAAAAACAATACTGTTATAAATAAAGACAGGTAACGTTCTGTCCAAACATGTCAGAGACATGACAACAGAGGTACTGAGGGCAGGCAGGCAGGCAGGCACAATGTTAAAGGGTGTGTGTTCCTGGGCACACAAACTCACACACTCAGATGTGTTCTGAAATAACACTGGGGGTTAACATTGAACACCTACAAATCACTGTACAGGCAGAAGAAGACGGAAGCCCACCCCTAAGAGGTGATTCAGCTGGCCTACAGAGCCTGAACCCGAAGCCCAGAGGTGGCACCCTTGGGCCTCTTAATTGCAGAGTGATCTCCCACGTTCCTCCCTGAAGACGTGTCTTTGAAAGCCCGCTCAAAAAAAAAAAAAAAAGAACCCAAAGAGATTTTGAACAAAAATCCAAAATAATCACGGGTATAAGAATTGGCGGCAAAACTTTTTTTCTTTCCTCTAGGATCAAGGTTTATATGAAAATAAGTCATGCTTCATGCTAAATACATTGTTTATCTTACATGATCTTTGAATAAAAAAGATTTGCTTTTTATCTTATTTACAAGCACCCATGCAATATAACTGAGAAAGTCCTGCAGGTCAAATTGCTTCAATTAAGAAAGGAAAAAAATAAAATATTTTCTAACCTTTTTACAGAGTTGCCCACACGGGACAAATTGCTTATATCTTTATGAGGGTAGAGTGAGGGTAAACAGACACAAACAGAAATCTAAACCCACAGTTTTATGTATATAGTTCTTTGACATTGTCAAATGAATAGGAAGGTGTGGTAGCTACTGGTAGCTACGATATCTATACCAGGTGTCTACGTCTATGGACAGAAGTACTGGGGAGGTTTTAGGGACGTTTACATTATGCAACAACAACAACAAAATGAAGGAGATATTGCCTCAGACCCGGCACACTATCCATCTCTATGGTGATAAACATGACCTTTTTTATTTTAAAATATCTATTCTTAAATACTATGAGTGCTCTTGAAATAAACCATGTCTTTACCCATGATGCTTCTATTATAAGTGGCGTTAAATAATCTTAAGTGCATGAATATATATCACATTGGGTTTTACAATTATTTTGACACTTAAGGTCATTCTCTCCAGCTCTTCTTTACTACTATGCCTTCCTTCTTCTTCTTCTTTTTTTTTTGTCAGCTGTCGTATCGGCTACATGAAGCAACCTGGTCGCTTATCTTTGGCACAGTCTCACATTTGTGCTCGTGGATGTAGGAGAGTGATGCCAGCGAGCGAGCCGAGAGAGCTCTAAGTCTTGTTAAATAGGGCCCATCTCGTCTTTGCTGGCATCGCTGCAAGATTGCTACAGATTCACATGGAAACAAACAGGTAAGACAAACAGCCATCTTCTGGGTTTATGTACTGTACGCTCCTCAATGTGATTCACTTTTGTCGTGTTCAACTTGTCCAAATTAGTGACAAAACAATGCTTTTTTTATGGCTTTCATCCCCTTTTAAACAACAAAAATAACAAAGACACATGAGAAATACCCATTGATGTTAGTGTTGCTGAACATGTAGGAAAACATAGATTTTTGATATTGCCACAAATAAGTAGGATTCACCTAATGCCCTGCAGATAGATAGAGGGAGATGAGAAGTGTCCATTGAGACTAATGCTGTAGTAACGTTACCTGTTGACCTATTTGTGTATTGTATGTGTGTCTCTGTGTTAATGTGTGTGTGCGTGCTTTGAGCTGTATACCGTCTGCGTGTGTTTGCATGACTATGTACTTGTTCTACATGTGCGTCTTAGTTTCTCAGGGCCTCTTTCTGCTCCTTCTGGCCCTTGGCGGTGCGGTTTGTGATGTTGTTGAGGCAGGCTCTGACCCCCGCCAGGTGGAGCAGCGACCCCGCCGCCTCCTTCATCTCCTCGTCGTCACTCTCCGGCGGCTTCTCCACCGCCGCCGCACGCCGCTTCTTCAGCGGCAGCGTGTCGCTAATGCCCCTCGCTCGGTTTTTGGTCCAGGGCAAGCTGCACCCTGCCAGAGTCCCAGCTCCCGCCCCTGAGCTACGTCTCTGTCCGCGCAGGGGCTGCTGGGAAATGTAGGTAGCGGCGGCAGTGGTGACGTGAGAATCCAGCGGGATCTCCCGGGGCTCGGGTTTGACGTCTGATTGGATCTCCACGGCGATGATGTCGTCGTCGTCGTCCAGGGGGGAGGAAGGGCTGCCGACCTGGGAGGAGCACAACCTGCTGGGGGATTTGGCGGTGCTGTAAGTGTGGTCGTCCTGGAGGTCCTCGCCGCAGGGCAGAGGAGAGTAGCGGGATGGGCTGTCCTGTCCTCGGCTTAGATAATCTCCCAGGGATGATCTGTATGAAGCAAGGACACAGAGCGGGAGAGAATATTGTTACTCCTGCTGTCACACTGGCAGCCAGGTGGCCTGCCTGTATACGCTTCACTCCACTGAAGCTGCTCCTGTTCGCTCTGCATTTGGCTGGAAAGCAAAAAAAAAGTTCAAGTGATAATCTATCACCCTCAAATAGCCCCCTAGGGCCTCATGTGCATATTTCTCAGGTCAGATTAAAACCCTGTATCTCCAAAAAAGAGTCAGCCTTTCCTTTTAGAAATGAGCAGACTCATTTTCAGATTGCCACCTTTGCATTTTTCAAATGACACAGTGCATTCTGAGCAGCTCTCGTGCTCGCTGAGGTTGTGAAACTCGCTCAGCACATAAAGGACCTTGCGAGCTTTAAAGTCAGAGCGACACAGAATGGCGATCCTGCAGCGGAGCCATTTAACCGCCATCCACTATACATCAGCTTCCACATTATACTGCAACACATATTTTGCTCTATTAGTCAGAAGACACTTTTCTCTGTGAGGCATTAAAGGACAGGGGTGTATCCTGACAACCAATAAATCAACAGGAGCTTCAGCAGCGTGCCCTGTCCCCCGGACATTTCCTCCCCTCAGAATGAGAGGGTTAGCATATTAATAAGAAAAAGAAAAACATGCACCCCTTACAGTGATCAACTATTCACTGCATACCTTTAGTGAGACTTTGGGTATGTTTAATTCATTATGCGGTGCAAGCCATCATACTCGTATGCTCCTATGATGGATGTGCATGTCCATGCATGCTCCGAATGTTCTTTGAATCATGAGGCCTCTCCCTCTAATAAACCTGTTTGTGTGTGTGTGTGTGACCGTTATATAAACACACCTGGATAAAATGTTCTGAACAGTGGGGAGCGTGTGAACGCCTCCGACGTTTGGACAGAATAAAGATGTAATTATGTAAACTATCAGTGGAAAATTTTGGTGTAAGGTCTGTTTTGTGTGTGTGTGTGTGTGTGTGTGTGTGTGTGTGCTTTTTGTGTTTGTTTGAAGGCTACTGTATGTGTGCATTTGGGTGCGGGTGTGTCTGTGTATGCCTGTGAGGGAATTTGCTGGCGCAGGGAAAGCCCTGACTGACTTTAATTATATGGCTGAGGGCAGCAGGAGCGAGGTTTACCCACCTTATGGCCGAGGTTCTGCTCCCCACGGGGCTTACAGGTAGGGGTCTTATCACAGGGAAGAGTGCCTGGCTCCTGACACGGGCGCCATTTTGGATCACACCACGAGGAACTAAAAGAGAGAGGGAGAGAGCAGCAGAGGGAGAATTTATAACACACAGATCCATGCCATTTTAGTCACATGCAACATGCAAATCAGTTTCAAAGGAGGAAGGGGAACACAGAGGAAGCTTCTCCAAAACCTGATCGGACCTCGATAAGACCCGGGAGCAGCTCGATGGGCAATCACTGACCGTCTGCGGAGGCCAACAGGGCAATATTGATGAGCAAGGCAAGGTTAAATTGAGCGGGAAAGCGTCATAAGTGAGTTAAGGCCGCTGCGAATCATTCAATTACCAACGACCGCTGGGCTCGGCTAAATCCAGCCTGTCTGATGCTGTGGGCTGAGCAGCAGGCAGCAGGAACGTAAGGGGGATACCACAGACTTTGTGAAATTTGTAATGGCACATTTGTCTTTCATTAAAACGTATCTAAAATTCATTAAATGTATTTTTTTTTTTTTTAAGCAATCCACATATAATACTCCAAATTCATAAAGCATTCAAATTGTTGCCAACTCTTAATTTTCTGTCAAAGAATTACTTTAGCTTTACATCATTTCCTGTTACCTCTACCAGTGGCACTTGAAGCTGAACTGGAGATGAATTAGAAATCTGTAGCAAAACTGTAACAATGTCCCACAGTTTACTGTGAATGTCCGAGTAAACAGTTAAAGGAACGCTCAGTAGACCTCCAAGATCGGACTGTGTCGAGATGTGAATTTGGGAAGAAGTGCAGAAAGATTGCTAAAGTATTCAAAGTCTCCAGGACGCAGTGGGCTCCATCATTAAGTTGAAGAAGTTTGGAAGAGTTGTCCATCTGGTCAACAGTAAGCAGGCACAAAGGGCTTTGGTCAGGGAGGAGAAAGTGGCCCAATGGCCATTGTAACCAATTTTCTACCAGAAGGACTCTACAGCACTCCATCTAAGTGCCATTTTACATAAACAGGCATATGGCAACCCACCTGGAGTTTACCAAAAAGTGCTTTCTCTGATCTAATGAGATGAAAACTGAATTCCGAAAGCCAAGCATTTCAACTGGCAAAAACCAGGTGCTGCTTATCATCTGGTGTCAATACAGTGTAGCACGATGTTGGCACCACCATACACACGGAGCCAAATACAGACGGGTCCTCGAAGAAAACGCTACAGAATGGGGCAAAGATTGACCTTCCAGCAACACAACACCCTGTACCACACATCCAGCATAATGGGCTGGCTTTGGAACAAATCCCTGAATGTCCTCGAGGGGCCCACCCAAAGCCTGGACTTGAAGCCATTTGAAAATCTGTGGGGAGACCTGAAGATCATGGTTTACCAACGCTCCTAATCCAACCTGACAGCTGGTAGATGCAAGACTTAAAGCTGTAGTCCCTGTCAATGCATCTTCTCCGTACTGTAGTGACATTTCAGTTTTGGATTTTTAATACGTCTGCATTAAAGGAATAGTTCAGCAATTTGGGATAAACGCTTAATGGCTTTCTTGTCGAGAGTGAGACGAGAAGATTGTTACCACTCTTGTGTGTGTAGCTTGATACGAAGCTAGCTAGCAGCCGGTTAGCTTAGCCTAGGAGAAAGAGTGGAAAAAGGGGGACAATGTGTCATTTTTACACTTCTGTTTTTGGACGGGTTAAACAAACGACATATAATGTGTTAATTTGTGAGCTCTTGAGCTGCCGGGATGCAGATTTTTTTTTTTTTACCTTAGGACAGAGCCAGGCTAGCTGTTTCCCTGTTTCCAGTCTTTATTGTAAGCTAAGCTAACAGGCTGCTAGCTGTAGCCTCACATTTATTGTACAAACATGACATGAGTGGTATCAATCTCTCAGACTCTCAAACTCTCAGCAAGAGAGTGAATAAGTGTATTTCTGAATAGGTTTTCACTTGGCTATAATGAATTAGGTTTATGTGGACTAGTGGAAAACAAGAACTTTAAGAATTAAACTTGTGGTGCCATCGAGATTTAATATAAAACCACTTGACAAGGAAGTAATTTAAGGTTCCAGTCTGTCCAGGGGGATTTCTGAAGATACTGGAACATTTCCTGGTTCAGGACCAACAATGTCTCAGTTTAAAAACCACTTTAGAATTAAAACAAACATCAAGTACCACCGAATAATTGTTTGTTTCTTACGCAGCTTCAGATTTTCCATCAAAGTCAAAAAGTCTTGACTATGGTTTCCTACTTGTGGAACGCCCTGACCATTTTCACAAATACTGAACGGACTGTGAAAGACCAGAAGGGAGATCTACGTATATGCTTTCAACTCCGCAACAGCTGTTAATCTATACCTACATATATTTATTGTCTGTGTCGCAGAGGATAAGAGAAGAGAAGAGAAGAGTGTATGTGTACGTCTGAGCCAAAAGCTCTCATTACTCGAGGCTGGCTGCTCACCACAGCCACCCCAGTTCACTAAAACAGCTGTCATTTTCCTCTCCAGGGTCAGTTTGCATTTCGCAAATGATGACCTGCTGTTTGCTTTGTCTGCCGCAGAAGCATTTGTTAAGGTGCAAATCCTAAAGACGTTTTACCACAGCATCAATACACTGGAACTTAACATTTTCTTTTTGAATTCTGGTTTTAAGTCTCTGTAAATGTATGATTGATGTCACGAGGAGAAATTTAATTTGCCCCAGGAACCACAAGCTCAGTTGTCATGGCGAGACCCCCCACAGAAAACCGGCCCACAACGTATATTTGGTTCATGTGGTAACACACAAAGATGAATTAGGATCTGTTCGTCATTTGTCATTGTTGGTGTGTTTCTGTAGCCTTTCCCCGGCCGGCTGTGTCCACAGTAATCTTATTGACTCCAGTTAGTGTGGCTCTGTCCCTGATATCTCCAGTTCTGCTCTCCATAACCTTATAAGTAGGTCCCTGCACAGAGTCTCTTTTATAATCTTGATCACTCACTGCATGGTTGTGTGTGTGTGTGTATGTGTGTGTGGGCAGTGCATTAGGTCTCCCCGGGTTGATGTGCACCCACCCTCCCCTCCTTCCCCACCTCGCTCCAGTCAGGCTTTGGGTTGCCATAGCAACGGCTCCCCTTCCACATGCCACAGAGTGGTAGATCATGCATCAGCAGAGAAAGTGATAGAGGGAAGCAGAGAGAGAGAGAGAGAGAGAGAGAGAGAGAGAAAAGGGGGAAAGGAAATACCAAGCTCTGTTTGACACGGCCTCTCATAGCTCAGCGACACACTCCTGACCACCTCTGTTTACCCTAGATACACACACACACACCTCCCTCCTAGCACAAGCGCAGACAACTCTCCTCTAATGTACGTGTTCTGTATCTTCGCCTCCTCGCTTTGCTGTTTGAATTCCTCAGCAAACCCTTCTCTTTGTCTTTCTAATTCCGTCCTCGCTTGTTGATTTCTTTCCCTCTCTATCGATCTGGCTGCCATTCTGTGCATAGTGGTGACTCATAGATCCCCAGCTGAGCACGCACACTGTCTCTGCAGGTAAAAAAAGCCGGAGACGTATGCTAAGGAGATGAGGTGACAAACTGAGCAAGGGGAAAGAGCAGGCAGCGCTCCCAAAGCCCGTCCTCACTCACTGAGATTGAGCAATACATTTTACGAGCTCAAAGCAATAAAAAAAAGAAAAAAAGAAAAACACTCGGCTTGGTAGCAGAGAGCAGGACGCGCTGAGAAAAAAAAATGTAAATACAGAAGAGAAAAGGTGTCTGTCTGCATGTCTGCCTTTTTCCTGGAGAGAAAACATCCTCTAGTCTAAAGTCTTTTTTTCCTATGTCTGCTCAGCTGCTGTGCCTTTCTGTCTGCTTCCTGCGTCTTCGCCCGTCTCCCGTCTCCCTGCCTGCCTGTTTTCCAGGGCAAGCAAAAGCCTCCTCAGCCTCCCTCCCCTCTCCACTCTCATGTGCCGTACACGCACTCAGCCTCCCCTGCTCTCCTGTTAAATGAGTTCCACATGGCCCTGCAGGCTGCAGTCCCTACATGGCTGGCAGAGGAGTGGAGCAGACAGGCACCAAGTACGCCCCAAACATACACACACACACACACACACACACACACACAAAGTCCAAAGGTTCAAAGGTCACTCCCAACAGACCTTGAGAACGCAACCGTTTGAAAGTGGCCTCTCGCTCAGTCAAAACACTGCCCCCCCTCCTCCTCTCTATCTGCCTGCTTGGCTGCCGTGCGTTAAACTGAGTACAGAGTCTGAGGGCAGGATGCATACTAATGTCGTCTGACTGACTGACTGACTGACTGGATTGCTGGTGGGCTGAGAACGCTGGCAGTTTAACTGGATGGCTAACCGGCTTGTCTCTCTGAAACTCCAGCTGAGTGTCTAAGTGGCTGGCTGACTGACATGTGCAATGACTTGAAGGGGAGGGGGAGACAAAATAAAAGCAACACTTAATTACTGTTAACACAGCTACAAACATGGGTCATATCAGGCTAAACGCTAACCAGCAGAACCCCTATGCTCCGACATATTTACTGGTTAGATTCAACTTTAGCTTCCTGTTCTTTTCTGTTGATACAGTTTGCCTGAAAGTGTTTTCCCCTAAACATATTTTTTAAAAATCGAATCTTTTGACCTGCTACTTGGGCAAAGACGATTTGAGTGTCATATTGCTCTGAAAACTTAAAGGTGGCACACCAATGATATTACACATGAAGTTCGGTTTAGTCGTCCACTCAGCCAGTGAAAACAAGTGTATAATGTCTTTTGTGGCTCTGTAGGGAGCTTTGTCCAGTCTGAAAAAAATAACCCTGATGATGTCATCAGGGTTTGTACTACAGAATTTAAGTATTTTTAATGAAGTGTTTCCAATATTTTGTTCTCTGACTGTACAGTGGTGAAGTACTCAGGGGTACTGGGATACTTTACATAAATAAAAGCAGCAATATCATAATGAAAAAAATACTCAAAAGGTCTTGCATTTAAAAATTAACATAAGTACAGTTGTGGAAGGTAATGACGGACATTTACTCAAGTACTGCACTCAAATACAGATACAATATGGTACTTGTACTTACTTTCACTATACGCTGCTCTCTACTTGTACTTGCATGTATGTACTGTATGATCAGCATATAAAATGTGATGTAAAATATGATAAGATGTTATGTATTAACAAACATCCCAACAGTATGTTATAAAAGAGCTCAACTGAGCTCCACCTCGACCAGCAACAACATTAAAAAGCTGTGTGCACCTGTAATAATATTAGAATAACAAAACCACTCCGTATAATGTGTACCTTTACTTTTGGTATTTTGGTAAGTACATTTTGATTACAACACAGCAAAGTTTGAATGCAAGACTTACTTACTACTTGTAATGGAGTATATTTATACTGCAGTATTGCTACTTTTACATTAGTAAAACAATTCCCTTCAGGAATACGAGTGAAGTGACTGCTGGTCTGAGTGGAAGGGAAGATAAATTTCACTCTTTTGCATGTTTAAATAAAAATAATTCTAATAATTAAGAGTAAGCATGACAATTTTGATACATTGATATATTAACTATCAGAGAGCCTCAATCCTCCAGAAAATAGAATGAAATATTTTGCTTTTTTATGAAGAAAACGCAATATGTGCAGTAGAGAATAAAGTATCAAAAGGAAAAGTAGTCAATATGCACCAGAATGGTCCCTGTTATTATACATTATAGTTCAGCTGCTGTAACATCTGAATTATTAAAACAGCTACTGCTCTCTAGCTGTCTGTATAAAACAAACCAACAAACTTTAATCTAAAAGAAAAGAGAAAAGCTTGACCTTGCCTGCCATCTAAGTAGAATATTTACTGTTGTGGTAGAGTTGAAGGGAAGTCATTTGTAAATACAGACGTAAACCCAATATATGTTTGAACCTTGAAAGCGGTTGTAATGTGCTGGTCAATTTTTCTATTAACTTAGACACCCCCTTCCTTTGCAGCTGACAGGTTAATGAAGCCTGAGAACAGGTTTCTAAATTGATACAATGGGAGAAAAAATGAAAGTACTTAAATAAAATAGGAACACTTAGACCAGACAGATAATTTAGAGCTATTAAATGATGACCTTTGGGGTGATGGGTTGGATTAAGGACACAGCTGCCATGCATTGTCCTTGTGTTCATTCAGTGCTGGGCCACAGGGAGAGAGGCAGATTTCAGCCCACATCAGCTCAGAGCGGAGCAGCTCTGAAAGCTCTGGGAATGGGAGATGGAAGTAATAACGGAGGGCACTAACAGCCCCAACCCCCCCCTTTTCCTTGTCTTTGCCTCTGGCTGTCTGTCACAACTTTCTTTCTCCCCACTGCTTCCGAATGTCACGGCCGATCATTCTGCCCTCTCTCCTTTCAAAAACGCATTTAAAAAGTTTCCTGTCTCTCCCTGTTACATGTGCGCTCCAAGTCGGCCTTCCTGGCTGTCTCCCTATCAATCTATCTATCTATCTATCTATCTGTCTGTCCGTCCATCTGTCCAGCCGCCTCAGACACATCACTCTCAGACTGTGTGCGTCTAGAGGAAGTCCAGGTTTTCAGACACTCTCTCCAACCCCGGCTCCTTGACCATTACTACTCCATTATCAGCGGCGATGGAGGGCGCGCCACAGACGCCTAATGTATCCATTTCCCCCTCCATTTAGGACTCGGCAGCCCAGTGAGCTCCTGGAGTGCTCCCTGATTGGGATTGAATGTCCATTTAAACTGCCGTCCAGCCACCAGGGAGGAGGTCAGGAAGAGGAGGAGGGGAGAGGAATAATGGGAAATACAGGGAAAAGGAGGTGTATAAGAGTAAAAGAGTGAGGCTGTATGCTGTGTTGAATGAGGAAAGGAGGCAAGGGGATCACTCCCCAGCCTCTGATTTGAAGCTGAGATTTTCCCTCCCCTCTCTTTCTCTCCGTCTCTCACTTGCTGCATCTCTCACTTCTTTTCTTTTCTTTTTTTTTAAACTTTCAAATACGCCTCCTGTAGAAAAAGCATTCCTCCTTTGGCGCCAAGCCAAGTGTCAGAACTCGGCACTCGGTATTCTCAAGGTGCGCTTCTAAACAGAGGGATTTGGAATTGAGATGATTGGAGTTGGCACATCCGTAGAGGGTGGGTGGAGGGAGGGAGGGGTGGAGGGGGTGGCAGAGAGAGGAAGAGGGTGAGACGGAGAGAAAGAGCAAGAAAGAAAGAAAGCAAGAAACAGGCGGGAGATCACACACATACAGTACAAGACTTGCGGAGGTGAAACGGTACCTTGTAGGAGAACGCCTCCGTTCTTTCTGAAGAGGGGACTCCCCGACCACAATGGAGGACTAGAAAGGAAAGAGGAAGAAGGGATGGAAGAGAGAGAGAGAGAAAGAGAAAACTGGTCAATCATTTGCTCATGTTGCAGCAGCCAAACAGCCCAGCAGGCTTCATCACGAGGCAGATAGCAAGGCAGGAATTTGAGCCCATAAGCCAGCGCTTCTGATTATAGTGATTAGATTCCCGGGTGTCCCACTGTTGCCATTATTCCCTGTGATTACCTCGGAGAATTACAGCCTCGCCGCTGTAGTCCATGGGGGTAATTTCTCATGACAACCCCCCACCGCCCGCCACTGGCCCATTCACACACATTCAATAAAAAAAGAAAAAAGCCTCATCAACGCATACACATTTAACTCGCGCTTATGTCACACAGGCATGTTTAAGACAGACATGTGTACAGTGTGACACATTAGAGCACAAGCTTATAGTCTTGCAGCAAAGACACACACACACACACACACACACACACACACACAAACAGTGGAACACGCAAAGCCGGGAACTCAGTTTAGGTGATCATTGCACCACTAATGAGGGAGGTAATGACAGCATTTTTCACGTAGACGGAGACATCTTCACTCACACATGTGGCACGCACAAGAAGACAATAGATACAGCGCTGCTGGTGAATCCATAATTTTAAGACACAGCCCCTCTCTCTCTCTTTCCCTGTCCCTCCATCTTTCTCCCTCTAAGAGCTTTTTCCAGGTTGAGTGGTCTTTAGCTCCCCATTAGACTGCTCCTTTCTTTTTCTCTCTGCAGCTAGACAGGCTGTTCTCAAACACAGTCATTGTGTGTCTGACAACATGGATCTTGGTCATATGTACACACACACACACACACACACAACAGACAAACAGGACAGAAAACACCTGGGGACGCTGTGAACTCGGAAAAAAAAAGCAACCCACTCGTTGTTTCCACTCATCAGGAGAGTTTCCTTTGTAACACGAGTCCTGTTTTACGTTCTGCTAAGCTGCTGAATGAGAGGATTTGGACGTCTGCACTTGTGATGTGGCTCTCACCTCACCAGATGCAGGGGAAATAATGGACTCTCACACACACGCACACACACACACACACACACACTTACTGTACATGCACTCACGCACACAGCAAAATGAAAAAAGCAAAAGCAGCGATCGCAAATTTCAGCCCTGAGCCACCTGCTGTTGCCATGGAGAGTTGCCACATTGCGTTGCCACGGCGATAACATATTTTTCCTGCGCTAACAGCCTGTCTGTTTTCCCTACCACCCGACCCCCCGCCCATCTCATTCTCCCCCCTCTCTCTCTACCCCGCTCTCTCCCTTTTCTCACTCTTCCTCTCTGTCTCTCGTCCCTCCCCTGCACACTCTCTCTCTCTCTCTCTCTCTCTCTCTCTCTACAAATGGCTTCACCGTGCGACAGCACCTGCCTTATACTACATGTGTTGCCATGGTGGCATTCCCGTTGCCAAGGCAACCCTGTGCATTTAACGTAGTGGGCGAGGGGCTAAACTCGTGGCAGACGCTCGTTCTGCAACACCCCGCCCACCACCACCACCCCCCCTCTTCTTTTTCTCCAAGGGAGGGGGGGAGAAAGAAATAGAGGCAGAGATGGAGGGAGAGTGGGAGGGAGGGAGCTTTTCCCCAACCCCCTTGAGACACCCTTCCCTCCTTCCATCCTCCCCTCCTCTTGTCATCCAGATGCTGATGGGGTGTGAAGGAATGCACCA
Source organism: Maccullochella peelii (assembly GCA_002120245.1). Taxonomy (NCBI): domain Eukaryota; kingdom Metazoa; phylum Chordata; class Actinopteri; order Centrarchiformes; family Percichthyidae; genus Maccullochella; species Maccullochella peelii. Next base: position 60,268 of record LKNJ01000584.1, read on the forward strand.
TGGAGCTGACCTCCTACCCAGCATGCTCTCTCTCTCTCTCTCTTTCTCTTCCCCCCTTCCACACATACACACACACATACACGCGCGCAGATACAGTCACACATACAGACACACAATCTGAAGCAAACTGCAGGTGGGGGTCGGCTGGAGCGGTGTGAGTTATTATGGTCCATGAAAAACCAAGGTGTGTGAGCGACAAAGAGTAGAGGACAAAGAAGCATCATTGCTCTCCCTCTCTTCCCTCCCTCCCCTCTTTTTCCCCATCTCTTCTTCACGCTGCTGCTTTCTCTCTCTCTCTCTCTCTCTCTCTCTCTCTCTCTCTATATATATATATATATATATATATATATATATATATATCTCTTCTCGTTCTCTTGGTTGATCTTCCAATTCTGAGTTGTGTAGTAGAACTGCTTGAGACAGTCCTTGACTTTAACATAATAGACATGCTGTGCAACTGTTCACAGTCATTACACTTGATAACATAATATTCTTGAGAGTGAGTGCTCTTGAGAGAGATATTGCGTTATATTGATTGGACCCTCTGAGTTCTGAGATTTATATAAAGGAAACTGTTAATATCTTCTTCCATATTCTAACACAGACTGTACTTTTGATTTAGTGCTTTTGTTTTTGTATTTTTCTGGCTAGATTTACTCCCTAAACTTCTAATCCAAACCTTGACTCATTACTACTAACTTCATACACTACCAAACAATAACGTTACATTTTTAAAAGTGTTGTTGTTAACATTTAACAGAGCATTTATGTTAACTGAACCGTCTATTCTGACTTACGGTATACTGAATAGTGTAAAAGTGATGTGTTTTTTATTTTATAATGAAATGATTTTAACAAAGCACTTAGACAAAGCAATCCTAACTCAAGGTCCACTTACTAGCTTTTTTTCCCTTTGCTTTCAGTCGTATGACATGGCCTTCGTCGGCAGATGGAGTTTTCTTTATTTATGCAAAGAGTTTTGAATGAAATCATAAAATCTGGATATCGACCGATCATCTCCATAACTATGAGCTATGATGAAGACTGTGTGATACATTTGAAAGCTCAGGGAAAAGTTAGTAAGTGGACCTTGAGTGGAAATTTTTTTTTTTGTCAAATCGCTGCGCCATTCTCCATGCACATGTTGATCCACTGTGATCTGCAAGCTCCAGGCAGTTCACATCGTAACACAACAGACCACAGCGCCCCTGTTGTGCCAAGTTATTACACAGAGCTTTAAAGGGTGATATTAATTACCCTTAGCCTGTTGAACCCTGATTTTCCCCTGAAATTCACCACTTTAAATTGCCTTTAAAGTTAGAAAATACAAATACCATAAATTCCTTCCTACTGCTTATATTGAGTTATTGAGATATTTTTTATTGTTGCACCATTACATCAACTGGAAATATGACATATCTTGTGTATATCATATATACACATTTTACTAATTCAGCCTGACATGCTTAATCTCTTTGGAAACTTTGGGATGTGGATCCAGCAGCATTACTGTATCATGGACCAGCAGAATGATTTTGCTGGAGAGGTTAAAGGACCATACAAGTGTTCATGTTTTAGCCCATTAGCAACAAATTGTGCATACTGTACATGCTGCACCTGTGCTTTATGTCGCTGCTGGCCAATTTCTAAAGCATGCCATAAATTCTTAGATTGATTTTCTACTTTCCAGGCAGCCGCTGGTTTCCATTAATCTAAGGATGATATAAAAAAAAAGTCAACTCGCAGAGACTTGAAAGAAGCCTGTTGTTCAGTCTTATAGTAGGTAACATTTAGAAGTTGTAGTTGAAAGCAGTGACTTTTTGAAAGCTCTGCTGTTCAAGTATGTTCAAGGGAACTCTGCATCTGAGAGTCCAAAAGTATTTCTTTTGCCCGGACAAAAAAATGAGCAAAAAAGGAGGCTATGAAAAGGCTAATGTAAATTTGGTCATTTCTTGCATTAAGAAGTTTGTTGTTCAGCAGCTCCCTCTCAAGTTCTTCATGTTGGAGCCTGCTCACAAGCACCAAACCCCTACTCATAACTGCAAACAACTCTCATGTACGTTTGTTTTTTCAAGCAAACATGGCCACCATTCTCTGGTTGCAGCTTCTTCTCTGTGAGGATTTGCTGCTTTTTGAACTTTCTGAATATCTTTATGTTGGACTTTTTGTCAGAGAAACGATTTGAAGACGTGACCTGAGACTGACATTTTCTACTTTATGACATTTTATAGACCAAATTAATCAATTCATTGAGAATATAATTGTCAGATTAATTGATTATGAACATAACTGTTAGTTGCAGCCCTAATTGAAACCAATGGCTGCCAGGAAGGTATGATAACACACACACACACTCATACAGTAGATACACAAATACAACACAATGCATGCTCTTCAGGTGCTGCATCACAAGGGCCCCCGGGCTCCAACGGACTCTCACTTACTCTCTCATTTGGCACTGTGTGTCATAATGCAAATGAACAACCTTCCCCCCCACCCCCACTCCTCCCCTCACAGTCCTGACCTCTCCTCCCCCNCCCCCCCCCCCCCCCCCCCCATGTTCCGAATCCGGCCTCCAATTTGTTCCACTTCCCCATACCTCATTGTTCAAAATGACACTTTTACATTTTATGGTGAACCAATTATTCTGTCTTACACAGTCCGCTGGCTCTGCAAGCCAACCTGCCCGGATCAACTGGGGAGCGGGGTGGGGTGGTGGTGGGGTATTCAGAGAGGGAGAGAGAGAATGAGAGAGACGGAGAGGGAGGAAGAGAACGAGTGGAGGAAAAGGAAAAAAGACGACTAATAGTACCTCTTGCTGACATATCCATAGGGATGGGCAGAAGAGAAGGAAACCGAGAAGTTAGCAAAGGGAGAGGATGGAGGGTAGAGGAGAGGTCAGGAGAGGAGAGGAAGGGAATGTGGAGGAAACAACACAGGTGGATGCTGTGGAGAGAGGCTGTGAGGGGTCGCAGAATGAAGTGAAAGTAGACAAAGGAGGATTTAATTGAATGATAAAGTGGTGGAGAGAGAGTGAAGAGAGTGGAGAGAGAGGGGGAATAAATCACAGCAGGGATAAATAAAGAAGACGGAGTACTGGTTGTCCCGCTAGTTGTAATGTATGCCGGAGGATGAGCGGGAAGGTGTGCGGGACATTAAGCGTAGGAGACAAGAGAGTGAGAGGAGTGGAACGGAGGAGTGTTGGGAGCCGGAGGAAAAGGCAGAATAGGGGGATGGACAGGGAAGGCTGGGGAGAGGGTGAGGGAGTGAACAAGCGAACATGTGGAGAGAGAGAGAGAGAGAGAGAGAGAGAGAGAGAGAGAGAGAGAGAGAGAGAGAGAGAGAAGGCAACCTGCTCTTTTACCTGCAATGTGCCTGAGGAGGAGGGAGACAGGAGGAGGGGTGAGAGTGTTGTTGCATGAAAACAGCGTGCAAAAAGATTTAAGGGAAAGGATGGGGCGGGTCAGCTATATAACGCCTGGGGCCAGGTGGGTGGAGAGACAGCGACAGATGGAGAGAGGGAGAGTAGGAGAGGTGGAGGAGTGTATATGTTTTATGTTGCCATGTTTCATGTGCCTTAAGGCTGCAACTACCGATAATTTTGATCAATTTATGCATCGATTCTTTTTTTGATTAATCGTCTCTAAAGCATCAGAAAATTGTGAAAAATGCTTGTCACAATTTCCCAGAGCCCAAGGTCTTCAAATTGCAAAGAAACGTTTTGTGCAAACGTACACATATTCTCTGAGAAAAGGCACAGGTGCAAAGTTCGATCTTGGAATTGGAATATCAAAGAGAAAAGCAGTAAATCCTTACATTTGAAAAGCTGCAGTTGGAACATTTTTGAACCTCTCTTACTTTTTTCATTTCAACCCGCCACCTGTTCATGAGGAGATTTGTGGGTTTTCATCATTAGAATAATCAATGCCCCTAAATTGCCATGTAAGACTACCTGTTCCGCTCTGTTTCTGGGAAAGTTAAAAGAAAAAACTTCATGTCTGACCGTCGGAGTCAGTAGAGGCAAACATAACAAAGTTAGCATTTTGTCTGTCCCTAAGAAAAGTGCAAGAAAATTGTTAAATTACTCGTACCATGAACAGAGCCAGCCATGTGTTGTAGCATCTATGCATGCATGTATCTATCTGCCCCCACTCCCAGTGAATAAAAGGGATCATCAATTCACCCAGCAGAATAATCCAATCAAGTGACAATAGTAAATCTGATATGTCATATGAACTCATAAATCAATAAACCAACCAATCAGCTAATCCATCTTACCTGTGGTGAAATGTCTGAGGCAGGGTGGGCGGGGAGGTGGAGGGGGTGGCCAGACCGGGCGAGTAGGGATGGTACGGCGTCTTCTTCAGCGCCTGGATCAGGTTGTGCCTGTACTCCGGATCTATGGACCACAGAGAGCCTTTGCCTATGCTCTGAAAGAAAGGAAGGAAGAAAGGATGAAAGACAGGAAGAAGGAAGGAAGGAAAGAAAGAGGCAGAGAGTGAGGGAGGGGACGGGGAGACAGATGAGAGAAATGTTATTGGAAGTGCTATCAGGCCCCTCAAAGCACATCACAAACACAGCACGGCACACTGACGTGAGCCAACAAGTCCAGAGCCCAAGCACAAGCTCAAAGTCCAGACCTTGAGCTGCATTCTTATTTACCAAACCACCTGTACACACAGCAATAATTCCCATATTCCCAAGGAGGCGAACACTAGGAGGAATGAGAATTAATACACCCTCAATGCCACCTCGCTCAATATTTTCCAATCCTCTGCTTCTCCTCGGGAAAAAAACATCAGGAGGCTTTTTTTCTGATTAAGACACAGGGAGACTCTTTAACTTTTCCCACTCCAGAGGCGATGATGCTGTGTATTTTTAGATCAAAGCAGCTTCCCCCCCTCACCTAATGAAGCTGTCGGCTCCCAATCTGAGAAAAAGCAGCCTATAGATTATAGAGGAGGGAGGGATCTCAGACGGGCCGCCATCTGAATGTGGCAAAATCTGGAGTTTGTGTACGGCAGAGACTGGCAGGAAGAGGGAGAGAGAGGAAAGTAAATATAAAATTAAAGCAGTCCTGCCTCATGTTCTGCTCACTTTGTAGTGCTCTGTGATGTGATACAGGTACAGGCTACAGGGTGGGGAGATGTCATGACTGCAGGCTTCTGATTTCTGCAAATACTGCAAGAGGGAAATGTCAGATATGTCAGAGCCGTGCGTGTGAGCATTAATTGGAGACAAATTCTAAAAACCGAGGAGCATTTTGTATTGAAGTGGATGAGAAATACACACCTTATTGCTTCCCCTACATCGGTGGATCAGTCAAAAAATTCACCAAAATTATAAGAAAGCATTCACTTGTGGTGTCTCACCATGCAGCCATCAGAGGTTTTTGCCACCACGCAAATTTAGTGGAAGTGAATGGCATTTGTGGTGCTTACAGCAATGAAAAATGACAAATTCAACAGTAGTGTGCAGTAGTTTTTGCACACAATGTCCCTGTTACTCTGGATAATCCACCTGCCTCACTGTGAATGTTTCTTTTTTCTTTTTATGGACCTACCTTCTACCTAAAACATAGTCCCCATGAAAGAGATGGAGGACACTATTTCTGGGAAGATGCGTCGCTGTTTTTCTGCTAAATAATTCAGGAATTCATGAGAAAAGAAAGCCAAATTACAGCAATGTCTGAAAAAATAAACATCACTTTGTTTAGCAGAAATATGTTTCCATTGCTTCCCTTCAGTATCATGTTGATCGTCTTGTGATCCTCGGCCCCGTATTCCTCAAACTTCTAAGAAAGAAAGAGTAATAAAGTTCTTCGCTAAAAGTTAAGAGACTTTTATCGAGCAACTCACTCCTACTTACAGAAAGGTGTAAGAGTAACATTCAAGAGCAGCTCTCAAGTGACGCCATGATGGATCACGTGTGTTCTAACGAGGCATAGCCAATCAGAGAGAAGGCTTCATTGTTCATTATTAAAAGAAAATAAAAATCATTTTCTCAGTTCTCAGTATTAAGATTATTATTATTTAAAATTTTAGAGTTAATTTTGTGTGAAATCTTTAATATATCCAGCAGCAATTAACTCATGCCATAACCAACAATGAAATATTAAAATATTAGTGCATTGGCTGAAATGGGTTAGTAATAGTTTGTATCCTTAAGTTTGTAAGTAGGGCTAAAAGTGAAAGGTTTTTATTTTTACCTTTCATTTAAGTCCATAATGGAGAGGATGGAGAAGGCAGCAATGGTCTTCTTATCATTAATAGTTGGTCCATGCTTGTTTTTTAGATAAAAACAAATATCTGTAATAACAACAAAAGCTCGCAGGTTATCAATGCGATTCGCCATCTTGCTACTTCCGTTGTGCATTGTGCAATGCCCTCCGTTGATGACGCATCCTTGATCACAATGGTTCCGCTCAAAACTCACGGAAACACGGGCTGGTCCACTAGATAGCACCAAGGTTCCAAGAATCCTGAAAGGAACCGGTTTAAGAACCAGAGCTGATTTGGTGGAAAGAGGGCATGTGTGTCTGCTGATCCCAGGATGTCCAGTGAATCAGTCAACAACTGTGCCACCACTCACCACAGCATCTGACCTTGTAAGAACGCAAGATGCTAATAGGATGTGTGTGCACTTTTGATTTGTGCCTGGATCTTTCCATTAGTATGTAAGTCGTGTTGGACACAGGGCATATGTGCCATGTTTTGCTCTGTGTGAATGTGTGTGTGTGTGTGTGTGTGTGGGGTGGGGGGGTGTATGGCGAGTTCCCTGGGGAGTGTGATATTACCCAGCGTGGTCTGCTCCTGGGAGTGCTTCTATTACTGCCAGCAACGCCTCTCCTGGAGAGCATGATATTACACACACATACGCTCGCTCCCACAGAGGTGACCCCCACTGGGCCAAATTTCCCCTTGCACCTCCAGCCCGCCAGCCGTTTGTATATATGTGTGTGTGTGTGTGTGTGTGTGTGTGCCTACTGTCTGCCCGCTTGCCAGCCGATTAAATCAATGCTCCCTACAGAATCTCTGTCTGCCGAGGCCCCTGCCTCTGCCAACCAGCCAGCCAATCAAAATGCTCAATCTGTAGACCCCCCCCCCGGTCGATAGGCCAATCACAGGGCGCAGCTCACAGGAAGGGTCTGTCACCTGGGTTATAGCGGTCGCCTTGGCAACAGGCATCGTCTGGGCTTGGAAGCGAGAGGAGGTGAAATGGACTTTTCATCTTCTGACAAATTCGCAAAGTTGAGAAAAAGGCAGCATGTCTCAAAATCGATTATCACAAAAAGTATTTGAGGTCAGAGACTGGCTTTAAGTTTTCAGTGGGGTTCAACTTTGATACAGTGTGACACAGATTTTTAAAAATAGGATAGCTCCACAAGGGCGGGTCTTAGAGCGTAAAAGCGGGTGATAGAGGACTGCGGTCTTGACTTTCACCTGAAACTAGGTTTGTGATCTCCATTTATATTATTTCCTCTCTCCATCCTTTGATTCCATCTGGTCTCACTCCTCTGATATGAGCACTATTTTCTGGATGATGTGTTTATTTGTGTTGCATCTATGCGCTGAAAAATAGCCACATCAGTGTAGCGCTCGCAGCTAAAGAGCAGGATTTCACAGCAAATAATCCACAACTCAAAACGTTAACCCCTACTTTAAGAAATATCTCATACAGTATGAAACTAAAACTGACTAATGGGCACCGGATTAGACTTTAAATTGCAAGTTCAAGCAATATTACACTTAAAAGAAATGGATTTAATGATATGTATCTGTGTCACTACACCAGTTTGTAGTAGTTTTGATTAGAAAAGCTGCAGTTTTATGCACCTCTGTGTTATAAAACTGCAGAATACTGAGCAATGTACAAGTATTTTTGTGATGGAGGAAACATGCATACAGTAACTTGCCTGGGACACATCATAGGATGAATAAAAGACAAAAGGGGAAGAAAGAGGAGACAAAGGCAGAGAGAGAGAGAGAGAGAGAGAGAGAAAGAGAGAGAGAGAGAGAGATGATTGTGTGTTGCCAACATCTGTTTCCTGTGTTATATAAGCTGTGGGGGCTGGTCTCCCTTGGAAATAGGAGATATTAAAAAGTCCTACTGCCGCTGACCCCGCTTGTAACACTATACTACTGCTACTGCATTCCTATCTGCACTATTATCTTTTCACATATACATTCAGTACCTAGTGCACAAAACCCCATGCATACTATATATCATGACTTAAATACACTAGGACAGTTCACTTTACTTTAGATAACTAAATCCGCAGAAAAAATACATACTAAGTAGTAGTACTACTACTACATAGTTCATAGTAACTCACCTATTTACTCTGTAAATTGAGCCAATCCTTACTCAAATACTTTAATGGGTTAAAGGAATAGTTTGACATTTTGGGAAATACGCTGATTCACGTTCTTGCCGAGTTACATGGGAAGATTGATACCACTCTCATGTCTGTACGTTAAATATGAGGCTACAGCCAGCAGCCGGTTAGCTTAGCTTAGCATGAAGACTGGAAAACAGCTAGCCTTGCTTTGTCAAAAAGGTAACAAAACACGCCAGCCAGCACCTCTAAAGCTCACTATTTAACACGTCATATTTTGTTAGTTTAATGCATACAAAGAAACAAAAATGTTTTACAAAAATGTAAAAAGGACACATTGTGGTTTTATGGGGGTTAATTCCTCTCCCAAAACAAATACATGTTGTAGATTTTACACTTTATATTAAACAAACAAACGTGCTAATTAGTGAGCTTCAAATGTGCTTCAGATTATTCTACTTTTGCTAGCTGTTTTCCTGTGTTTCCAGTCTTTTGGCTAAGCTAACTGTTAAATGGTGGTTGCTTCATATTTAATGGACAGACACGAGGGTGGTATCAATGGTATTCTCATCTAACGCTCAGCAAAGTGAAATAAGCACATTTCCCAAAATGTTCTCCTCCTCCTCCTTCAAGGCTAACGACGTGTGTATGTGTGTAAATACTCACTAGAGCACCAAACGTCAATGAATCCACAGCTGAAAATAGTCCCCAACAAAAGCACCATTTCCTCCCATTTGAGTAACATTTGCTAAAAACTACGGTGCCCAGCTGTTTGGGGAAATTAGTTAGCCATTTGTGACCTCTTTTTAGAAATGTACATCTTCAGTATTGGGGCTGAGTGCCATAGACAGGGAAGAGAAGTCAGGTGGTATTGAGAGATGGATGCATTGTTGGTTTTGGTCTGTTATGGGATTTGATGATAATAAGAAAACATATCCTTTAACTCTTCAATCAAGCGCTATATTATAACAGCTCTTACAATACAGCTATACACTGTCCACCCCTGAAACTACAGCTTAAAATAGTTTTATCAGAATTAATGACGGCATCCATATGCTGTAGAGACCCATTTAAACAGTTCATATTGGCTATTATGAGAGGAGAAAGTAAATTTTGTTTTCAACTCAGCAATGAAATAAGATTAAAAGAGACGTATGATGCACAGAGAGCACAGAGCTGCCACTCTCTGTGCAGAGAAACATGCAAGGCCTCCGCATAAAAGGCTTTGTTGTCCAGTGTATTTTCATGTTTAATATGACTTAACCTATACTACCAAAAAGCACTGTGAAAGCATTAACCCTAGTTGTGTTTACAGTAATACAACAACTTATTGTTATACTTATACAGATAAACATCAGCTTAATAATATAGTATACTGTTGGTCAAGCGCAGCATGGACCAGATACTGATGTCTGAACATCGATTAAGATATTCAGCACAGTTGAAGAAAAACAATATGAGGTCTTTTGTTCAGGAATGAAACAGAAGTGTAACTGTAATATGCACGCAGAGAGACAGGAATTGCAGCAGAGGATGCAAATGTTCGAACAGGGAGAGGAACGCAGATCTTTTGAAGAGAAAAGAGGCAGAAAGAGAGAAAAGAAGAAGACGGGATATTTCTTCTGATGAAGTTGCTTGATTAGAGGCCATTTCTGTTCTTGTTGAAGGCCATTTGACAACAAAGAGACAATGGGACAAAGAGGCCCTGTTGGGTGTAAAAGTTACATGTCGGTTGGACAACAGGCTATTTTGGTCAGTATATAGAAAAACGGAGTGGGTTAATATGTGGAAATTTCTTCTACAGGTGTTATAAATTGACTTTTCTTCCACAAGTACTAAACCTGTTTTCCATGTGGTTTTAATTTAAGCCAAAGTTTGCCCCAGTTTGTGCTTCTCTTATGTACATTTCAGGCATTGGTTATTACAATTTTATTCACAGATATAAGTCTCGAGGCTTCCTCAAAGATGAATACAAGACATTTGCAGATTCCCCAAGACTCTACCCTGCTGGTATGAAAAAGATTTCATCTGGTTCACAGTACATCTTTAACCCCATCACATCTCACGACGTGCAACTCTACTCCTTCAACCAAACCTAAATCTCAGACTAAAATATAATCATAAATGCTCATAAGGTCTCTGCAAAAACACTGATTACTTGAGAGGCACAAAGTGTTTTGGTCGCCACCAACTCCTAAATAAAAAGGGAAACATCTGGCTAATTAGCTTCTAAATGCTCCACTGTGTTCACCAGCTAATCACTAACTTTCTCTGTCTGCTGTTTGGTGCTGGGCAGGTAGCGTACAGTGAGTTTATCACAGCTTTTTCTCTAAAAAAAACCTCCCTGCTGAGAATGGGGTTGATGAGATGAACCAAAACCTTAAAGTTGCAGACCGTAAAACCAAAACAATGAGCTGAACGATGCTAAAAAGCTCCCTAGAGCTGAGGGCAAATGCTGAATCAGACGGTACTAGGTGGACTACTGTGGGTTTGTTACTATGAGTGAGCCCTTTCATATTACATATAGTAAATTGACGCATTTTTATAGTAAAAATATTGATTGAAAGTGCAGCTTTAATAAAAATGTATCAAAAACCTGCCTATAAGGAGGATTGCTTCATGCTTAACCCAAAGTGCTGGATAGCACCACTGTTTTCATTGTTTTATCACTCGTAAATGCTGCACGTCTTCATTCAGACTGGCTGAATGTATTTGGTTTTTGGAACGTGGCTAGAGGAGAAAACTACACTGATCATAAAGGCCATCAGCACAAGCCTACTTTCTCTTACAACTTTATTTCCTTTTTTCATCCCAGCTTTTGTCTTAGTTTAAAGGTTTTTGTTCACTGCATGCAAGTGTTCTTCCACGTACATACTCCCAACCAGGGGTACCTCTGCAGTTACCAGGGGCTACGTGCTAAATTGTGAAGCTCAGTTAATTTGAAAAAATAGAAATAATGATTTGATTATATATATATATATATATATATATCCACATATTTGTGTTTAGGAGCAAAATCAACACACAAGTAAGATTACAAATTTGTGTGATGCTGATCTTTATAGTTATTGTCACAATAACTTACTAACTATGGTAGTCTGACTGCACAAGACACGCCTCAGTTTTCCACTGTAAGCTGATCAACTGCAGAAAGACTAGTTGGAAAACAGACAACAAGCCATTCCTTTTATGAAAGGGGTATGATAAAGGGGTACTTAGGCCCATCTGACAGGGTTGTGGGGGTACGTTGGACAAAAAAGCTTGGTAACCACTGCTTAAAATCAATACAAAATACCCTAAGAAAAGGAAACCTCAAGAAATATCATGAATGTGTTTGTGATTTGAGAGACAATACAGTAAAATTATATTTGTTTTTGCAGCTATATCAGTGGCAGTACCTGCTGATAAATGAATGTAAAAAAACAAAACACTTTAAGTTGACAAATCTAAGCTCACTCCAGATGCTACAGTTGACAATGCTCCGAGTTAAAACGTAGAAGAATCAAGGACACCTCTCATCTGAACAGGGCAAGTTAAGTTGGAGGTGACACACTTAGGTGCAACACCGAGAGAATTCATACCGAGTCTTAGATTGCAAAACTGCCTGTTGTCTCTGCTGTGATTTGACAAGAGGCTTTGAGAAATATATCACTGTGAGTGAGTGTACTCGTGTGTGTTCATGTGTGTGTGTTGTGCTGTTACAACACTGATCTTCAGCACTGATCCAGAAGTCTGAGGGCAACAACACTTGTCATTAAGGCATGTCATTCAGCACAGTGAAGAATCCTGTTTGTAAACAAAGCCATGGCAACCGTGGGACTCACGCTCTCTCACACAAGTTTGCATTCCCACACGCAAGACTGACACACACACACATACGGAGCAGCAAGCTTATTCTAAACTAGTCCCCATCTTGTCATCTGCCTGGATATGACCCAGAAATACAGTCACTGGAACAAATAGGCCACTGTCATATTAATCTCCACCTCTGTAAATTGATGGAAATATGATTTGGTGCGTTCACAGTAAGCCATGTCACCCCTCTTCCTCCTTTCTCTCTCTCTCTCTCTCTCTCTCTCTCTCTCTCTGTGTCTATGTCTCTCTATCTCACCCTCACAACGCTAACTTGACCTCCCCTTAACCAAATCCCTTTCTTCTTTTCCACAGCGAATACACAATGAGTACAACATAATGCAACAAAGAAAAAGAAAAATATCTTAGACCCTGTAATTGCATGCTCAATTCAAAAAGACATAAACAGGTAAATAAAAGGCAAAGCAGGGAGGGGAAAAAGGAGCATTCACATGCAAATATTCTCAGTGAAAAGCTTTGAATGGCAGAGTCTGACTAAAATTACAGAGATTCTGTAATTGCAGCTTCAGATAAAGCGCGGCACTTGGCAGGTAGAGTAGGAGTCTGCAGAGATGTGCCCTCATTTCTACACCGACACAGCGCTCGCTCCTGCGCGCGTGTGAGTGTGTGAGTGCTTTTAAGCATTCATGCGTGCTTGCAAGTGTGTGTATGTGTGTGTACACTTGTTTGTGTGTCAGACATGCCCTGCGTGTGTTTGAAAGTGTGTGTGTATGCGTGCGAGAGAGGGGAATAGGTTTGAAGGGTTAATTAGCGTGCTGTCTTAAACGGTGTGCAGTGACAGGAAGACAAGACAGGCTGTCCTTGCCAAAATCACCTCTACACATGCTGCTCCACACGCGCACACACACATACATACATACATGCACATAACACAGGATGAGGACATACACTCATTCTCCCCCACTCAGCACCTCAGTGCCCATCTGAAGCTCAAACACACATGCACATATTTTCACAAACACACACACACACACACGCCTAAGTCAGTAAAGCCAAATCAGTTTTCCCGTTGCTACAGCAACAGCATACTTTTATGTCAACTGCAACCCAGTTACTATGGAGATATGTATACAAGAGAAACTCTGCCGTTGTAGTCAAGGGCCAAATGACAGCATAGCGTGAGGGTGTGTGCGCAGACACACACACACACACACACACACACACACACACACACACACACACACACACACACACACACACACACACACATGCAGCTGACTCAAAAGGAAGAGTTCAGGTTCACCCCCTGGTCAAGGAAAGCATGAAGAGCTCCCATATCCTCCAGTATAATCTCAACCAGCTAAACACGCAAAGCTAGCATTGATCCTCACTGTTTGTCCCCCACCCCCAACCCCCTCGGGCACGATGAAATCTAAAGTCTGCTGGCATCTGTGTTATTAAATCCTCCAGTATTAATTTTGCACTAATTGAGTGAGGGATTCATTCCCCGTTTACCCCGAGTCTTTAATGGAGTAAAATCGGAATAGGAAAGCCAGTATAAAAGACAGTATCAAGACTTAAATCAAAAGCGAAATGCTGTTCCCACTGGGGAAGCACAGAACGTCTGAGTGAAAGAGAACTATGAAAGCAGAGATCATCAACTATTGATAAGGCCGAATCTGGTACAGCTGTAGACAAAATACAGAATATGTTTGACTTCAAGTTGGATATGCCTGCAAACCGCTGATAACCGTCTGGCTGTGAAAGAGTTATAACCACACATGATAGAGTGAATAATGGGCTGTGTATTTACCATGTGGCTCCAGTGTTATTTTACCATATAAGTATTCAGAATATGATTGGCCAATTAGTACTTTTACTATGGGGGTGAAAACACCTGTACACCCTACATGATGCAGGGATTGATATTAGACATATTATTTTAGACATAATTAATGTTGCTTTTTTACATTAAAGACATTTTTAGGAACTTTTAGGAAATTATAGAATCGCAGGGATGAGTGCACCCTTTGTTTTACCATGACCTAATTGTGCCACTGGATTTCTTTTATCAGTGTTTTACTTTATATTTTACTTGGAAGTCAACTTCAAAGAGTTCCTGTGTATCTAGAAAACCAGATCAAATAGCTTAATAGCTGGGATACTTAAAATTGCTTAATAATTATTCTCAAACATAATTTTTTACATCAAAAGTGGCCTTATATACACATTGACTGCTGAAGTAACCTTAGCTAACCTTATACTTTCACAAGAAGAGACTACTGTTATTCAGTCTCCACTTTGACTGCTGAGCTATATACTGTATGAAAGCTCATATTATATATGAGATAATAGCTTGATTACTGGGATACTTAAAATTGCTTGATAATTATGATCATCAAAAGTGGCCTTATATTTAGCAAGGACTGCTATACAGTCTCCACTTTACTACATAAAATAACAATTTGACATGTTTAAAAGTACAACTGAGAGATTGCAACTCTTAGTTTGTTGCTAGCGTTACCTGTTGGTCAGTGGTCCACTGCTATGTAGCTAGAATGTACAGAGCTGGAAATTGACATGTGCAGTAAACTAACGCTAGATTGTTTATATACAGACAAACTCCCCACTCTGCTGGTCTTTTTTATGGCAAAAAAGACAATCCACTCCCTGTCTTTTAAACCTTTAAATGATACATAGTAGCCTTTATTATCTGCCATGACAATCCATCTTTGGCCGAGCGCACAGGAACCACGATACACGTTTAGCAGTGTGTAACAATCAATTCCATTTAGGAATTCCAATTTGGCTAAATCCTAAAATGAACATTAATTGACTGTAGCAGAATAATCTAAAAAAGAGAAGCCTGCTAACAGCATTAATTCTGCTCTTTACTTAGGACAAGATGGATGCAGGGAGGTCGCAGGCCATTGTTGTCGCAACGGTGGGCTTTTTCATTATGTTGGTTTAAGGAATATAAACATGTGTTTTCAACAAACCCTTTTTATTTAAAGTGTAACTACATCCTCAAATTCTGCTAGAACTGTCTCTCCCAGCATATTTAAAAAATGCAACGAGTAAGGGAACACCTGTAGGAGGCGTGGCCCTGTGGCTACGCAGTGTGGGGACACGGGGGAGACTGACTGACACTGATTACAGTCTTTATTCATGTAAATTTCATGACGTAGACAGGTCCCAACCAGTTGACTCTATGTCAGCACTGGCCTTGTAAGGTTCTGGCTGGAACCAATCCCAGCTGGCGAGACAGAGTCGGTGGACAGGTCACCTGTCAATCACAGGGCTGACACATAGTGACCAGCAACCATTCACGCACACATTCAGACCTTTCACACTACTGCCCCACCGTGCCATACAATAACTTTTAATTTGAACATTAGCAAACTTTCCTGATTAGGTCAGGATATATGATCAACGAATAATAAATGAACTGAAATGACTCTCAATACCAATTTCAAAACCGCTTCATTTGGTAATAAAAAAGTATTTTAAGATCGATACCCTGCTCTTAGCTTGAGGGAAAGTAAATATTATCCAACATTTCTCTACACAACTGCTGATGTCTTTACCTGGCTCCGGTCTTTATCCACCTTCTTGAAGCACTTGTTGAGCGACAGATTGTGGCGCACTGAGTTCTTCCAGCCTGTGGGGGCACTTGCAAAGTAAGGGAAGTGCTCCAGGATCCAGCCGTAGATATCCTTGACCGGCAGCCGCTTATTTGGCGCATCCTCAATGGCCATGAAGATCAGGCAGCTGAAGGAGTACGGCGGTTTTCGGTTGGCCCCTGCTGCCAAGTCGTACGCTGAGTGTGCATCGCCGAGCAGGGGGTCGTCCGGGGAGGGAGACGAGGAGGAGGGTGAGCGTGGGTGCTGACCGTCGGGGTCCTGGAGGGGGGAGACACTACGCAGCCCCGAGTGGCTGAAGCTGTTGAGGAGGTCGGTGCTCTCGTGGAGCCAGGAGAGGCTGGTGAGCTCCTCGTCCTCGGCCTTGGAGAAGGAGGCGGACAGGGACAGGGAGAGGTCAGCCGCCTCGGCCTCGGATGCTGCTGTGGCGGCGTCCCCCTGCCGGTACGGCGGGCTCATACCCTGCGAGGCACTGGCTCCACTGCTGGGGCTCTGGGCCTTCTTACTGGGGGGCATGGTCGGTCCCATCCAGCCCAGGGCTCACTCCTGGAGAGGGAGACAACAGAGAGAGGAGAAAGGGGAGGGCGAGAAGAGGCAGAGGGGAAGGTGGGAGGGAGCGAAGGAGAGTGCACGGGTGGAGAGAAGGAGGAGCAGGGAAAGAGGAAAAAGGAAAAGGAGAAAAAAGAAACGAGGTCAGCTTGTGAAATTCAGTTGGCTTCTCACATAAAGCCTTAATTTTTGTTAAAGGCCAAAGGGTGGAGACATGCAACAAGATTTTGACCACATTCCCAATTAGGCTGTGTTAGATCTGAGGGGAAAAGTATACATCATCATTTTTCTCTGGGGCTTTCTATCCAATTCTGACTGGGATGGCAAATTTAGTGCTTCATTGGTTGAGGAAATCTTGCCTTGTACAACTACCCTCTAATTACCAGCGTACCAGCAAAGTATTGACATTACACGGGGTTGCTGTCATAACATATGAATACTGTTAAAGGTCTAATAGTTGTAGGGTCACAGAGATGAATCCGGTGCTTTACACTTCACTACAGCAGGAGAAAATGTTTTGGTTGGAGTGCTGAATGAGTGCAAAGTAAACTTTAACTGAACGGATTTATAACATCAAAAGTAGTTCAGTGTCCAATGGTCAGACTTTCACATCTACAGTTGCTTTGCTCTGGTCCGAATCAGTTGATGAGTTTGTAAACTTGTAAACTTTGCTCCCCTTGGTTCGGTTTCTTTTCACACAGAGAAAGCTCCAAGCAAACTAAAATGCATCACTACAAACCACATGAAAAGGTTCACTCTGCTTATTTGTCAGATGTGTCTGGGGTGGGAGCAAGAAAGTAAATACAGGAAGAAGGTCCTGTGTTCTGGACTAGTGCATATTCCTGTGAGAGAAACATTGCTGGTTCGTTTTCCGGCTAGCTGCTGCTACTAGAAACAGTTTGCGTGCTCTGCCGCATCCCAGAATGCAAAGCTCATCTGGCTACAGGAGCCGTTTAGCTCAAACTTGCGGAGTACACCTGGTAGTTGGATCGCATCGAGGTCGGATCACGTTCCCACCACAAATGAACCAGAGTTCGTTTGGAACCCGACCGAGACCACCTCCTCTAAAGGGTCTGTTTTGGTCTACACCCGACTGCGATTACTATGTTCACACCGGCCCAAACAAACCACATTAACCGGGCAAACGGTTAAAAAAAGAAACCGAACCAAGGGGAAAATGCTCCAACTTTACAAACTCATCAACTGATTCGGACCAGAGCAAACAAACTGAAAACTGCCTTATTTCCACAGTAAGATATCTGTGACCAGAGATGATCGTGATCGGGGGATCTGCCAAGAAAAAAAACAAACAAACTAGAGTGCGAGTTCAAATCCATCCCTATTCTAATCAGACCATTATTCTCCTAACATAAAAGCAATGCTGTGCTCGTTAGACAGGCAGAGTGTGGTAATTGAAGGGGACTGGGGCTGAGCCTCACACCACAATCAGAAGGCTCACAACCAGGCCTTTGATTGTCCTCTAGCACAGACAGCTGTGGGAAGGACCCAGGCAGCAGCTACATGTGAAATGTAATCTGCTCCAACATGTTTCAAAGTCTGGACACAAATACACACACACACGCACACACACACACACGTGAAAACTGTGCACCCAAATTTGCATGCACACAAATTATGGTAAAAAAAAGTCCACATGCACATACATAAACAAACAGGAGTAAAAAAAATAAATAAATAAACAAAACATAGGTTTTAAAACTAAAAGCATGCACACGCATGCAAACATGGATGAATACACACACGCATATGAAAGCACACATACATACCAGAGAGCAGCACCATTAGGACATAGGGATTAAGTCCAGATATGTTCTGGCTGGCCCCTGTGTGGTACGATCGCTCTCTAATCCAAGGTGATCATCGCCCAATCTGTCCCCTCACTCTGCGTGATTGACTGACAGCTGTCACCCATGGCAACCCGCTGTGCCGTGACAACTGTCAGTTCACTACAGCTCCGGCCGTCGAGTCACCATGGCAACAGAGCAAAACAACTCAGCTCCTCTCTCGTTCTGGCGCTTTTCTTTTTTTTTCTTCTTCCCCGTGTCTGTCGCTCATCCACCTATCCCCCCATCTCCCTTTTTTTCCCCCCACTTTCCTGCGAGCGGCAATAGCTCTGCTTAACAGTGTTGATAGGCTGTAGTGGAAGGACTGGGCTAAATATAGAATTGTGATATAGCTGCTGTGCAGTAGCTCCGCGTATAGTCGGCCAGCCTATAGTCACCCCGTTGCTCCATCCAACTCTCTCCACGGCGCAGGAAAACACTCGGTGCACATGCATATCTTTGATCTCCTCTCCATTTCTCCTCTCTTTTCACTTCTCACACTTTCTGACAGCACGCGCGCTCATTCAACAAGCTGTACCTATCTGAGGCACAGCGTTGTTGCACCAATATTGACACTGAGCATAATTAATTCAAATTGCCCCGGTGACGATAATGCCATAGCTGAAAATAGTTAGTGCATAATCAAAGGGATGGGCGAGGTGGAAAGGGTGTTTGACAGGCTTTTCAAGGTGTGTGTGTGTGTGTGTGTCTCTTTGTGTGAGTGTATTTATGCATGTGTTTGACAAGCTTGTCATGGTGTGTGTGTGTTTGTCTTAAGAAGGAAGTAAGGACATCATAGTGACATTGTTCCTGGTAGGAGTCCACTGGAATGCAGAGATGGCTCTGATGCTCTCTTTCTCTCTATCTCCTCTTCCTCCTCCTTGTTATGTTGCCATAGCGGCAAGGGGGCCATGAAACATTACGGCTGACAGTAAAGTCATCTCATTTTACTGTTGCTATGACAACAAACTCCTCACTGTTGGTTGGGGCCAGCGCGAACTGCCGCCCAAGCCTCGTGCCTGAGTGTGTGTATGAGTAGATGCGTGTGTGTGTGTGTGTGTGTGTGTGTGTGTGTGTGTGTGTGTGTGTGTGTGTGTGTGAATGCTTTTGAGTGTGTGCACGAGAAGCATCCTCACATTTGTTTGACAGATGGGACTGTGCTATTCTCTCTGTGTTCTTCATTGTCTGGATCTCTTTTGTGTTTGCATGCTTTGTTTTGATTTGTGTTCATCTCTGTTTGGCATGTCCACATTTGGCTTTGCGTGTGCATGTGTTTTTTCTCTCCTGTGTGTGTGTGTGTGTGTGTGTGTGTGTGTGTGTGCGCGCGCGCATCGGACTGTAAGTACACTCTCCATTTAAGTGTCTGTGCATACCTAAGCAATTTAAAGCATACGGTGTGTCTCTGTTCTCACTGTGACCCTGGCACCACACCGATTCTGTTTGCACTGTGCACCCTGATAACATGGACTTTAAAAGACGCCATTCAATTAGAGTAAAATGGCTTTCTCCATCTTAAACACCACTCTTGAACGATTAGAGGTTGGTGGTACACTTAAGTCAGTTTGTTCCTATTATTATGCTGCCATGAATATAGGTTCCATAAGACTCTGACAGGTAACAAAGGCTGAAAATTACCGTGGCAACTGGTTGAACATTGATTCTACTCCACAAGTGTTGAGGTGATTTATCGAGCAAAACCCTCACAAATCACACATTTCCTGTTTTCTTTCAACATCTCAAAGGTGAGCATTTGCTACTTTTCGCTGTTTGAAATGGTTGACCAGACAAATCAATCAATCTGAAGAAGTAACTTTGGGCTCTGAGAACTTGTGATGGGCATTTTTTGTACTATTTATTTGACTTTGACAAAGCAATTCTGACTCAAGGTCCACTTACTACCTTTTTTCCAGAGCTTTTTCAACCATATCACACAGTCTTCATCAGCAGATGGAGTTTGCTCAGTTGTCATGAAGATGGAATTTAAAAGAATAGTTCAACATTTTGGGAAATAACCTGCAGGACTGATACCACTCTCATGTGCGTACTGTATCAGACTACCACCAGCAGTCAGTTAGCTTAGCAGAGTTTCCACTGGTTACCTGGCAACCTCACAGTGACAACAAGACAACAGCTGTCTCAATTTGCGTTCTTCCGTACCTACACTTGCTATTTTAAATGCATAATTGCGTTCACAATGACAATTATAGTACAATGCAGTGCACTATGAGTACCCGGATGGTGTACTCGTAATGGCCAAAAAGTTGAGTGTGGAATGCTGGACACTTCTCACTCTCAATGGTCGCCATCTTGGCTACGTAGCAGAAGGGGAGGGACCACCAACCAATGAAAATGGCTGCCGTGGTAACGATTGTTACGGTGAACACTGCACTAAAAGTAAAAGCATGTTCATTTGTATTCATTTTTAATAAAACTGAATTGGAGTCAAGTGAGCAAACAAGCCAGCAGATATTTTGACAGTCGACAATCGCTGTCAAATGTTGGCGATAATGCTCCGCCCAGTTGCAATTCTAAAAAGAAGAAGAAGCGGTCAAATGTTGCGATCGTCATTTCCGGTAAGTGCACAACGGTTGTGTTCGATTTGAGACATTACCCTGTCAAAATGTGTGCACTGTGCAAGTAAGTACTTAGTGTACACAGTGTACTACATGGAAGTGTATTAACGAAAGTATCCAAATTGAGACACAGCAAGGGAGTGAATGAGTGTACTTCCTAAAATGTTAAACTATTTCTTTAAGGCCTAACTTTTAGCCATAAGCTTAACCTAACAACTGAGCAAGCTCCATCCACTGATGAAGACCGTGTGATACAGCTGAAGGCTCTAGAAAAAGCTAGTAAGGAGACCTTGAGTTTGGAATGTTTTTGTGAAACTACTATTAGTTAGTTAGTTAGTTGACTACTATTCAAGGTCAAGGTGTTTCTTACCAATATTTCATAGAATACGCAATTAATATAGCTTAAATTGCTAAATTAATCAATAATGACATACAATGGCAGCCAAAACCCAGACATATCCTTTCTATCTCCTCAGAGTCACTAAGGGACACGTTGCAGTCACTCTGACAGGCAATCATCACAATTTTCTACCCAATCTTCTAAAAAAAGAGTAGGAGCAATTATGTTTTTGCCAGGACTTGTTTTGTCACTGCATGTCTGAAAAGATATTGACAGACTAAAGGTCCTCGTCCTGCTGCTTGGTTCCAGTCCTATCGAGCCACAGTGCAACAATGGTGCACCATTAAAAGCAAATCATTTTTCTATATCAACATATCAATACACTCTGCTGTCGTCTGCAAAAAAGAATTAATGGGTAAGGCACGGTGCTATTTCGGATCCAAGAGCTAACAGTGCACCAATTAACATGATCCAAACACAGATTAGAAGTTGTCAAAGATACTTCTTTGGCAATCAACCATCAAATTTCAGTGAACTGAGATGAGGGCTTTGTTTGTTTTTTTAGGTTTTAAAGATGACCAAAATGGATGAGACTGAACGCAAACCCAGAAAATGTGTTCATTTTGAAGTATATCACTGACCCCGATGTAACCCTGCTGACCTCCGGCCAGCTCGAGACTCTCTGAAGCCTTTGTAACTGGAGGCAGAGGCCACGAGTGTTGACATGGAGGGGAGAAGGTTAACAAACTCCTCTGAGAGTGGAGAGGGTGTAGGCTAATTCGTATGCCCTAATTGACAGTGTAATCATCTAACGATGTATTCATGCTCTCGGAGATACTTGTCTAAATCACATGCCACATTTACGTAATCCTCTGAAGATCTTCATTCCCTGTTGGCAGCTTTTTCTGTGCCGAAGCCAGAAGAAACATTTCAATAATCTACTTCGTTTCACTGTCTTGCACTGGAGTCTGCTGCAATATTAGCCAAACTGACTTTCAGAGAAATCCCCAAGTCATCAAATTACAGAACCCCCAAAACCACATCAATGCAGAAATATTCAAATATAACCAAGATACGCTTATGACATGCTGTCAGCAGTGCATTTATGCTGTGCTCTGGGCCTCGGCGGACTGAAGCGACTATTACAACTTTGTCAGTTTGATCGCAGCTCCTGACATATGTTGCATGTCACGTCCTCGTGCTCCTCGCTTTCCTGTCAGTCTTCACTACACAGCCCAATAAAGCCAGTGCCATGAAAATAATCCCCCTACCCCAGAATGGAGTCGTAATAGTAGTGTAGGAGATAGTGGCGAAGAATGGAATAGTAGCTGGTAGGAGTTATTACTTTGCAGAGGGGTGAGCTGAACCTTGTGGCTCCTCTGGCCACAATGATAAAGCAGAGTCAGATGCACCGAGGCAAAACTAATCTGGAGTTTTGATGACAAAAGGACGACCTTTATCCCTCCTACACATACACTGGATGGATGGAAGGGGAGAGGAAGACCAACAGAGAGAAGGAGAAAATGAGAGACTTGGAAATAATAACTTCTGCTACATATATGTCAACACCGGTTGTTGGCAGCCTTGTGATGTTCTCCATTTTCAGCCCATGAAATTGCCCCCCCTTCCCGCCCCTTTCTGTATTTCCTGCTTTTCCCTGATGGCAAATATCAGGGTTCCAGAGGGCTTTAAGGAAGCAGAGCAGGACCAATCACATCCCATAAGGTCTGAATGTGTCTTCCTTTTATGTCATCCATAGCAGCAAAGAGTTATGGAATAGAGGTCAGGGTGTCCAAGAGGACCGCTCCTCCTGACCCCTCGGTCCTCACTGGTGCTCTCACACAATCGCACGCGCGCACACACACATACAAACATGCACGCATTCAGACATACACAAACACACAGGATTTCTTTGCCTTTCCCTCTGGGGACTGATTTGAGCTGTGCAGAGGACGGCAATTCACAAGAGCAACTGGTTTATACTTGAAAAGAAGACATTCAAAAACTAAAACTAAATAACCTTACAGTAAGAGTCTTCAAATAAAATATTCACAACTGTCTGTGGAGGGTATAATATAGTGCTGAAATGATTAGTTGATTCCTTTTTTTAAGAAAATTGATGTTGAGATGCTCTGATTGATACGTCAGTGCTCTAAATGAAAAATTAATGGATCACCAAAGTTATTACAGTTCATCCTGAGGGGGAACATGAATGTCTGTTCAGAATTTTATACCAATCCATCTTGTAGATGTTATTTTATTTTTTATTTTAGATGATATTTTACTGGAAAAGTGACAACTTTGACCAGCTGGTGGCGCTAGAAGAAAAGTCAGGGGTTCACCAAAGTTAGTGGGATTCATCCTCCGGGGAGGTCATGAATGTCAACACAATTTCATTGCAATCCATCCAACAGTTGTTGAGATATTTCAGTCTGGATCAAAGTGGTGGACCGACAGTGCCGTCGCTAGAAACCACGGCTTGGTTCCAGCCTTTCAAATGTGAGGATTGGCAGCTATGAAAATAGTTGTTAGTTGCAGCTCTATTATAATATATATTGTTCAAAGTACAAAATCAGGCAAAGCCATAATGTATATGGTATACGCAATGAATTACTGGGGTCTATGTCCTTTGCACCCTAAACATTGTACATTTGAGTTGAGAGCCTGTCCTGCTGGAGGATTAAACATTACCACCTCTGTCTATTGGCAAACCAACTAGGCAGATAATAAGCACATAATACACAGTATATTTAGGTGAACTGAGCCCCAGAACTTTCAAATTGAAAAATGATAGCACAGAACACATCAATGAGGCCACTGCTAATGCTGTAAGAACAGCACTTTACTCTTTTACTGAAAAAGCGGATGTACACACAGCAACTAAAGCTCACAAAGGACACATGTAATGTATGGTGCAAGGAAATCAAATATTGCCAGTGAATAATTCAAGACAACACGCACACAGACACACACAGCCTCTGTCCTCCAAAGTACCAACAAACCAACAAAGCAAACAGACATTTGCATCAGGCAAACTCGGAGTAAGTTTGGTATGATTCATCAGCAGCCAGCGATCATGAAGTCACGCTCACCATCACTCTCTGAGGATGGCGAACAATCAGACTCGGACATACACACACGCAGATACGCACAAGCAAACCGAGGTTGCGAATGTGGATGCTTGAAGGTGACTTGTGTGTGTGTGTGTGTGTGCAGCCTAGAGGTCCCTTGGAGGAGTACAGGGATAGTGTGTGCAAATGTGCGTGTGTGTGTGTGGGGTAGACTGACTGTGGCAGTCAGGTCAAGCTTAAAAAAGCCCAGGCCCAGGGCTCTAGACTTGCATGGTTATGGCCATGACACACCACGGGTCCACATGCAACCACACGTTGGTGCACACTCACTCAGTTATTCGCTCGCTCGGTTGCTCATTCAGTCGGTCCAATCTTTTCTCAGTCAATCAATTCAGGTCAAGTTAGTGTGTTCTCCTGGTACGGCATTCAACATGTGTTGTGTGTGTTAGAAAATAACATTACCACTTCTACTACTAGGTGCCAATAGGGTCAGTTTCTGCTTTGGATCCAGTCCCAAACTCCTAAAATACCCTGATTTGATAAGCTAAGAGGCTAACGAATCTATTAGTGTCTTTTTTTTTTTTTTGTCACTGATCATTGCTTTCACACATTAAAATGACAAATGAAGCCAAAAGGCCCAAATGAAACTCTGGCAAGACGGAGGGTGTACTATGCTAAAGATCATTTGTTAGGGAAAGACACAGAACTCTCTAAAACCACTTTCAGTTCAACAAGACCGACAGAGTGTCCTCTTGTGAAACCATCAGCTGATTGCATCATGTCATCTTCAGTGGTCAGAGCCTGCGAGTTAAACTTTCATATATCTTGTGTATTTCTAAAAATAATTTATAATTATGAATTTAAAGGAACAGTTCAACATTTTGTGAAATAATATGCAATAACATTATGTCCATTTTAGTAGTTGGAGTCTTCCTGTTAAAACATTCATGCATGTGATAAAAAATTGTTGTTAAGCTTAAAATGGTAGTTCTGAATTGAGACCATGAGTACTTGATGTAATTGTAAGAGAAGGTGTGCAAAAGTAGGACTACACCTTTTTTTAACTTTGGTTACTTACAAATGTTGAAAGCAGAACCTAAAAAATTCAACAAGGGTTTTGAAAGGATTCTGATACAATAAGCATATTTAACACTGGATTCAGATTTGATCAAATGCCACTAAACCCTAGATGCCAACAAGAAGAGTAATAATGATAAAAAGATAACACTCACTCTCTGACAGTTGCCACCTTTTCCTCCTCTCCTCCCTTGCCCAGTCCCTCCCTCACTCCCTCTAAGGCCTCCCTGTCTTTTCTCTTTGACAGTGAGCAGGTCCCTGCTGGCGCTCCGTGCTCTTTTACAATATTGTGGGAAAGGAGAGAGAGACAGAGAGGGAGACAGAG
>LKNJ01000584.1:85876-105558 GCA_002120245.1 Maccullochella peelii
GGGGGGGGGGGGGGGGACAGAGGGAGACTGCCAGAAACACTATACAATATCAAAGTGGCCAGTGCACAGCCAACAGAGCTTTGATAGCAGGCAGGGAGGGGTGCGGGTCAGAAAAAACGCATGGAGAAAGGCTCGGTGAACTGTTTAAAGAGGGGAGCGTGTGGATCCCCACATTGAGGGGAGAGTGGGGTGAATGAAGCTTTGAGGTAGTGAGTGTTTTTCAGCTGGATGTCCTGCAGTCAAAAAGAGAAAAAAAAAGTTAAGCAGGGCTCCCTCTCTGTGTCTGTCTGTCTCCCTCTTTCTCTTTCCCCTCTGGCTTTTCCACTTATCTTTAACAAACAGCAGCGCAGGCTCTCAGCCACTGGCCGACAGTTTGTCCCGACAACAAAAAAACCATGGCAACGACCACTGGAAGAGCCTGTCCGGTTCCAAAGGTCCGCCCTCTCTGGCTTCTCCAACTCGCTCCGCTCTTTGAGCCCTTTGCAAATTTGGCTGAAATGT
Source organism: Maccullochella peelii (assembly GCA_002120245.1). Taxonomy (NCBI): domain Eukaryota; kingdom Metazoa; phylum Chordata; class Actinopteri; order Centrarchiformes; family Percichthyidae; genus Maccullochella; species Maccullochella peelii. The sequence continues at coordinate 86,378 of LKNJ01000584.1, forward strand.
TAGATTGGAATCAATAAGCAAATGAGCTAAAACAAAGGAGCGAGTTTGTGATCAAGAAACTGCAAGGCCTCATGTCTGGTAGAGAGAGCATATCAAGATTGAAGAGTTTATTAGGTCACCTTTGGCAGAGAAAGGCGACTGGAGCACAAAAAATGCGTTCTGGTTGAGAAGAGAAAGTGTAATTTGAAAAAAGCGAAAAGAGAAGGACAAGGGAGTGAGGCAGCAGTTTGTCAGTAGTCTATACAGTCCTCTCCAGCCTGCCTTTGCTGACGATACTTACACCGCTTCTGCTGATGATACAACTCTGCTTACATCCTTCACTCCTCCCTCCCACTCCTACAAGCTGTTTTTAACACTGCACAAGATACCTTATGTCAACTGAAACATGTTCTGAATGCTGACAAAACAAAATTCAGGCTGTTTACAAAGTCACAAACAGGCCAAAAAAAAAAGGAAAAGTGATATGAGGAATCACACTAGTATGGGAGTTTCAAATGCCTTTCCCTTCATAGGGCATCTTTCAGCTCCTTGCTGAGAAGTTAATATGCATGATTTATCCAGTTAAATAATACATTACATGAGGAATTTATTTAGACTACTACTGACCATTTTCAAAGGATATCAGTCTTGTTTTAAGTTATCTAAATATTTGCACAATCCCAACTGATCAACTGCTGTGCATCAACTCTGTGTGAAAACAAATTTTCTAATTAAAGTAAGGTATACTAAATATCTGAACTTTTTTTAAAATAAGAGGAGGACGCATCCAAATCCTTCCCACAACATCTATGTTTGTGTAGTGCTGCGTATCAAAACATCAATACTTTTTTTTGGTACCAAACTAAAATGTGCGCGTAAGAAATGGCATCAAATGTCTGGTCAGATTCACAGTCTTATTCAATTCTTGATCAAATAACTTCTGATTTAAATCAAAATTTTACAAGTTTTAGACTTTTAAGAACTTTGGCTTCTTTTGTTAAATGAAAATGGTTTTGTGTTTCTTAAATTAAGGTATCAAAAAGGTATTGTTTTAGTATTGGTACCAAACCTCAGGTATCACACCGTCACTAGTATAAAGAAATTTTAAATATACGTTGACATTTTTTGGTGAAACGTCTTGACAACTATTGGATGGACAGTCACCCCGTCCACTGCTCGACTTATTCTCCGCTACAGTTTTATATGTAAATATATAAAGCCACTCTGGGTCTGCTAATTCACTGTTTTCTTAAATCTATTAAAAAAAAAGTAGGTGGAAAATTACTGTTTGCAGACCCGGGATTTGTTTAAGTTATCTGTCCCTGAGGTCAGAGCTGAATTAGGCAAAAGTGCCTTTATGTACTCTGCTCCCTCTTCATGGAGCTGGCTGCAAACTTATTTAAAGCTGAAAGCTCTCTCCGTGAGTTTACACGGTTAATGAAGGTTCTTGTGGCAGACTCAATAAGGAGCTGTCTTTGCTTTGTTTAGTCAAGATTTAAATAGGTTTGGCGATGGGCCTGCTGGTTTGACGCTGAAGTGTTGCCTATTGGAGTGCTTATGAAGTAGTCTCTCGGCTATGTGGCTTTGATTGTATTTTGCTTTTTTGTGTTTTTCTCTCCGAGTCTTTTATGTTTGTCTGGATGCTGCGCCTTGGCCCAGCCTCCCTTGACAGAGGAGATTTTTTTTATCTGTGGGGCTGCCCAGTTTAAATAAAGGTTAAATAACATTTGGACAGAAGCTCATCTTCACATTAACCCTTTGACGACTTTGCTTCTGAGCCTGTCCACATCCAGTTTGATTCATCTCACAGAATAATAAATAAAACATTGTACGACTCCTTGTTTCTTCTCACACCCTTTCCCTTGCATTTGCGAATCAGAGAGTAGCAGTGAGCAAGAAAGAGGATGACCGCAAGTGCAAATGACAGGAGTGGACAAGAAAGAAAGAGTGAGGGGGAGTAAAAGAGAGACGGTAGTTATATCCTAGGGTCATTAGCAGCATTTCAAAGTCACCCCGTCTTTCAGCGTATGCTGTTTGACAGGCCCTGCCAACAGAATTAGGGATGAGGGATGATGGTGCCGTGATTAGATGTGTAACTCAGGGGGAAAGACAGGGCCCGATCCATGGTTATAGTGCACTCACAATCACACACATGCATGCTGTAGAAAGAAACTGATCATGAAGAAAAGGGAAGGGGATAAGAGATATGATAAACCCAGTCTTAAGATGTGGTCAGTCATTGATTAGATAGCCCCGAAACTCTCCTTTTCAACGCACAGACCTGATGCTAGTCAGCCTGATAAACACCACAAGCTCCCCTGGCTCCCCCTATGAGTGAATTGAATTCTCAAATTACCAGGCTTAAGATAACATACCTGGTTACATTTGTCGCTCTTTATAAGTCTCAAATCTCTTTGTAGATATTCATCAAAGGCTGTTTCACTCCTGATGCGGAGAACACAGGAGATGGGAAACAGGAGAACAACACACAATGTGGTTCGTATTAAGGCCTCTGATCTTCTATCTCGAGTCCCTCGTTTTCCACTACATTCCTTTAGCCAGGGGTGATGTGTGGGAGAAGAAGGGGGGGCTGGCATCCTCTCTGCCAGCGCAAAATATGTGGCGAAGCTTCCTTGTGAGCTGGAGATTTCTAGAGGAAAGTGGAGGGCAAGTGATGCTTTATCTGCCTCTGCTTTTTTAGCCTTTTATTATAGCATAACATGAATTGTATATCCTTGGAGCTTTCTCCGCATTACTTTAGGGCGTTACTTCAAACCTCCTGTTGTATAGTAGTTAATCTAACAACTTCTTCTCTCATTCCTCCCTGACATCGACTCTGGAGCAAAGTCTGAAGTTTCCATCTGCCCAGTGCCAAATGAATGCCAGTGATAGTAGTGTTTGAGAAGGGTCCATCTGTTGGCTCCAGACTAACTCAAAGACCCACCCACTCTAACATTAACCCTAAACACAAGCAACATGCCCACTCAAAGACATGCTAAACCTTAAGCAGGCCTTTAAAAAACCAAAAGAAGCTGCGTGGTTGTGTGCGCACGGCCACAGGTACCGCTGAGACGAGGAAATGCGATCCAGGAGTTGTAGATCCATGAACTGGATGGCTCATCAGATGCCAAAACTCCACAGTGGTACCTCGATATTATGAGGCAGGATTTTACAGGATTGCATTCTTTGTCATCATGAGGTAAAGTAGTACAACTAGGCTGCTCACGTTGCAAACTAATCTATGGAGAATGTGCGCCTTCACACGTTTTACTGGCCGACGCAGTGTACTGCCAGATGACGTCGCATTGCGTTGTGGAAGAAGTTGAGAAAGGTTGAACTTTTTTGCCAGGTGATTCTGTGTTTTTTGTCAGAGCTCTTTGTGTTGGTACCCCCACTGTATCAACGCAGTGGTCTTAGTGAAATGAATGAGGATGGCGTTTCATACAGTGTTGGGTCTGGACATAGCTGAATGCCTTCTACACATTTGATAAGATGCACAGAATTTTAACCCTGGTCGTTGCTGACCTGTCAAATTACGTACAGTCTGGTTACAGCTAATTGACAGGAGCTTAAGCACAAAGAAGCATCTTTGTGCCAAGGCAGAGCTCACAGACACAATCTTTGGGTTTCCAGGAGAAAAAAAATATAGTCTAAGTGGGCGTTCAGACTAAAAACAGTCCTGCGCAAAAAATAAAAAGCAAGAGGCTGCATCGGTGGGGGGCATGTTGTTTCAGATACAGGTAAGATAATGAAATATGATCCAGGATATTGACTTGGAGTAATAAATCCAGGGGTGAAAAGTTATTACGTGGGCAATCATTTTATCTTTCGCCACGACGATTGCAAGGTAGACAGCAGAAATTCAGCATTCGCGTTACAAAGTAATTTGCCAAGAATATGAGCTTACACGTATTTGACTGGCCAGCGAAGCACCTTACTACCAGATGACGTTGCTTTGCGTTCCAGCTAAAGTTCAACCTTTTGGCCAGACGACGCTGCGTTTTGTTTTTTTGACGGAGCCCCCTGCATTTGTTCCACTGCAGCATGAACTGACTGGTCTCATTCAAATCAATGAGGGGAATGCACTCTGATTTACAGTAAAAGTTCATTCTTGAGCATGAATTTTGCAGTTCTTGTATACATAGCATTTATGATGAATCAGCTTTGAGATGAGCTCTCAGTACTGAGTGTGCAGGCAGTGCAGCTCAGGCCGCTGGTCGTGTTTAGACAGCAAGATGTGTTTAAAGGTGGGAACTAACTGTTCTTAGACTGGAAAAGAAATCCTGCTATAACTCTCTCTACAGATGTCTTATGCCAGCAGCTGAAAATCAAGGTGGGGTAAAGAGAGGGGAGCTGGGGTGTCATAAGGCATTCTGGGAAATATAGTAAGCCGTACACCGAAGATGACCAGAGCAAATGAACTGGTGTGAAAACAACCTAAATTAACCATATTGATAACTGTCTCTTAAGAGGGTGTGTCTCTAAACAGGCATGTTCTGAAGCATACACATCTCCTCACCGGGTCACTGGCTGATAACATTTAAATGCCTCACTCTACGGTATTTCTGTTTTAGCCTCATCAGAAACGTCAAAACTGCACCTCATGTCTGCTCACTTGATCCACTGTCTGTGTGAGCAAGTTTTAGATGAATATATACTTCATTCTATACACAAAATGGCACGAAAAAAAACAAGCACGGTAACATATTACATGAAAAATGTATATTACTTGTGCACTAGTAGCAGTCATAGGTAAAAATGATTACTGGCAGGTTCATTTTTTCGTTTAACAGCCCTTGGCAGGCGAGCCAAAAAGTTCATTTCAGTCACCGCTCCTGAGAAAAACTGAACCATAGCTTTGAGACAAACCATCAACTAGATGGTAAATAAAAGTAAGTTCTCCAGTGTTTCCTCCATAATCGGGTTCTTGTAAGGGTGTGAAAGCCTGTGAAAGAGAATCAGACACTACTTAGTACAGTGGAACCCGTACTAAGGAAATAGTTTTAGTTGTGCTGGAAGCTACTCAAATGAAAAGTCCACCTTTAAACATATTAACCTGAAGGAAGTCTGTTCCCATTTTGTTGTTTAGTGATGGATTTTAGACAACATGACTTCTCATTTTTTGAGTTCCGCTTTTCAGGATCAGAGAGCAAGAGCTTCTTTCTAGAGCCTCCAGTTTGTAACAGCATGTATTCATACTGGGAGCAATCCATCGTAGAGGAAGCATACTTACAAATTTCGCCAGGGACAGCATTCGTGGTATACCATAATGCAATGCAACCACAAGACATGATGTGTTTAAAGGGGGAACTAACTGTTCTTAGACTGGAAAAGAAATCCTGCTATAACTCTCTCTACAGATGTCTTACACCAGCAGCTGAAAATCAACAAGTTCTCAGGTCAAGTAAAGAGAGGGGAGCTGGGGTGTCAGGAGGCATTCTGGGAAATGTAGTAAGCCGCACACCGAAGATGACGAGAGAGGCAAGGGGAAGGTGGATACAACAAAAAGGCTTACCCACAAAATAACAGAATGCGTTGGACATCCCAGCCTGATGATTTACAACAGCGTAGGAGCCGCTGAGGATGGAATTTTCCTCTGAGGCAGGGCGTTCCACTCTTTTAGCAAACGGCAAGGGAAACTCCAGCGTTCACACTTGCACAAACACACACACTGGCATTCCCGCACAGATACACACATCAAAACAGAATGTGGGCTGACAAAACCGTGCACATTTGTATGCATTCTGGCATACATGCACTTGTTCCCTCTTTCTTCTCCTTCTGCTCTTTTACAGCGGTTTCCTGCGCACACTGTCTACCTCTCATGGTACATTCAGAGCATGAACGCCCAGAGTCAGCAAGTCTGGACACAGCTGCTGAATATTCAGCCCTGCGCTCCCTCTTTGCTATCCCTTCCTCTCACCACCTCTGTCTTCTCCCACCTTAAACTCCTTATTTTCCCCTCTCTCGCTCCAATCTTACTCTACTTCTTGCTCAATTTCTCCCCACCTCCCTCCCTCTGCAGCTCTCTACAGCTCTGCCGCTGCTGCCTCTGCTCTCTGTGCTCCACTTTCATTAAGGGGCTCTCCTCTGATAGCCCTTCATATAACACTTAATCATCATAACAATAAGAGCACTCTCTCAGGCGAATCACCTCGAGGGGCCGGTCCTAAAGATCCTCCGCTAACTGATGTCATTAACTGCCAGGGCTCCTGATTGGCTGGAGCGGCGCGGGAGAGCCCGCCCCAGGTGTTTGACGGAGGGCTCAGTGGGTGCACGCAGGTCGGACAGGCCAAGGACATTCCTCTTATGGATAAGAGCGGAGAAAACGCGCACACACAAGCGCTGGTGTGTACGCGGGCACAAAGGCTCTTGCTGGGAAGCAGAAGACAAGACGTGTTTGGTTTTGCAGTCAAGAGAGAGATGAATAAGACTATTGAATAAGGGGGAGGGAGGTTTGAATAACAGTATTTTACATGAATGGATCTTCAGGGAAATGACTGCTCCGTCGCTCCCTCTGCTCTCTATTTTCGGCTGTGATTTTGACAACAGGGTTGAGTGTGAGTGTGTGTGTATAGGGGGGGTTGCATTTTGGCTGATTGAGTCTATGCTGTTATCACGCTGTGGAAGTGACAGTGTGCCATATTACGCTGTTGTGGGTGTGTGCATATGAACAGTGATGGCGGCTTCACGCGGACATAAACGCACACAAACAAAACTGCGCACACACGCCCTTCACCCACACACACAAACCACAGTGAAATCACATCTGTTCTCAGTTGCTATGCGGCAGTCACACCATCGTCTCAGATAACACACACATACGCACACACACATAGGAGTGTGAGACGGGGACAGTAACACCAGACTTGGCAGGGTCGGAAGGTCACAGGGGTATTGTGACTAAGTTGCCTAGCAACAAACACACCGTACATATAATTTCCAGCATGATCTCCTATGTGCCCCCTGACCAGATCTGAATGTAGTTATGATGAATATGTTCACAGTCGATGACAGTTTTGCACCTGGCTCTCAACGTTTGTGGAGAAATGTGTTGAAGGTGCTGGCGCTTCATTATAGACCACAATAAATCTTGCACCATTGTTAGCACTCCACAGTGAAACCAAAGGGTACAGTTAGCGGAGTACTAGCTTGGTAATTTGCAGCTACTAGTGCTCATAGGTGTAAAATGTTTTAGGGTAGTATGCTCTATATTCCTCTTTAAATGTCAAGATAAATCAAGTGCACATGTTAGGTGGACAGAAGTCCCCTTTAAGCTTGAAACCAGCAGTGGAAACATGTTTAACACCAAAAGCAAACTCGTGCCACACCAGGTCTCATTCTCACTTTTTTGAGCAAACTTGGGTCCTTACTAAACTGGAGCTAATGCCGTCAATTCTTTATTATTCTGTGTTTTCCAATATTGTCCCTTGAGGCTTCCCATACCCCTGCACTCCTGTAAAGCCTGTACAAACAGGCCATGCAGACAACGTCACCAAACACAGAATACAGTAACAGGAAAAAGACATTGCAGGTAGCTTAGCCCATCTGTGTACAGAATTCTTTAGAGGTTATCACAGGAACAAGGCTCCTGTCCTCTCTACCTCTATCCCTTTGTGCACAGCTGTGTTTCAAAATGTAAACAGTGAGCTGGGGAGGAAATTTGGCCTTCTGAATTATGCGCCTCTTTTAGGTAAATATGTACCTGTCCATCTAGCCCAAGGCCGCGTTCAGACTGACTAGAGCCCTGCCATCTCATTCATTTGAATGGAGCCAGCCCGCCGGCGCAGACGCGAGCTCCAGCATAATAACGCTGGGTCATCCAGCAAAAATAGTGATTCAAGTGTTGGGTCTGGACACGGGATGTGACTAATGAAAAATGAACACAAAAATGCAAAAGTTAAAGCAGCTAGCTAGCAAGCATGCAGTCTGCTTAAAGGGACACAATTAACTTTCACAATTTATTTCTACACTGCATTGATTGACTCTGTTCTGACCATAGACTGTATATAAAGATGGACAATGCGTCTCCACTTCCTTCCACTGTACAAAAATGAAGCCAAAATATCCCAGATACGGGCGCTGCCAGCTTGCACTGCTGACATCATTTGGAGCCAGAGTCTGTGTAGTAGTGATCCATATCGAGGTCCCGCCCATACACCCACCCGACCCAATCGCGAGCACACCACCATCATCAGATGTTTTGGGGACTTTTGGGGAGCTGTCATGTTGTCCATCTTTATATACAGTCTATGTATATAACCCGGGTTGGCAAAATACACGGATTTGCTAAGCTCCCATGGTAATAAATCTGTTATCTCTCTTTTTCTTATTAGCGAATAGCAGTTTACAAAACATTCGGCTAGCAGCTTTTCCTTTTAGCTGGTGCTGACGGTTGTTGACTGCCGGTAAAATTAACAAACATCGCTGGCGGCAGATCATATCAGCTGGCGCTAATTAAAGTGAATTCCAGGAGTAACTCGATGACAGCCCAAAATTAAACCTGTCTGTAGTCTGGCTAAAGTGCTCTCTGCAAGTCGGAGTCTGTACTCTGCCAAAGATTGTTAATGGCGTAGAAGAAGCATCACTCTGCAACACCACTGTACAGTGTTTCTGTAGTCCTAACTCCATCAGAGTGAGACATCTACTTTCTTTATCACGCCAGTTTCAGGAGTTGCATTCTCCAGGTAATCTTTCATTAATATATCAATTTAAGGTGATAAACATTATAGTTTTGAACCAAGACCTGCAGTATTTGGATCAAGCAGCTTATGAAAAATTAGGTGGGCCAGATTTTAGAAGGCCACAACTGTTATTTCAATGTGTCAGATACATATTTAATCAACATTTAGGTAAATATAAGTATCGGATTGAACTCAATGTTCAGTTGTATCATGTCTTCTCTGGCTCTGGAAGGCGCTTTGTCAACCCTTATGATGTCAGGGTTGACAAAGTGTTCCAGGCAGGGGGGGTCAAAGGAAGAGATACTGTTGAGTTGCATTATGGGAAGTGTAGGTGTTTTTGGAGCTTGACTCAGACTAAAAAACAGAATACGGCTGCTGCTGCATCACTTTTGCTCAGTCTTTTTTTTAAATCTGTCTCTTGTAAACCTTAGGCAAATGCAGTACTAAGTCGCTGGAGAAGCCCTTTAACTTAACTTTTCAATCATACAGTGCAGCTGTAATAATTTGATGTTGTATTCAAGCATATTGTTTCCCTGGTTTAATACTTTCAGTCCTTTCATGAGTTATCTGTGCACACACAAAAAACATACACACAGCACATTTAATATGTGAGTCATGTATCAAAACAAAAAAATGAGGGGCCTCCTGAAGATTCAATAATTATATTTTCAAGTTCACTTGTTCTGCATTACTCCAAACAAAGTGCTGTGTGCTTTAAAACCATCATAAAATCAATAAAATACATTTTTAAAAATTGGGTTAAAAGCAGTGGCTTTAGTTGGTGATGTCACGTGTCAGCAGCCTCCTCTGTCTCCTCTGTCTCTTTCCGCTGTGCGCAGTGGAACAAAGCGGAGATGGCAGGGAAACTTATCTTTAAAAAGAAACTGCACAGTGTTGTGGAATAATTTGGAAAACTGTCACAGAGAGCGAATCCTATCTCAGAGAATGCCAGTCACACACACACACACACAAGTTTACAAGCATGCACGCACACACACTCATGCACACACACACACACACACACACACACACACACACAAACACCAGGACTTTGGTGTTTACATCATATGGGAAGGTATTTTTTCCCCTCACACTGCCAGGGAACAGGCCCACGCATGGACACACAGACGCTGACTAAGGCCCTAAGACTCCTGGGGGGTGGGGGTGAGCGTGTGCATGTGTGTGTGTATGCATATGAATATTATTACTGTAGTTGTGTATCTATGTCCAACTGTTACTTGTTGAAGTTCAGACATCATTTAGACTGCATCTATGATTTATTTCTGCTGTTATGGTCTGTAAGTGTATTTGTGGGTTTTGTCTTTGTGTTTATTTATGCATGTGCATGTGTGTTTGTGCAGCGCTATCAAGTCAACCCGTTGCGTGTTAAGCTGTTGTGTGGTTAGTGGAATGCACAGTAGACTGTTTGTTGTGTGGTCTTAGCGGAGCTGAGCTAATGCTAATCAGTTTATTAGGAAAATCTGCATATTTTGTGTTTGTGCGTGTGTTTAAACCACTTGTATGTGCACTGCTATTCACTTCATAAACTAAGTAACTGTGTGGTGTGATTTCCCTTCGGTTTGGGTTTGGAGGTTGGAGCGAGAAAAGTGGGAGTGAGGACGGCAGGAAGACAAAGTGTGTGTGTGTGTGTGTGCGTCTTTGTGTGTGTATTCAGGTCTGTTAAAAGCTCGCAGTTCTCCCATCCAACGCTGGCTGATGTTCAGAGCCTCGACCACAACGCTCAGAGAACACAACAGGCAGTCTATTCAACCCAAGACACAAATAGAGCACTCTTCCTCTGTGCTTAAAACCTCCGTAGCTGAAACAGCGAGCTAAAAACGGATATTTTTGTCAAGAGCTGAAGAAGGCCAAGCACCAAATCGCTTTTCTTTCTCTGTGAGGCTGTGTTTTCTTTTGCTAAAATAAGAACTGGCACATACAGTATCTATCTGTGGAAACGACCCAGCATCCTCTGTTCCTCCTTTCATTCACCGCCTGTCTGTGATTGTTGGGATGAGGATCAACAAAGGTCAGACAGTCGCAGACGGAGGGCAACAAGGCGATGGAGTTACCGGTTGCGAGACACTGGGATATTCATTTCAAATAGGAGCCTCTCTCAAGGGGCCACAACAGGCTGCAACACTGTGTGTGTGTGTGTTGCAGGAGCATCTTTAAATGCCTCATGTTGCTAAGAACAACACATATAGAACAAAGTATCTATTAGCTGCAAAGTCTTTCCACTTCAAGGGGAAAGGAAGTAAACACATTATATAAATCAGATGGTTCCTCAGGTCATTTTTGTCTCCACAAACGATTATGCATGCCAACACGCACACACATACCGTGTATGGCTGCATCCACTTATGACATCACTGTAGCTAGCCAGAAAGCCAGGAGAGTCAGAGAGAGCCAAGCTGACGTCATCCCCATTCACTCAATGTCAATTACGTAATCACGGGGTCCAACGCCTGCAGGACAGACAAGCTGTGTGTGTGTTTTTGTGATTGCATGCAGGGCGAGAACGCATAATTGCAATCTCATGTGTGAGAGGAGACATAAAGGGAGGCATGCTGATGACATCATTAGTGGGAGGTGGCCTGGCGTGAGCGTGGCAGCTGTGACAAGGTGTTTGGGTAGAAGAGGAGGAGGGCAGAGCGCTGCAAACAGACCTGGCCAGAGGACTTACGCAACACAAATCCAACTCAACAGACTAGAAAGGGCCTTTTTTGCCTTTTCTCCGTGTGCACAATGTATACACAGTGTGTGTGTGTGTGTGTGTGTGTGTGTGTGTGTGCAAACGGTGCATTAAAAACACAAGCACTCAAGCATACTGCTACTGAAATGCACACTGAAATCTACACACACACACACACGCATATACATACACACTCACTCCCCCCCAACTTATAAACAAAGCTTCCTAAGGACAGGAAATCCTTCCACCCACGTTCCTGTGTTGCCTGGCAACCAGAGCAGCGTCACCGTGTGCATGCCTCCACCGCTGAAAACAACACACACACACAAACATGTAGACAGAGGCACACACACACACACACACACACACACACACACACACAAACTGCAACTCCTTGAACTCTGCTCCTTTAAAAGCACCAAAAAAAAGATAGCTGAGCAGGCTGATACTCGCCACAGCTGCCCTCCAATTTGTCAGCTATGGATCTAAACCAAACATGACATCATCCCTTGTAAACATAAAACACTTTTCCCCTCATTTATAAGCTCTATTTTTACACCCGCTGACGTCTTTCTATGCGTGCGTGTGTGATGTGCTCATGCTCGCTACTCTGTATGTGTCAGCGTGTATTTGTGTGCATGTGTGCCACTGTGCGAGGATGCGACCAGCAATAGCTCAGCACGACTAAGTAGAGAGAGGCAAATTGAGCAGAGGTGCCCATCACTGTAGACAATTAGTCCATTTCAAATCAGCAGGAGGCCTATTGAAGACAATTATAACCTGGGGGATACAGAGGAGCGTTATTCTTCTAAGTCACTTTGACCACTTAGACCGGCTGTGTTTCCACTGCAATTTAAAACTGTGCTTTTAACTCTCCACTTGTTTTAACCAAGTGAACCAGTACACGAAAGGCACGTCTGATAAAATGCATGAAAACCAAACAGAAAGAGCGGCACAGCAACAAAATTTTGGGAACAAAGTCCATGATGTTTCTCCTGTATAATCCATAATCCAACTGTTTAATAGTGAAAGAACTGCAATGTGGATCCAAAAGTCATATATTTAATTTGTTGTCGTGCACATTTTGTCTCACTGATGATGCTTTATTCTGAAGCCATCCCAGTTGGTGCAAGTAACAGTAAAGCAATGGCGTTAAAGATACACTCTGTTTTTGTTATACTGCCTAATCCTTAAATTTCCTCCCAGCTCACTGTCAACATTCTGAAAGTCAATAAAGTTCATAGTTGAGATTTAAAACATAGTAAGTGAGCTGGGAAGATGTTTGGATTTGAGTGCGTAGTTTGTTCCTTAAATGCAGCCCATTAAGGGGTTAAATATTGGACATTTTGTACCCATAGTGCAATTGTTTTGGTTCAGAACACGTGGTTTATGATGCATGAGCTGTTTAGAGAAATTTCATAGATGATTAAAAACCTTTTTGGGGTCCTGGATGCCTAATGGGTAAGATGCATAACATAAAACCACAACGTTTGGTTCGATTCCAACCAAGTATCTTACACCTCTTTCTCAGGGGAGACCATTGAGGGGCCGCTATGACCTACAAGCTGATGGTCAAATGGGGTAACCAAGCTAGTACTGCCAGTAACAAGCTAATGTACTATTGATAGCCTGGTTCCAGACCTCTCAATCACATCGCTGATTTGTCAACCAATCAGAGCTTTGTAGGTGGGGTTAAGAAAGCTGACATACTTTTCCTACATGGCTAGCTAGCTATCTTTCTACTGTGACAACCTGGCTTTCGTCACTAGATTTTATCACCAGACCAACTCCCTTCTGTTTTCTGTCATTCAGTTTTTGAGGAGAGCAGAAGAGAGTATCAGGTGGAGCAACACACTCAGTTGGGCGGTAAACATATAGTAAGGTTGTTTAATCCCTTGCGAACCGTTTATTCATCCGACACCGACAGCCGTTCAACAATACTCTCTTCTGCTTTCCTCAAAAAACTGAATGACAGATAAAATGGAAGGGAGTTGAATTGTGGCGCGAACCGGGAATGAATCGGTGAGTAGATGAGTAGAAAATGGGTGTTTTCCGGGAGGTGAACACAGGTGGTGAATTCGAGTGATGAAATCCAGGTTGTCACACTTAATCCATGAAAGATAATGACCAAAAATGGCAGCAAGCGTAAATGAGATTGATGCAGCTGTACAGGTTGTTGTTAATAAACTTAACAATAACAACTCTTAAGTTACAATGGATACATTTCAGTAGGAATTAATTGTTAAAAGTGGCATTTGTTGCCTTTTCACTAGAATGGCATTAAGCTGTGCCCTCTTAATTATCTGATATTTCTCCAGCCAGTCATTCTGAACATAGTTGGTGGAGGATTTTTTTGGTGGGCGACAGACGCACATGTGAAGAGGGAAAACTGTTACAGAGAAATTGCAAAGTAATTTATACTGAAGGGATCCTTAATGTGGTTTTCAAAATCTGATTAATTATATTAGTTATGCTTGCATGAATATTCATGAAGGGTATAATGTCATATTTTACAGGGAGATTGGCTTGCTACACGTCTTTATTTAGCTTGTTTTTCTCGTAGTCATTGTTCCAACATATGAATTGCAGTGATAAGGTACGGCTTTGCCAAAGCTAAATTGAGGTGAAAGTATAAAGAAACGCTGCAGGTTGATTAAGAAGCGTTGCCACATTTTTCCTTTTGCTGTATAGAGTTTCACTAATTTTTTCTTGGACAGTTAAAAGTTTTGCGCTTCTTCTCTGGTCACCTTCTTACGGTACAAGTAAACAAGTTAGAAAGGCTAACGAATAGTAGCCTAATAACTCTGCCTAATAATTGGGTGACCCTTGTCTTGCAGGTGGTAGCAGTCTCTAAAAAAATGTTTTCGGGTGCTGTCAAAAAAGTTTCCCTGTTAATAATAGTTTAGAAAACGGCAGTGATGGCAGTACAAGGCGGTTTCCTTTGGATTATTTTTGTGCGATCTTTAGTCAAGTTTTCATTGACCCAGAGATGAATGGTTAATGACTTCAATGACCAAGCTACTTCATTTTTCTTTTTGAGGGTGTGAACGATGCCTTTAATTAGTCTAACTATATTTAGAGTGCTTGGATCCAGTGGGAATCAAACCCTTGACAACGACAGTGGCTGTGCCATGATGCACTGTGCTGAGACAGAAGTGCCTCACTCTTGCTATGGATGCACATTGGCTGTATCTTTACATTACTATTGAAAACACAACAACTCCTTGTACTATGTGACTGCGCAACAAAGATACAACACCATGAACCTTTCAGCAGTGATGCGCCAAGACACAACGTCAACACTGTAGCCTCTGAGTCCTCTTTTCACTGAGTAAACACAATTTAAGTCCATCATACCTGTAAAACTAAATACGTCAGGATATTTTTATCACTTCTGCTGATAAGTTGCACTTCTGTAGTGTTTACCTTTTAAAACTAAATGTACCTCTGCAGTACACTTTTTTTCTGACTGTGCATTTTAGACACACTGCCATATGGCTCATGGGCCACAGCTGACCAGAACACAGCAGTGGGGTTATAGTGTAGCTCCAGGCACGGCTAATACAATCAGAAATATTAAAGCGGCCATTTTTGAGCATTTACGCTGAATAAATCATGCGCTGGCATCCAAGAAAACTGTCTGATGCTTTTATTCAAAACACAGACTATTCAGTTCATTCACACATGAATTATAGATCCATTATGGGCTGTTTTAGCTGTGTTGAGGGAATCAGACTAACAACAGTTGTACTGAGAGCGCTAACCCACTGAGCCATCCATACCAATTATCTGTGTCTAGGGTGGAGTCTGAATTCAATATTCAATTTACTCAATTCACTCTCACATCAGAGCTTCCAACTGAAAAACTACTGGTGTCAAAAGAGCCACAACAGACAAAAACAGTGCGGTCTTTCTCTCTGAGAATCTCAACTGTCTCCAGAGTGAAAAAGAAGCGGGCTAACTGAACGTCGCACCACAGGGGTGTCCATTGAGAGACAGCGAGAGGTGGAGGGGCGAGAACTCCATTGAGCGCAGCCATGGGGGGTCAATATGTGAATGAACGTTTGCCATGGAGGTGAATTATGAATGAGCAGCACTCCGGGCACTCCTGGAGAGAGCACGTCAGCCCCTGTCTCCTTCACTCTATCGCCTCCACGCTTTCTTTCCATTCCTCCTCCTCCTCCTCCTGCTGTCCTAAAAATCTCCATCATGCTTTCCTTCCTCTGTCTCTGTTTTCATCTCTCGCCACTGGATTAATCTTCTCATCCATTCGCCTTACCCTCGGTCATCTGATCGCTTTCCCTCCCTCCAACCTCCAACACCCCCCACCCCCACCTCCACCCCCACCACCACCTCCTGCCTCCAGACCATGGGGAGACGGCGGTAGACACACACGCCGTCTGTCTGAAGAGACGACAGAACATTCTTTCCCAACACATACATATTTACACAGCCTCAGATGGGCACACACACACACACACACAGTAGCAAAGGATAATACAAAAGCAAACAGTCCTGCACGTGCAAAGGCAGACGCACGCATTAAGTGAAATGCTCTCAGGCACTGACGAATACACACACACACACACACACACACACACATTTCTCCCAGCTGTTCTGCTGGCCACAGAGCTTGTGTGTGTGTGTGTGTGTGTATTCGTCTGTGTTTAATCCAATGTGCTGCTGCTCAGCCTGTGCCACGCTCTCTCCTCTGTTGCTGTGCGTCTGATCAGATCTGCCTCCCTCAACCTGTTTGCCGTCTATGGCACACACACACACACACACACACAAACACTCTTACACACATATCCACACACGCAAGAAGCTGCTACTACTTCATCAGGCCACATTCAGTGTCAACCAAGCTTTTGGAAAACAGAACATTCATTCTGTGCTGCTTTGGCAAAACCTCCAACCAAAGCCCGCGCGTGTTACCTGCTGTACTAAAAACTCTGCTCACACACATGCATATGCAAACACACACACACAAACACACACACCACACTTTTTGAAGCAAAATGTGTGGAGGGGAAGGTAAAAATGTACTTCTTAAAAGAGAATGCTATCCCCCCTTTTTTCTCTAGCTCAACTTAAAGTAGCCTACCTGAGAAGTGTGTGTGTGTGCGTGTGTGTGCTGGAATGGGATCACGCTGTTCCCTAAAAAGTATCCACTCCTTTTGATCCCTTCACTCCAGTTTATAGCGGTCAGCTCAGCTCACTTACACACTTTGGCCCCCTTTTTAGCTTGTGGAAAAACAACCCTAAAAAGTCACACACAAATGTATATATAGGCTACACACACACATACACAGTCACTGTCTCACACACACATATATGCCCCCCCCCCTCCTCCTCCTCCTCCTCCCCTCACACACACCTCCACTCTTCCCTTTAAGTGCAGAGCCATGCAGCACATGTCAACACCCCCCACAGACACACACACACACACACGCACACACACACACACACACACACACGCACGCCTCTGCCAGACCTGCATACAGCCAAGAAAGCCCCATAAAGTCACCTTAGGATCCTTCTGTGTTCCAGACGAGCCCCTTCTTCACAGTCTTCCTCTCCTCTGTCAGACTTCTCTCTCTCCTCCTCTCCTCCTTTCCTTCCTTCCTTCCGCGCTGTCCGTCCGTCCTTCCTCTCTCTCTATCTCTCTCTTCTCTCTCTTCTCTCTCTCTTCGTCTCGGTGCTCGGTCAGTTCCCAGCGTTTTTCCCGAGCCCCTCCATATCCGCCCCGCCAGTCGTTTCTACCACCGAGCGAGCGTACCTACACACACACACACGCGCACACACACACACACGAGCCGCTGCGTTCCTATAGTCTCTCTCTCTCTCTGTTTGTCCCTCTCTGCGCTCGCGCGCTCTCTCTCTCTCCTCTGTCGGAGAAGAGCTAGGTGAGTGTGTGTACGTGTGTGTTTGTGTATGAGTGTGTGCGTGTGTGTGTGTGTGTGTGTGTGTGTTTCTGTGCTCTGCTTTGCCCCGCCAGCAGCAGAGGACTTCCCCCGGCGCCCGCCCCGGGTCCTAGCACTAGTAGAGTTCACTGAAAGAATGCTATTGTGTACGGAAGCCGAAGATCGTCTACAAGACGATTCACTCATTTTTTTGGCCATTATTGCATATTTGATAATGTAGCCACGTCTAACTGTGCCTATAATAAATGAACATTAAAAATAAATAAAATACATAGCTGTTTATTTAAGAAAAAGAATAAAAACAAGAATAACCATAACACATAGCCTATTGTGTTTAGCCACAGCACTTAATATACTTGTCTTCAGCAAAGTCTATTTTGGAATATGCTATGTGCACACAAACACACACATAACAATATACAATTAAGCAAACTAAGAAAATAAATTGAAAAAAAATGCAAAAAATGCTTTAGCTTTATGTATAATTATTCAGTTCAGGAATATTATACATTGGATGCACATAACTTTCCAGGTACCACAAACATAATTGCAAAATGCATCAAGGCAGACATTTGCAGATCATACAAATCTGCTTGCTATAGGCTATGTTGTCTGTACGGTGAGCAACTAGCTGCCGATAGCTGCTGTTCAACCCGTCTAAGGCTCATTTAGAGCAGTTAACATCCAAAGGTAAAATGTAGGGTCTTTTTTTCTCAGTAAGTTGTTTTGAGTCTGTACCAGAGTGGTCGCTATGGCAACAGCAGGGCAGAAGCAGAGGCAGAGAGCCATGCAAGGGTGTAGGAGCCATTATAGATGGAGGATGGAGGGGGACATGTCCTCTGCACATGATCACTTCTGAGCTCTGTCTGACCTACTTGTTCAGACTATAAACCATATTTTCACATTGTCTGTGCTGAAATCGAGCAGCCTTTAAAACCACTTCATTTGTGTGAAAATCTATCCCAGGTCACCCCCCCACCCACACACATACACACACAATAGTTTCTAAACAGCATTTCTGTGTGAAGCACAAGCAAGGACCGAATATGTGAGAGACGGCATACACCGTTTTTTTCTTAACTGAGTGAGTCATCCTCTCAAACGTACTCAATCTTTGGTGCAGCTACCTTCTTCCTCATCTCCCCACACCTCCCTCCCTTTTCTCCCTCCCGTCCTTCTTCAGAGCGTCATCAGGTTGCCATAGCAACGGCCCGCCTATGGGAGACAGAGATCAGATCATTATGGACCATGGGATCCAGAAACTGAAGGACATGCTTTTTTTTCTTCCCTGTGAACACAGGAAGTGGGAACCCTTAACAGGAAAGCTTGAACTCTTTAGTTAAACAGCCAGTGTAGGCTGCATGGCTCTGCAGAAGGAAGTTTTACTGAGTGGTGTTTGGGGTAAAAAGGAGCTCTGATGATCCATTTAAACCCTTCAAAAACATAAGTAATGCATGTCTACTATCCCAGCATGTTTCTAAAAATAAACCAAATTTGATGAGACATGCGAAATGGACTGTTTGGAGATGTAAACATGTTGCCTCAAGAAACGGTTAACCAGAACTTGCTTGCACACTTCTGAATTAATGGATCTGACAGACGTGGCATCGGCCTACTAAAAGCACACAGTCAGGAAATCCAAATGTGCTCTCATTTTATTTATGGGCGGGGAAATCGAAGCGGGAAAAGTGCATTGCAGCATGTTCAAGTTGAGAGATGGAAGCACAAAATTCACTAAGGAAACTGTTTTGTTTGATAAAGATCAAAGAGTATTGTTGGGAGAAAGAAGTGTGTTTACGAGTCCTCGAATCCAGGCTGCTTCTCCCTGTCCCTGTTATTAGTGGGAGGCCGTGTGTGTGTGTGTGTGTGTGTGTGTGTGTGTGTGTGTGTGTGTGTGTG
>LKNJ01000584.1:105674-147176 GCA_002120245.1 Maccullochella peelii
TATGTGTGTGTGTGTGTGTGTGTGTGTGTGTATGTGTGTGTGTGTGTTTGTACAGAGAGCCCAGAGGGCTGCATTAAGCTGAAGTGACAGTGGGGATCTTTTAAGATGTCTTCCAAAGTTTGAGATCTTATCGCTGAGCCCCAAAACAGGAGAGGAGAGGAAAGGGGGGGGGGATTTTTAGGGTCAACAAGTGGCAACAAAAGCTTAGCTGTTTATCTGCACAACAAAATCAAGTTCAAATTTCTAAAGAAATGGGGCCTCTTTAGGTAATCAGGTATGATTAAAGTGTTAAGTTGGTGTCAAGTAATTCACTTTGAAATGAACTATTATTGATGACTAATACAGTGAATGTATTAGTCATCAATTAGTCATGTTGTGAATGTACACAAATACTGTGTGTAATCTCATGTGTTTGACGGTAGATTTTGCAGATAAATATGAAAACCACAGTAAACGTTCATTACACAACATCACTCAAACCTTTTCTGTTAGTTCGGTTAGTTGCAGCCACACAACACAGGAACAGGATGGGACGGGAGTCATTCTTCTGGGATTGGGACAGCACAGGAATTTTTGTTACTCTGTCATGGGATTGGGATGGGACAGGAGTGAAAATCTACTCCCGTGTCACCTTCTTACTTCTCACCGGTTTTGAAGTGGACGTGGGTCAGTAGGAAAAAAGGTGGCCACCAATCAGGATATAGCAACATACGAATTCAAGTCTGATGGCAGTGGTGAGGTTGTTTGCTGATGTAGCCAATGATCAATCCACACCCACATTACATTAATATGTGTTTTTCCTTATCCATATGATCCATATACAGCCTGCATGTCAATACCAGGTGTAAATGATTATTCATCGTGAGTCTGGACATGAATCTGATCATGCCTGATTTAAACCAAACAAACAAAAAATGCCTCCAGTGTGTAAAGGCCTTAAGGGTTAGAGATTAAGGCTAATGGTAACGGGGTGAGATGGGTTAAAATGCTGAATCTAATATTTGCATGCACACATACAATATGCACTTAGTGTAAATACACACACACGCGCGTAGAGCCCAGAGTCAGTGAGCGGCCTGGGAGGCGTCCATCCATTCATGATCCTTCATTCTTAAAATGGGGTTGCCTTCTTGGCCTGTCTACCCAGAGGCCTCAGCCGGGCAGAGGGGTGGGTCAGCAATCATGTGTGTGACAGGAACAGGCAGGCGTATTGGCTGTCAATCAAACAGACTCTTTATTCCCTCTCAACGTTCTGTCTCTCCATGTGTGTTTCTCCGCTTTTCACTGTCTCTTTTTTCTCACCCCGTCTCTCCCTCAAGTCTGACAAGCAAAAGACTTTCACTTACTTCAGAGGGAAAATAAGTGAGAGGGAGGTGTAAGAGTCTCCCTGTCACTTTATACCATTCCCCCTCTCACACACACACACACACACACACACACACACACACACTCGTTGTCTCACATGTCTGAAAGACAACTAGCAATAGTTTGTCATTGTAACAGTTTAGCGGACTGTGTTTCCAAATCATCCCTCACACTTTTTCTGCAGACAGGCAGACACATAACATTCCTCAGAAGACAAGCTAAGAGAGAGAGAGAGAGAGAGAGAGAGCAAGTTGTATACTCTCTCTCCCTCTCTTTCCGAATGCAGCTGAGTGCTCCACACGGATCGATAGTAATCCTCGGTGGGAGCCGTTTATTTTGGAATGTGTGTGAGGCCCAGCGGGTGACAGAATCCACATTCACACTCACACATGCGTGCAACATTATAAATCTCAATGCAGCTGGGGTGGGTGCTGCGCCTGCACACATAAGCACAACACCGCACACACTGGTGCAGACAAACTGACACACAAACTTACGCACACCGACAAGTACACACTCAACAAGCTCAGGGCCTGACAAGCAAAGCCTCCTGTTGGGCTGGGCTCTCTTCTCTCCTCCACTGAGCAGAACTCACAGGGCTCCAGGCTGGAGGAGGGGACCCAGTGTGTCTCAACACCGTCCCCTGCCAAGGTCTCTGTTTCTAGGGATGGCAGCTCTCAGCAGCTGGCTAGGCTGGAGCTCTCTGTATGCTGACTCCAAGCCGCTGGCTGTCTACTTCTGCCAGGAATTTATAATTCTACACAGAGGAACATTTTCCCCCTCACCAATAAAAGCAGGGATTCATCATTTTTTTATAATTCAAACACAGTATAAAAATAGGTCACATTTGTGATTTTTTTTTTTGTAATAAAAGATCCAAAAAAATTCAGAGCAAAATCAGTTCATTTCAATGGAATTGGCACAATCAGTGGATTGACTTGTGGAGGTGAAATAAATTTGATGGAAACACAAATTTCTGTTGTTAATCAATAGCAAACTATCTTGACAGTGCTGACCTTTGAGGGAAACTAAGCTAATAAGCCATGGTAGCTTATTAGATGCGTGGCATCCTCCACCTGTTATGTAACCCTCCTCTGCCACAGAAGAGACATGGTAGGCTATTTAGACATTTATGAGACAGGAGTCGATGGTACAAATACATCTCATGAAAAAATTTGTTCATATATTGTCCCGTTAGCAATCGAGCTAGCAAGTTTGCTAACAGATGGGTAGGGAGCTAGCTAGCTTGCAGAGGTTTTTTTTGCATCTCTTCAATAACACTTAAATGATGTACAAACTTGAGAATAAAATGCCAGAGGGGAGTAAATGGTAAAATACAAATAAAAATAAAAATAGAGACGTTAGTGTTAGCCTTAAGCTTGCCAGCTACAGTTAACCAACTACTCCTACGTCAGAAAGCCTTTAGCACTGCCTGTTTCGTGAAGATGTGTAGATGAGCTTTGCTGTGCCACTTTCTGGTGTGAATGTGTCTAAAGAAAATAATCTAAGCAGTAAATTATTAAGAACATCATAACTTAGTTTTTTGGCCATGTTGCTCCAATGGCACTTTTACCAATTAACACCCATTTCCTGCACATAATTTAAGAAATCACTGCAAATAGGCTTTTAAACTTTCAGATAGGATGCTGCGAATGATTTGTATTGGGGTCCAATAATCACAGCAAAACCTCTGGAGGGTTTGTTTGGCAGCATGCTGTGAGGCGCCTGCCTGGGCTTGCTGTTGGACTTTTTTGGGGATCAGTTTGGATCTCTGGGCAGAAACGTTCCCCTCAGAGGCAGCCAGCCAGGCCCCCCCACCACCACACACACATACACACACACACACACACACACACACACACACACACACACACACACACCTGTGCTTCGCCTGAGAGCATTGCCTTATCTGAGGCAATCTAGCAGCACTTCGAAATCCCGCTGCCATTTCTTTGGGGCAAAGTGAGAGCAGTAAAAATGACCAAAAGCAGGGAAAAGAGCATAAAGTTGGAAAACGATCATTTTCAACATAAAATTGCGTGGCATGGAACACCACGCTGCAGTAAACTCTGATGAGGAAATTGATCTTTGCTAACATGAATCCATTTAGTTAATGCTTTTACACTGAATGAGCAGTTCAGGGTTTAAATTGTGGATATTATTTCAAGCTAATTTTATGCCATACGGTAATAAAATACCTTTGTATCATTACATGAGCTATGCAACACTGTCTAGCCGATATCCAATTTTAAATACAAGGTCAAGTTGAAGTCAGATATGGGACTTTTCTATTATCAGATAATATATCTAACCACTGAGCAACCTTAGTGCCCTTAAAAGTTCAGTAAGGCTAGAATAATGGTGCAGTAGGGGCATATGCTGTATGTTGCTCTACAGGCACATGGGACCTGACCACTCAACTATCTCTGGGCTTTGCAGCAGTCAGCAATACAGACATATCCTCGGCAATACACCCTTATCCTCAGCCATACAGCCAGCTTAATAGTGTACCTCCTTCAATGTAGTATAATCACCTCTTGTGACAACAACCCTGGCTCCTCAGGAGTCTATCTACCTCCTCAAATACCCTCACACCATAAGATAAAGACATTAGAGACTATGGGATTTGGAGAGAGTTAAGAATTGGGTCTACAGTGTGTGATGCACAGTCATACAGACCTGGAACGCATGGGAAGTTTGGGATCTCTCTAACAGATACCATCAAATGAGCACAGCAGAGCGGCGGGGCAGACTGGAGCAAAGCTCAGCGTGTTGCTGAGCTGGTTGGGAGGGTTTCTGCTGTTCGCAGCTGAGCCGCCGCCATGAAAAAAAAAAAAAGCAAAAGCGTTTTAAAACAAAAAGACAACAGTGAGGGAATTATTTGCAAAGCTCCATGTGGGACTGGTGAGAATCTTAACACATGTTTGCTGGGAATAACTTTTACAATGATACGCACAATCGGACTAGCATAGCATTGAAATAAAAGGTCAATAAGAAAATGTTCTATGCCATCGGTGAATCTATAAACTCGCTTTTCCCTCTCCACTGTTGTGTCGCCCCTCACACTCTCCCATCCGTCTCCTCTCTCTTTCTCCTCCCTCACTCGCTGTCCCTGGGTGGGATGAGTCATCGAAGTGAGAGAAGAAAAGAAAGGAGAGGAGAGGAGGTGTATTTGTGTGTGTGTGTTTGTGTGCACACATGTGTTGTGTCATTCCTCCTGAGGTGCTGTGCCCTTCACACTCCCTCTCAGCTTCATGTCAACCTTGCTGCTAGAGTGCAGACACACGCAGCAAAGGTACACACACACATATACACACACAACTTTACTCTGATATCTCTATATGCCATGATACACATTAAAGCCTTGACGTGTTGGGTTTTGTGGTCTTTTGTTCAAAGATGCAGGTGATTTCATTGTGTTAAACCTCACCATTGTGGAAATCTTTCTCATATGAAGGGATGAAACTCCTACATTGTGGCCACCTACATTTGTTTCTTGTAGACAATGAAGTCACCCACAAGGGTTTTACTGTTGCTATCGCTAACAGGCACAATACAACAGGAATACTTCTTTTATCCACTTTCCCCCCTCATTTTCACATTTAAAACATTCTTAAACAGAGTGAGGTCCTTCCATATCTTATATTTTATTTGAAGGCAACTTAACACTTATTTGAAAGCCCCAATACTGTATGTAGAATTTTGAAAATAAAAGTATATTTACACTGAGCGATCATCACGAAAATGTTTCATTTTTATCCTTTAGGCCTAAAAAATGCTGAATCCATTTCCTTCCTCATAACACATTTGCAGAGCCCATTTTCAAAATACTTTAAATCCTGCATTGTTTACATCCATGTTTGCTAGCTTGCAGTTTTCCTCTTCCTATATCTTCGCTGGCGCATTGCTACATTTCCTGGCACATTTCCACTAGAAGCTACTTCTCTTATAATACAGGGTATGATAACAACAAGACTCTAATGGCAGATTATCTAGAGCACCTATAGAGCAGGCAAGGGCATAAACACCTAAAATATGCATCAGTCTTCTCAGGAGGGCCAATACATCTTTGTCACTTTACCACCTGTGTGGTTGTCCACTTTCGACAAACTGGATCATGAAATGTATCTGTCCTGTCACTGTAGCAAGTGATGGATTAGTGGAGACATTTTCAAAATGACAAAAGGTGCATGAAACAGTGATAATATAACAACAAGTCCTCCTGCCTAAACAACAGAATAGGTGGTTTGCCAATGATGACATATATAGGCGTACCGGACCTTCGCTGTCATGGTAACAATAATAAACATGTGGTTAACATTGTGAAACAGTCGCAGTTTGGTTAGGTTTAGGCACCCCACACTACTTAATTAGGTTTAAGAAAAGATCATGGTTTGGGTTAAAATGAGTATAGTTAGTTACGGAAGTTCCGTATGGAAGTTAAAATAAGTCAAGGTTGACATTTGGTTTCACACGGGACAGGAACAGCAGTCTCCTGGGTGAAATCCTGACAGACAGTCTCTAATATAACTATAAAAACATTTCCTGGGAACGAGATTTGGGCTAGCTGTAAGCAAGTGTGTGAGAGTGTAGTACCTTCAAAGAAGAAAAACGACCAAATAATGTGTACTTAGAAATGTGAGTAAGCTGTGTATAATATCTCGATTTGTGTGAGCAGTCGAAGGACGATAGTGCCCCACAATGAAACTCATGATAGAAGTGAAGGAGCCACTCAGAAGCAGCTTCTTGGGAAAAAGTGAGAAACTTGGACGCGTAACAACTTTGCACAAAACAGCAGCTCACAAGACAAACAATATGTGTTTGTTCAATGTATTCACATTCTTCTACAGTAAAAGAACAGTCTGAAGCTTGATAAGCTTAATAATAAAGAATATGGGAATAATGATAATAATGATAATTATGATAATAATAATAATATATCTGAATGACAGATAGCCTTTTAAATGGACTGAAAATGTAGTAAAACCGTCTATTGTGACACATTCAAGGATAATGAAATAACATTACATTCTTATATTACCCAGCAATTATGACTTCATAACTGCATGAAATATTTAAACTGATGATGCAGTAATAACTAATTAACGTGTGTATTACACAACATTGTTATCTTTTATTCCAGATCCCATGACATAATAGTTGTGGATTAATGTAATAATGTGATGTTATTATTCATACTCATTTAGAGTGACATTTTTGCCACATTTTGATTAATTGTCACAGTGTACAGCATGTCTCCTTCCAGATGCTTTCTGTCGTTGTGGTCATCTATTGGCTGTATACTTTGCACCCGGACTATCTCAGATGCTTATTTCACACAGCATCAACGTTTCCTGTGCAGCTGTGGCTGTTGGAGGCGAATCAATCCAAATACTCAATGATAGGGAGTCTGATCTGACCGGACTGCCACGGAGCTGTCCAAAGAAACACAGACAGACGGATAGAGAAAGAGATGGACACTTCAGCTCTCTCTCTTTCTCCCTCCCTCTCAGTAGTCTCTCTCTCAGACAGCCAAAGTGGATCGGCTGTAAGATATTTGGCTTTCATTTGCAGTGACAGGTCGGCCTCCGTGCACTCTTGCCAAATGTGCACCGTGGCTGCGACTTGGTCCAATTCAAGTGACACAGACCCAGCTCATCACCCAAACATAAATAAATAAATAAATAAACAAAGCACCCGTCATGACAAACCATACACTCGGACATGCGCATCATTTGTCGTGCACGGCCGCAGACACCAGCTGGTATTCACGCAAGTGAGCTTTTAAAATCCTCCCTGTGCATATACACACACACACACACACACGTGCACACATGGATACACATACAACACACACACACACACACAAAAACGCACATTAAGTAACCAAGCAGCGTGCAGCCCTCCAGAGTGCTGTACTGTCATTTCCATAAATACTCTTAAAAGGTGCAGCCAAAACCATGGAAGGGTGCGATTGCCTCTCGGGCTGGAAACGCACAAAAAAAGCTCTTTTCTGAGAGACTGTAGGAGAGGATGACCCACTTAATCGAACAATTTGGAGCGCCTGCGTGTGTGTGTGTGTGTGTGTGTGTGTGTGTGTGTGTAAAAAGGCCTCCCAGTGCCTGGAGACAAACAATAAACAAAACCAACGAGCTTCTGGTATTGCAGAGACATGGCGTGATGGCTGTCTTGCAAGAGTTACATGAGTGTTTGTGTGTGTGTGTGTGTGTGTGTGTGTGTGTGCAGAAGAGAATTGTGTATGTGCTCTACATTTATGAGTCACAAACACCTTTTATATCTCCATCTATTGCGCAGGTATGTTTGATGGTGGGAACACTGTGCAGGGCATGACCAGAGGTTTTTTTTTTTGTAGTGTGTGTGTGTTTGTGTGTCTGTCATTCCCAGAGCTGCAGCAGTAATGATGCCTTCCATCTGCTGTTTGGAGCCGGGCAAAGTGGAGTGGGGCTGCGGTGGGGGTTGTGTATGCGTGTGCGTGTGTGTGTTATGTGGGGGTTTAGCCTCTAACTGCTCCTTATGTCACCCATGCCAATTGTTTTTATTTATTTGCTTATGTTTCCGTCTTCTTTTACTCAACAACTACTTAGCTGCAGAAAGTAATTGTTCGCTTTCATTACTGGCTCATGAAAAGCCTCCATTTAATCACAAGGCTTCATGCTAAGGGCATCACTGGATTTTCTCTCCCTCTCTTTTATTTTGTTGTTCTTTCCTCTATCACTCACCCCCCCCCCTTTCCAGCCATTGAGATCCACTTTCATCTCCTTTTATAAAGCCATGAAACACCAGGCAGCGGCATAAATCTATCATGTGACTACTGAAACTACCACGAGCCGCTGCATCTGCAACAGGAGTCCGACAGATGCACAAATTGCATACGCGGGGTCAAGGCCACCTCTGTTGCAGTATCAGGGCCACATAGCCGCCGCACGCACACAATGCAGAGTGAATGCAACGGAGCCCGCTTCGACGTTAGCTGGCTATACAGTTTGACATGCTACTCATGCGCAGGCTCGCAGGAGTACAAGACATGCCATAGAGGGGGCAAATCTCACAGCTCTGATAGCGCTGCGTAGGCTACACATCCAGAGACACAGGCTGAATAGAACACTAATGGGATTCAATTTGCCTGGTCCTCCAGAGCCCCGACACAAGCCGCACAGCCTAACACAAATATCACTCACAGAGCGCTCAACACAGAGAGCCATTCACAAGAGGAAGGACAATGAGTGCGGGCATGTTCATCAGCTCGCCTTCCTACACGCTGTACAATTTCATAGAAACTCAGAATTTTAAGAATTTGGAAACTTGCATATTAACATGCATTTTTTATTTGAGTAGCTTCAGACACATACTACCCGCTAAAATAGATGCCAATCCTCCATTAGCGCTGTAATTGGTTTTGGTTGATTGTATAATTATCATATATTACATCAACCTGTTAAACCATCATTAATTTTCATGTATGTGAATGGGATGGGATGGATTTCTCTTGGGGGTTAGAAATGTTTCAGTAAGTGGGTTAGACCAATGGCATCTATTACGATGGCTATTACTCTACGTAAAGACACTCAATTAAAAATGCACTTAATTATTTCTCATAACCCTGTTCCCTAGAAGTTACGTTCATATACAACTAATCTGCGAGCTGCAAGCTCTGGAAGCAAGCTGTCGATGTTTTTGATAATTAATGAAGTTTTACTTGTCAATAAGGAAACCTTCATTTTTACATTTAGTGGTATTGCCCTTTAAGCAGAGCCAAGACAACATGCATTTCCTTCAAAATGCCGTAATGCTTTTGGCCGTGTGAGCGTTAAGTGCGTCCCCATTGAGACAGGCCTGACCCTGGCGGCAGCGCCGAGGGCCGTACATCACTGTGACCTTTCTGAGCACCGCTGCAGCCCGCTGCCTTTGTTCGCCTAACGGGTCCCACACAAAGCGACTTTTGACCAACAACAGAGAGAGAAAGAGGGCAGAGATGGCGAGATAGCGACAGAGGGGAGTGGATGAATGGATAAAGGGAC
Organism: Maccullochella peelii; assembly: GCA_002120245.1. Classification (NCBI taxonomy): domain Eukaryota; kingdom Metazoa; phylum Chordata; class Actinopteri; order Centrarchiformes; family Percichthyidae; genus Maccullochella; species Maccullochella peelii. The sequence continues at coordinate 115,079 of LKNJ01000584.1, forward strand.
AGGCGTCGGCTGGAGGTCCGCGCTAATGGCCCCTGTGTGTTTTGTAATTAGGAGCAGTGTCAAGAGACGCAGGGGAAAAAATAGTCGGAGAAACGGGCCGAGAGAGAAAGGAGGACAGATATCCAGACAGACAGAATAAAGCCAGTGTAAGAGAGAGGAAGAAGGAGAATACAGAAAAGAAGAGGTTAGGGGCCAATTAAGAGAGAACTGGAGAGGCTGACTTCTAAAGAAAGCCAAGAGAAGGAGCTCCCATCGTCTGATCAGTAATTGATCTTGTGCCATTGTGCCTTCTGCATCCATATGAGTGTGTTAAGAGTGTGTGTCTGTGTGTGTGTGGTGGGGCTGCACTGAGTAGCAGTTTAAGAATGGACTCCTCATACCATTAAGCCCTTGGACAGCACTTTCTGGAGGCAAACTTAACAACCACGCTGACAACGGTGATAAGCAGAGCACATGTTTTTATCTGGTATTCAGGCTTATCAAGCTTACTTTGAAATTCAAGTCAAATTATTTTGCTATGCTGACAGTCTCCAGGAAATTCACTTGTTTCATGATAAAATACCCATATTCGTTCATGTTCATTTTGTTGGCTGTTTCTTATCCCAAGTTGTTGTTTTTACAGTAATTGATCAATAATACTGTATGGTCTTAATAGACATGAGACTCCTTAAGGCAGGGGTAAATATTCAGGACAGGGGCTGCTGGTTCCAGGACTGTTTTCCCTATTTTGTATTATTCTTTAAGTAATATCCTCAGTGTTACTTAACATAGAAACACAGGACTCTCCCAGGCAATGTATCAACCCTACAGGTTTATGTTATAGGCGCCAGTTTTAATTAGTTTTATTTATTTATTTATTTATTTATTTGGATGCCCATTAGCTACTACCAAGGTAGCAACTACTCTTCCTGGGGTCCACACATGTAAACATTACAATACAGTATACAGCAATTTTGTAAAAATAAAAAACTATTAATGACAGTACAACAATATAACAACAATGACCCACACTAATTTGTCAGTTAAACATTTGATACAGCTTAAAAATGATAATGTCACTAAAAACATTGTCTACATACATATACATATATACACACTTACATATATATATACACACACACACACACACATATATATATATATACATACATATATATAATAAAATGAAATAATCAGAAATGACCAAGAAAGTCCTCAATAGTGATGATATAGTCAAACATTATGTAGCAGACCCGATCCTATTTGGAGAGGGGCTGGTATTCTGTGTCATTAAGTATTTCTTTAAGGTCTTTTTAAAAACAGTTTTACTTGTTAAATGTGTAATATCTGATGGCAAACCATTCCATATTTTCATTCCTCTGTACATAACAGTACGTTGCCTTGCATTATTTCAACTTTGTTTCAGAGAACTCACCGTCAGTCTGGCATGGAGGACGGGCCTAAATACTCCATAATACCCATGAGCGCTATCGACAAATTCAAAACACTTCATCGTTGCAGTTGGGAACAAAACACGGCACCGTGGTTGCTGAATTCATTGCAAACAGATTTAAGCTTCACATTGTATTATTGGTTTTCTCAACACTGTAATCTTTAGTTTTAGCTTACCGCTAGCTGGGCACATAGCAGAATTTGAAGTGCTCTGTGATTGGACGTTTCTTGTCCAAATGCACCCTTGGAGGTGTAGTTAACTAAGTTTTTATGTACTCAAGCTTGTACCTTTGGCTTCTTGTCAAAGAACCAGATATTTTCTTACAAAGTTGTTCATCTTTTGTGTAGATGATTCCTTGAGAGCTTCATGCCGATCCAAGCCGTAGAAGTGCTTCAACTGTGAGTCACGTAACATGTCTCTATGGGAAAAATGAATGGAACTTTTGGAACCAGGGGAACCTGAAATAGCTCCTCCCACTTCGCAACTCTATAATGCTGCAGTGAAGACTGGTGACAACAGCTCACGGTTGCCATAGTAACACTTTCCGGCACAAGACTTTTTTTATGGTGTACGCATCTGTCAGAAATATAGCGACTGTCAGAGAAAAGAATACAAAGATTTGTGACAGTGAATAGAGCTCAAGAAATGCTAATACATTTGACCAAAAGAGCTAAAATCAGACAATGAAAGCTTGTCTTATGGTATTTCGTGGATGGGAGAAGCTAGCTGTCCCACACTGTAATGTCTCATCTGCAGGAAAAACTGTAAAATGCGGCAAGGGTGCCAAGTGATAGCACCAAATGCAATCTAAATAAAGAAACATTTAGAGATAAAACACCCCTCTTGAGCTTTGAAAGCGTAAAATGTATTTACTGATGTAATTTTACTTTTAATGAAAATAAATGTCAAGAAATAAATGTAACCAGTTAGCTAACTTAATTCTTATGCAGTGTTTTGTTTAAGCTCAATGTTTATCTGCAAATTGGCACAGAAATAAAATCATACACCATATTATTTCAATTAATACTGTCAAAAAAATCACCAGGTAAGGGTGCCACGGTTTAAAAAAAGTTTGGAGCCACTGCTGTAAATTCAGTACTGCTCAGTGTATCCATGCCTCAACCATAATGAATGCTGGGTAGAACCTCATTCCCACTGTGTGTTAGAGAGCATTATGTGGGTTTTGTATGTGAGGCTTCCTGTGTGCCTATGCAGCTCCTTGTCCCCTGTGTGTGAGTGTATGTATTAGCACATATGCATGTGTGAACGCCTTTTTATGTGTGTGTTTCTGCACGTGCGATGAGAGATGGGCATCACCAAGGCAGCGAAACAAGTGAACGAGGCAGATCAGTCAAAGACTCAAAGCCCTGCTCCCCAACGGAGGAAACGGACAGGCTTTGATGTTGATGTGAACAAATAAAAGGAAGCCAAAATGAGCGGAATGGACCATTATCTGCTGTGGAGATGCCCTCCCATGGAACTGAGCCTGCCTGCATGCTTTGCCTCCAGTCAGGAGGGTGAGGATTGAGGGAGATGGAGAGAGAGAAAGAGGAGAGAGTGTGTGTGAGGGGAAGACACACACAAAAAGACTGGGAGAGAGGGAGTAGGGGGTCCAGAATCCTATTGATTTCACTCTTGTGCTAAAACCAAATACTGCAGTGTTCTATATTTGCTAGTGTGTGCAGCCTCTTAAAAGGGACATTTGTATATGCAAGACCTACTTTAACACTGCAAGAGGCCAAGTGAGGATGATCATCAGTGAAGCATGCATATATATATATATATATATACACACTGTATATCCACCTTGCTATATATGGTGTAGACTATTTAGATCAAATATTCAGAATACTAAAGATTTTCTCTGTTGATAAAACAAGCAAAAGGCATCACTGAACTGCTGCACTGGGAGTAATTTTAGTGGAACTAATAATAAGACTTGGCTAGTCCCGTTTAGCACTGCTAATGTACACTCACAGAGAAAGACACAAGGCCCTTTGCCAAAGCCACAAATAGACAAAATCCAAGAATAAAATTTGCATTAGCCTTATGCTGAAACAGAAAGTGGTGAAATAAAATACTAATACTTGCATTAAGTGGTAACTAAACAAAGGAAGTCCAACTAATTTAATTAATATTGTATGTTTGCCATAGGCCAATTCAAAATCAGACTTTGCCAAAAGCAAAGACCGGCTCGCAAAAAAGGTCATCCATGCTAGTAATGAATAGAAGAGTATTTAAAGGCACAGGGAACTTGTTTGCACACGCTGACACATGTTAACCATCTTTTGTACTGGCTGGAAAATGTGGGTCAGACGCACGACAGCAAATGTGTACAGGGCTAACAACAGAGAGCAAGAGAGACAGAGGGAGGAGGGTTCTTGCACCGCTGACCCACAGAGGAAAGTTATTCCCTCTTAAGAAATGGCAGCGTGCGGTTACAGCATATCATTAGTGCCAGAAGTGATGCAGCATGTGTGCATCTGAAAAGAAAACGTTTCCAAAGAAGGGATGTTTGGTCACAATCAGGAATTTGGTTTAAAACAGAAAGATGAGGCTCGGTTGGTGAATTTCTCAGTGATTAATCAGTTTTGTTGTTTCTACCTTTTCAGCTATTCTATCAGAATGGCTCTTGGGACGTTGGTCGGTCCACCACTTTGGCTCAGACTGAAACATCTTATCAACTGGATGGATGAATTGCCAATAAACATTTGTACAGACATTCAAAGTCCCCAGAGGATGAATCCCTCTGACTTTGGTGATCCCCTCTAGCGCCACCATGTGTTTGAGATTTGTGGGCTTTTTGAGTGAAATATCTCGACAGCTATTGGATGGATGGATTACCATGAAATTTGGACATTCATATCCCCCTCATGATGAATTCTGATAACTTTGGTGATCCTTTGACTTTTCCTCTAGTGCCACCATCAGGACAAAATTCTAATTTGTTCACTACTTAGGTTTCTGACCAAATACCTGGAAAACTAGCGACATTCCCATTAGCTGTACTTTTTGTTTAGTGCTAATTAGCAAATGTTAGCATGCTAATGTGCTAAACTAAGACAGTAAACATGGCAAACATGATACCTGCTAAACCTCAGCATGTTAGAGTTTCCATTGTGAGCATGTTAGCATGCTCAGGATAGCATTTAGCTCAAAGTGCAAGATTAGCTCGGTATGCACTGATTAAATACATTGCCTTTCCTAAAAAAACGAGGTAATAATGATCATTGTCTTCCAGCTGGTAAGACATTCCCCTTGGAAATAAAATGAATATGAGGATACAAAATTACAAAAAAATTCCCCAAACTAACCTGGGGTGGACTAGGGGTTACGGCAACTAATTAACCGAAACATCCCCAGTAAGCATCCGGCTGGAGATCTTTGTTGCTTGTCATTCTCCATCTCTCTCTCCCTCATTTTCTGTCATCCCTCTACTTTAGACTACCAAATAAAAGGTGTAAAAATGGCCAAAAATAATTAAACAATTTACAGGAGGAATAACATAAGTAGTTTAGTTTCCAGTAATTGTTTTTCATCCCAAGTGAGTAAATGAGTATCCATGAGAGGGATTGAGATAATGCAGGAAATTAGATAATGGATCGTTGAAACCGGCTGCGGCGGGAAAGCTTCCCTGCAACCCTATAGCTTTGATGCAGCTAATAATGAATAATTAAAAATAGGACCTTTTACCTGCAGGATGATATGTTGGAATAAAAGATTCAGTAGGACTAAAGATGGTTGCTTAAGTGAAGTGTTTCCAGCACTGGGCACTTGTTGAACTTTAAAGCCCATCTCACTTTTTACCAGAGAGTACGTGCTCTGACTCTTTCAAGCAATGTATCTACCCATGCGACATAATCCTAGCTGATATCCTGGGCCACTTTTTGTTTGTTTTTAGTCTTTCAAGGCACCATGACAGTGAATGACGGTTTGGGGCGTCGGCTGCTGAAAGTTGTAATTAGTTTGTGATGCCACGTCTGCTGAAGGGCAGTCATCTTTAATGAACATCAGCAGCCCTAATGGAGCGTAAAATGACACTAGGAAATACAAGATGCTGTGGTCAACACGGGAATGGCTACATCAGTCAGGCCCTTCATTCCCTTACATATGCTTCAGTTTAGAAAGACGACTCAATGATGAGGACGCTCTCTATCTCTAGCTTTCTCTATCTATCTACTATGACTTCACTTTTCTATTTAGAATAGCAGGATAGATTTTCTACATTTAAACATCTAAACATGCTTCATTTAACTTTTCTGGACTCTTAAACAGCTTCAACAACTTGATCTGTCTACTTCAGTAAGAACTGCTGAGATCTGAGATGTGCTATTTATTATGTTCCTTTTACTCTCCTCCTTGTGTCTACTCCTCTTTTATTTTAATAACTTTTTTTCCCCCAGGTTTTTTTTTTCTGTTGTCCTGTGGAACACTGAGCTTGACCGAGGCTTTGGTTTATTCATGAGGTCCAATGAGGAAGGCCTTTGATGTCCATGAATTATTTAAAGGCGGCGCTTTTTTTGAATAATCCCTCACTTTGGTAAATACTTCCCCACGTTGCCCCCACCAAGTCTTTATCATTGCGGTGGTTTGTGGGATGGTGACACCTGGACAGACATAAAAGACACAAGTGAAAGGGGGCAAACAAATGGTGTCCACAGCTGAAAATGCCCAAGGCTGTTGTTACTGTATTTCAAATTTCAATTTTACAATCTTGCACAAGTGTTTTCTGAACTTTTGCTCTCTGCTTTAAATGTTTCTATTTGGTGTAATAATTATTTCATAAGAGTAGGTGTCTCTTTTTGTTTCCAAATGGTGGGCACAGTATCTTGGAACAAAACTCTTCTTATCACAGTTGGTTGATGCTATCCAAGTGCCTATAGTAAGTGGCTTGCAAATACAAACATACAGTATGTTGGTATTGGTATTTTTTTTAAAGTAATGTCCCATGAAGTCCTAACTTGCACTCTCTCAGCCACATAGCACCCCTTAATTTCTATCTTGGGGACAAAGTCAGAGGAAACAACGGGAAAGACAAGTACAACTTACAAACTACAGCAACATTTGACAGTGCTGTTTAAGTTCTGTTCTGATGCTGTATGTTTGCACTATCACTATCCTGTTCGTATCCTGTGTTTACAGTGTACACAATAATTATTCTGCCTTTTAAAACAATTTGGACATTATAACTTTAACAACTGTAATGTTTTATGTGCAATTTCTTCTACTTTTAGCAAGTTATCTTGACAAGACTATGTTTCACTGTATGGAAGTATAATGAGAATAAAGTTGAATTGAATTCCACATTTTCAAATGTGTCCTCTATTGGGAATGTTTTTGAAGGATCTCTTCTTATTAGTTGAAAAAATGCTGGTTAAGTGTGTGGAGAATCAGATCTCAATGCATCTTGGGTGCATTCACACCTGTACTCAGAGCTGTACCCCTGTGATTGGATCACGCATGTTAACGCCAGGTGTCAACAGGGCCAGAGTTCCCAACTAATCTCAACTTGTCTCTCATTTGATGTGTCCACTGAGTGGTAATAGAGTCCTGTCTTATATCACTTTGTAAAACCACCAATTCTGTCATGTACAGTAGAGCAGCAGCATTACTCTTTTTGCTCTGGCAGTTCTCCCTCTGTCTCAGTTTCTCATTCACATACCGGTGCAACGAGCATGCACGCACAAATTCCCTCTCCCTCTCCCTGTCCCTGTCTTTCCTCAGTCTTTGAATGGTGATATTATACGATAGCACCGCATAATGTGGTACGAGGGCAGCGGAGAGAGCAGTGACTAGGATCCTCACCCAGCCGCACTCTGCTGTTTTACCCCATGCGGTGGCACACAGCGCAGGCAGGAGTGATATAATTAGAATGGAAATTACAGAAAGTTACAGGCGAGCTAAATCCCCCCCGCGCATCGCGTGGCTAAAAATGTCCCGGGCAACGCCAGTGGATGTATCACCATAGCAACAGCCTTCTTCTGCACTCTATTTTCAGACCGAAAAGGGAGAACCATCCAGAGAGAGGGGAAGAGAGCGAGGGAGAGAGAAATGCAAACATTGCCGTTTCTGTAGAAATTGATACATTATTCAAGTAAGGAAAACATGCAGAGTGAGTGCTGGCGGATGGGAGGTGGGCTGCGGCGTGTGCTTTCCTGTCGGGGCTGAACTGTCTTGGGGGCATGAGTGTGACGGTCATACAAGGACAATGGGGTTGACTTACATATCTCAGCAGAGGTCAATGCTGAAATCCACACCAGCAGCCATCTCTACAACAGTGTGATGAGGCTTCCTAATCAGCGCTGCGCTGGCTTCTATTTTAATCAATCACACATCAAATGGTTAGAGGATGAGCTGCTCTGCAAAGTGAATCATCATGTGGAGGAAATGGAGTAATTTGGGCATTAAGAACAGGCTTCAATGAACCTGAGTGCAAGCCGGCGTTTAAGTGCAGCGTCGTGTCAAGGGCACGGTGTCTTTGCTTTGACTCAACCAATGAGTCAAGCATCTGATTTGTGTGTTTTATAGCTCTGAAAATGAAATTCAAGATCAAATCATGAAAAAAAAAGTCCCCATCCCAATGCACTTAGTCTCTATTTCTCAATTATTTTCAGTTTAGCTCAATTTATTATAATTCATTTCAGCACAATGTGGTTTATTGGCATGGCAGTTGAGAATGAAATGCCAAAGCACCAAGACAAAAGATCCTCTCTCTCTCTCTCTCTCTCTCTCTCTCTCTCTCCCTCTCTCTCTCCCTCTCTCTCGCTCTCTCTCTCTCCCTCTACTAATGTTTCTCTCACTCCCCAGGGGGTCTGATTGAGCCGGCTGGGAGGCATGGATCTTTCTCTATTGATCCGCCTGCTGAATCACTTATCCCTTTTCCAATGGCCTTCATCACCACACTCAGGTTTTAGCACTCTGTGCATGCACAGATTTCCTTACTTGTACAGCCAAGATCCGGGCTTGGAAAGAAATGCTTCGCAAGTGAAAAGAATATAGTAATTGGATTGCAAAGAACTTGCTAACTGTCATGAATTACAGTTTCCAGAAAAGAAACATGTAAATCACACTGATCAGATGACAAATACCTCAAGGAACAAAAGGCAAAGACCCAATTTCCAGTAGCAATCAATAAGGTTGCTAAAGGAAATTGGGTCATTGTTATATATAGCTATACAATACACATAGCAAAGAAACATCCTGACCATGCTAATGGACACTACAGATTCTTGTTTCCGACAGATGTTGCAGTTAATTTAGAGTTCAAACATATAGCATGCAGAATTAGCAAATGGATTCCCATTACTAGCTCTAAAGGTGTGAAATTTATCTAAAGAAGAGCATCCAGAAATACTGTATCTAAAGGCTTATGGACAGAAAAAAGTCTACGGTCAAAGTCCATGAAGTAATGCAACTGATTAATGCAGCAGGAAGAATAAGTAATGACAGTGTCGTCTGCAGGACTGTTTTTTATCTAGGTGAAACGCTGGGATCCAGTTCTCAGTTCCTGTGGCGTTCAGTGGCGACACCGTCCTCCGTTAGTCCGACCTGTTCAAAGAGGCTGGGCTTTAATCTCAAAATAAAGCCATTCAAAGCTACACAACAATACTCAGAATCAGATCAATACAAAGCCCGGACACAAGTAAAATTCCCAAATTCCAAATGTAACTCAAACAAAGCCAAATATCTTAATAATAATCTGTAGAATAAATACCAATCCACCGGCTGTTTATAAGTATATAATACACACTTTGGTCAAAGCCCAACATTTTTCAGCACTAAACATGTGCAACCAGAATTCCACTTCCTGTAGCCATTATGGCTGAGAAACTATGCAGACAAAGCAGAGCTGAGACATATATTTAAATGGCACGCTATGTAGGCTACTGGAGATCATTTGAATGCCGCAGTGCCCTATGCAAACCTTTTATTATCACCATCCATCAACTTGTCATGCATCATTTTTTCTTCTGCTGAGCTGGCCAGCTGAAGAAAAATAAGAATGAAGGAACTGTCTTCACTGGCTGCAATTTGAGCAATATGAATCAAACAATCAAGTGATCATTCATTAAATCAATACAGAAAGGAGAAGAAATTTCAGCTGAAGCCTAAATACTTAGGGCTTCTGGTTTCAGTATATTGCTAGTCTTGTAGGCTTCTTTGGCTAGGTATATTCAGCAGATGACTGTTCTGGTGTGGACCACTGTAAGTGTGTTTTAAAGCGGAGTGGGTTTTGGAAAGCTGAAATGTTTTCAACTTTTAGCACCTGGCATACTGAACACTAAAAATGTGTTCTCTCCCATACTGCTGGGAATGCGCAAAAACATGTTCCTACCGTTGAAAACAACAAGGAAAAGAGGCCAACACTGTAAAGACAGGTCCCTAGTGGTCATGCAAGCTTTTTGCAATGTCAACCAGATAGATGCCTGTGGGCTGACACAGATGCTTTCATTCTCCTAGCAGGATGGACTCACTAGCGCTGCCAGCCTCTGTCCAAGCAGAAAACAAGTCCCTGCATGCATCCTGATAATGCCTATCTGAGTGTTTCTGTCTCCCGCTCTCTCTGGTTCACTTTCTTTGACTCTCTCTCTTTCAGACTCTTAATTCTTTTACTCCTTCTGCCTTTTTTTTGGTCCTCTCTCTCTGCCTCCCTTGTGCTTTTGTTTGACTTTATTTTCGTCATCAAACATGACGATTTGTCACTGTTGACACAATGCGCTCTGACCTCCAGTGCGCTCTGTCACTTTGAACCCTCGCCGTCCTTTTTGCCGTCCTTGTTGGGATGACTCGCACAGACAGAGGACACAGAGAGAGAGAGAGAGAGAGAGAGAGAGAGAGAGAGAGAGAGAATAGAAGAATAATAGTGAGTATTTAGCACGGGGTTGAAAGTCCGATCAAATGAGACAAGATGAAAGCTGACAAAGAACACTGGCTGATCCCCCCCCCACACACAAAAAAATAGTGACCATCTGTAACACCTCTCAGCTAAGATGCCCATGTGGAGCATAATGATGTAGTATCATGTTAACCCGTCATGGGAGCATCCACACGTGAGTGCAAAGGGGTCATAAGAGCTATTCCTGGCTGCCAGTGTAAGGATAAATGTACGGTAACACGTGACAAAAACACACACACACACACACACACACACACACACACACACACACACACACACGTAACTCCAGCTTGGGTTCACAGCTGTCAGTCAATTATAGATTTAGGTCAAATGAGCAGACGGTTGGGACTGTAATGGTTGACTCAGATCAGTAATAGTAGGCTGTGGTTTCTGGGACTGTTATGCAGAGTCTATACGAAGAGAGCGAAGGGGGGCAGAGAGAGAAAGCGGGATGAAGGAAGCGAGTAAACAAAGAATGAAAGAAAGAAGGTTGAAAAAGAAAGGAAGAGTTGAGAGAGAGGGAAAAAAAGAATCCAAATGACAAAGTGAGCATTAAAGCAAGAGGCAGAATGAGGTTTTCAGGAGAAGCAGATTTCTTGCTGACAAACTCTGGAAATGCTGCAGGTCTGCTCCGACACTCAGAGCCCAAAGTGACTGTGCGCCCCCCCCCAATAAGGATGGTTAAATATATACGTCTTGTGTGTGTGTATGTATGTGTGTGTGTGTGTGTGTGTCTCTAATGCAAAGAGGCATTTGGTCGCTTTCCGAAGGGAGAAGAAGTTTTTTGGACATTTGCAGTGTGTTCCCAGAACTGGACCGAAAACGAGTGTTGAGAGAAAAAAGACAAGAATGGATAAACGCACAACCTGTTTTTGCCAAGTCACCAGTGGCCTCAAACCAACATTTTTTTGTTACATGTCGGAGCCAACAGTGCTCTCAAACAATCAGAGCATTTTGGGTTTTGGGTGCCTTCATGTGCTCCTCATCAATTTGTTTTTACAATGTAAAAAACTGTACACTATGTGTTCCAGTAAGAAATAAACCTGATGGATGCAGTTGTTTTGTCATCACGGACAGGCACTGGAATAATCAGCAGCAGAATGAAGGTGAGACACTGCCATATGTAGATATTAGATACGCAGAAATCCATATTAATCCAAAGATCTTTAGTGAGAAATCCGTATTCAATCCGAAAATCTTGAGCAAACAGTCAGTGGCTCTGACATATTTTGAGGCAAACACTTTATACCCCTGTTCATTTTTCCTATAGTCTGAGGAGGCGAGGGAACCTGATTATTTTAGATTATATATTTGAGGATCATTTGGGCAACAGTAAAGACACTAACTTCATCCCCAATCCACAGTTTAAAGACCCCACAAAATGGAGAGTTGAGCCTCCTGGAAAACCACAATTTATAACCAATACTTATTCAAATCAGGTTTTGTTCAGAGGAGGGACATAAACCCTATTCGCACGGGACTAGTATTACCTGGGGACATCTAGTAATTTGTAATCATTGTGGAAGGTCATCTGTGATCTTAATCCCGTGCAAATCTGCCATGTCCGTAATTTGTAAAGTAAAAATTCCACCGCAAATTACCTACCATATTTAACCGAACACAGAGGTCATGTGATAATATTAGTCCTGTGCGAATCGGCATCTCTGTGATTTGGGGTAGTATTTTTTATTTTGCAAGGTTTTTTGTTTTCTCCACGTCTTTTTTTGGCCTCTTTCCCAGTCAAGAATTATAAAGGCTGTGTTGGCAATTATACATGAATGTTTTGACAGCATCCGAAGTCCTGTACAGATGGTCCCGTGTGAATAGGGCTAAAGTCATTGTTTTACAGTCAAAAGCAAGACTCAAGTCTTGGCTACTAACGAATCTCAAGTCAAGGCAAAGTTTGTGTTTTCTAAAGAAGTTGTGCTGGAGTTACAAACAGCGGCAGGCAAACTCTTCTGCTGGCCACCCATCAATGACAGATATCTAACGTTAGACATTTCTGATTGTTAATTGATTATAACAGACAACATGAAGGCTACCAAATCTTGACTTGGCGACCAAATAACATTCATGCTAGCCGTAACTTACCAGACCTGTGTGACAAGTCAAAATGTAAGCCGTGAAAAGGGTCTTATTGGTAGCTGTTGGACTGATTCAAAGAATTATTGTCAGGAAAATTAAATGTTGATTCACAGCACACTTTTCAATAACAATAAAGAGTTTGGGGAAGTGATATCAAATAACTCCAAGTCCAAAGGCTAAGGTCCAAAGTCCAACTCGATCATAAGTCGGGTTGCAAGTACGTCCACATCTCTGGTTCTGATGTAGTAGTAGTGCTTTCACAGGAAAAGGTGACACAAATGAAGCTTAGTGTAAGTTCAACTCGGAAGACTGACTATCTTCATGCTTATCAATTTATTATTTACTCCCTCTGTCTGTTGTTCAGTCTTTCAGTTAAAACAACCAGATTTTGCCATGAGCTCTTGTGAGCCAATCATCTCATTGCTGGGGGGTGGGGGTGGGGGGTACAGCTCCTGTATAGCTCATGGCATCACAACCCCTCAAAATATGACGTCACGATGGGGTCTAATCGCCACAGACTCTTTATTTTTCAACATTCCTATTGTGTTAAGAAATGTTATTATTCTTAAAATTAAGTCACTCCTGATTGAACTGCACAAGCACAAATTAATAGTGACTGAGTTTGGTTTTGATGGACTATGGTCCATCTGTGGACCTGAACTGCAGCAACAATGGAAGCAAGCGGTAAACTGCATTTGGATTGACAGCGCGATTGATCTGTCTACATGCGGCCGATTGTGAGAGGTGTTGGCGCTGCGTGACGGGCTCGCTGTGTTTTTGTCCAGCCTCGGCATCCAGTTTCAACGCACACAGGCCTTGTTAAGTTACACAGACCAGTCCTCACCTGTGGACTTTCATCAATCTCTAATTAACGTGTGTGTGTGTGTGTGTGTGTGTGATCAGCGTACGCATGTCCATGCACAACGCTACGTGTAGCTGTGCAAACTGTACAGTGTGCCTTTATGCCACACACACACACACACACACACACACACACACACACACACATGCAGCTGATGTGTAACTTGGGATTAGGAGGGGCTGAGTGAGAGCTTTAGCTATAGAGAATGACAACAAAGGGAGGGCAGACTTTGCAGGGGCGGAGTGACAAATGAACCACACGTCACTCAGGTTGACTCTGCATCGACAGTAGAGGTCCTGCTAACAGATTGAGTCTACCTGTAGCTTCAGGACAGGGGGGCAAAGTAAAGGCCTTCAGTGGCTAAGACAGGTCACGTAACATGTTAACACACAACCACCAAGCATTTATACTAACCAATCTGCTGCTCTTAATTAGACACGAGACTGTGGGTCCTCCCTGTGCACATGGGCAAACAAACACACACACAGGCAACCGCCATCACATACATGTATGTATGAGTGGCCATAGGTTCCCCCTGCCAACCTGTTGCTCTATATAACCTCTCGCCAGGGCTCCCCCGAGGCGAAAAGGACAAAACACACACACACTGACAGACGTACACACACACTTTGGCAGCAGTGGATGACTTCAGATATGTAAGGATTTAATCCACGCCTATGGGGACTGCAGAAGTATTGTGGACAACAAAGGCCTGATAAAGATGCCATTTTAGTCGATTTAGCTCCGGGATATGATTAGCAACGACCCACACCAGGTGAGACGCCTGAGGCTACTGCGCAGCTATGCCAATAATGAGAGAGGGACGGAGAACAAAAGAAAGAAAGTTAGGGGTGGAAAGAAAGGGAGAGAGTCTGGGAAAGAGATAATTTGGTAAATGGGACTAAGTAAGAGTGGGAGGGACAGAGGAGAAGTAGAAGTAAGAGGTTTCAGATGATTATATTATAAGCAGAGACAAAAGATGCACGCCTACAGTTGATGACAACAAGCCAGCTCTTAAGTTATGATGATTCAAAACAGACAGGAAAAAAATAATGCTAAATTTCAAAAGGAGGCCCAGGGGAGAGGAGGAAACGAGGGAGGAGGGAGGAAGGAGTATGAATGGGGCAAAGGGAGGAGATAGCGGCAGCTCTCCGTTGGGCACAGTAGGTTAATTTGCTCTTGTCAGAACGAGGGCTTTCCCTCTACCCATTCTTATCTTTGTTGTCCTCCTGGATGCTGGTGTCAAACTGAGAGGCAGTGTGTGGATCCCGCCTCGGCACTGTCACCTCGCCAGTTGCAGCCCAGGAGTGACAGAGTGGCGGCTTTACACTGTAATCCGGTAATTAGGTCAATTAAGGGGCTGAAGAACTGAGCGGGGAATCCAAATTCTTCTTGTAAGGAGGGGAAAGTAAAATGACATACACAGGTACAGGCTATACAGGTACAATGGGACACACAAATACATTACAAAAGCACCACAACACAATACTGAAAAGGAGGATCTAAGATAAGTTAATTGTGCCCTAATGAGTTAAGATTTTTCTATTTGTTAAACAAGGTCCAATCATTGCTGACTGCATTACTGAGAGCTACCAAAAGAAAACCAGACACTGCCGGAATAATGAAGAAAAGAGCGAAATGCAAATTGAGGATGAGTGTCAGGCAAGGACTTAGGGAGCTTTAAAGTGTTGTACATTACCTCAAATAGGATTTACAGCAGCTATAGAGAGAGATTACATAATAACACAGAGTACACAGCCATGTACTAATCATGTACATGTCAAAGCCATGTGGAGGACCACTGTATGTTACTTGTTTTACAGGCTGTTTGGAAAAGACAGAACATACAAAAAATTGTGAAATACTCACTGAAACATGTTGTGTTGGTCAAGGAGTACAACTCAGTCCGATTCTGATACAAATGCCCAAGTCACTCTGAGGGCAGATCAGGAAGGAGAAGAGAAAACCATGTTCAGCTGATTTGCAAACTTGGTCTTGGACCAAGATATTTCAACAAATGTATTTATGTGAACTGCTATAATAGACGTTTTCACAGTCCCGGTAAAGCCTTTGTGTTATCAATAACATTAATAACGATAATGCCATCCATGTAATTTAACTAGTTGCAGGGCCCTGCATACCGTTTCACCCATTGTTATTAGTAAAACCTGTGCTTTTCCTGCTATGACAAGTCAAAATGTCTGCCATGAAAAAGGTATATTTAAGAGTACAACAACAAGAATCTTCTGAACTGCGGGGAGTAATAGTAGTACTGGTAGCTAACATCATAATGCGGAGAAATGGTAGTGGCTAAGTAATGTTAATGTAAATGTAATGCTAACTCACTAACATTAGCTAGGCAGTTAGCATCACTTCGCATTGGAAATTAGCAACAATTGATTTTAACAGTACCCGTCTAGCTATGGTAAAGTTTGAATTGGTAATTAGGGGTGTTAGTGAGTTTGTTAACATTACTTATATTAGCTACAACTGTAACTTTTTTCAATAATGAGTAGTGTAAGCTTGAAATTTACTAATCCCAGGAAATTTCTTTGACATTTTGCGGGGTTAGCTTGTTTGTTGTCTCACCAGGAGTTGAACGGGGCTTGATTGTCAGGATGTGTAGGTACATGGTGGTATCTGTCAGGATGAGGTGTTACGGGGTTGTAGGAGTTGGACCCAAACGCAGATATACTAAGAGGTGGACGCGGTAAAAAGGTTTATTAATCCTTACTGTAGATGAGGCCTGGTAAACAGGTAAGCAAAAGTAAGTAAGCCCAAGCATACAGAAAACCATGACAACTTAGGGAACACGGAAACAAAAAGCAAATGAGCACGGCAGGCATCGCACATGGAACTAAGGACATGAACTGACTGTCTGACTACTCACAACTGACAACAAACTGGCAAAACAATGACCCGACAAGTACTAAGGGGAAAGACAGACATAAATAGAGGGTGCCTAACGAGGGAAAACAGAACCAGGTGAGTAATAAGGGCTGAGGCAGGAGGACAAGAACACACAGGAAACATGGAACTAGACTCTTCAAAATAAGACAAAAACCTTAACCATAACATAACTAAATACAGACCAATATCCTGGAACCTAACATTGATAACAGTTTCTTCTCTGTGAATTCAGTGGAGAGACGGGTCTGGGACGCGTTAGCTCAGTGCAAGAGATGAGGTGTAGTGAGGCCACTAGCCTACACAAGGCTAGGAATATGCCTTCAAGTAGCTACACAGTTGTCTCATTTTCATGTTGTGTCTTCTTAGCTGGCTAGCTAGTCACTGGCAAGCTGTTGATGGTCAGTAAAGAAATACATTTAAACTGTAGGCTAGCTGCTTGTTAAAGCACAATTTCTTGTTTTTTTATTTCTCTCTGTTAATACAGAAGATGTGAGTGTGGCAGCTCTGAAATTGCTTTGAAATTTGACGCAGCTGGGCTGAGAAACAGAAAGTACTAATTACTTAGTAGTAATGTAATTACTTTTTCTACTTAGTATTTATGAATCATTGGTTCGATTTTTCACTGTTAATAACTCACAGTTCTGTAGATGTTTGGTATTTTTTAAAAACACGCATGTCCACACACATACTTCTTGGCTCTTGTGTGTCTATTGGTATGTCTTTTTTATTTGCATTGTCTCTGACTTATATCAGGTTTCCAACAAGTTTGGGGGGTTTATGAAATGTTTTGGTATATGTAGTGTAGCATTTCTGGACTTGGAGCACATTTCCTTTAATGTCTGTGCTTTCTCTCATGTGTTTTGATATATGTAGTTATAGATTCAGAGTGCTTTCCTTTTAATATTTGTGCTTTCCCGTTTGTATTTGTTTTGTCTTTGGGGGCCACAGTAAGTTACACTCTTTGAAAAATATGGTTTTGTTTCATTGAAGTGAAAAAACAAATGTTTATTTTAGAGGTTCTCATTATTTTACTCCATGGGATGTGAAAACTTTAACTCTCAACTCTGTGCTATTTAATTACAACACCAGTTAACAAGGAGTCAAAGATAAATAGTCATTATAGTAGCTTTCACATCCACTGAGAGCAAAGAGTTGCTTGTCTAATTGGGAATAAAGGTAAAATAAGATATTTTCACATTGAGGTGTAGTTGATGCAGTGTTATTCTTGTTTTCCACTGCAGTACTGCAGGATACTTAGCTTCTCTGTGGTTCTGATCCATGTCAGCCATCAGCAGCAATCCCCCAGGAGACGTCCCTCGTTGATGACATCATCTCTCAGCGTGGGAAGTTGATGGATCCCTCGCCATTTTGGTGCCCGTGGTTTTGATGAAGTGGTGAGCAGGAAGCTGAGGGGGGAGGTGAGGGGAGGACGACTGCCAAAAACACCCATAGCGCTTTGTCAACGTCAGGGAGGTGCACTCAGGGTCCCCATGCAGCGCAGACAGAGATTAAGAGCAGGGAGGATAGTGGAAGTGGTGTGTGTGTGTGTGTGTGTGTGTGTGTGTGTGTGTGCTTGCACCATCATCAGATATATCAGGTTATCTCACTACAACACCATCTATTATATAGTGAAATATCTCCTCATGACTCAGTAGACTGGCACTAGCGGCTGGGATGTGAAGTCACATACCCCCCCCCATCCTGTGATTCCATCCAACCCTCATTGAACCTTTAGCCTGTGAACCAGCCCAAAATAAAGAGTCACAAGGGGAAGTCAAGTGAAGAGACAAAAGGAGGGAGATGGAGTGTGTTGCGCTCTCTGTGAATGTGTAAAATCTCTGTTCTTCAAACGGCTTCGTCTCACTTTAGTCTTGAGTTGCATCGGACCAGCAGGGGGCCTCGCGGGTGGGAAGCACGCCACGGGCTCATACAGTTAAAATGTAATTTAACTGCATAAAAGCATGTGTGTGGGCATATGGATATGTGTGTGTGCATGTGTGAATATGACACTGTATATACTGCATACGAGACAAGGACAAGGCGAGATGCGAGGCCTGCAGCTGTATTTCTGTCAAGGGCAAATCAGACCTGTCAGAAAGCATCAAGCCGTGCTGCCATGGCAACGACGTTAGCACCCGCGAAGGTCACAAGATGGAGTGTGTTCCCCTCCTGCTGAACGGCTGTCATGAATGACACACAACTAAAGCCACACACACACACACACACACACACAAATCCAATCTGTTTTAACAATAAACTGCCATACAGAATAGTGTTTATCACCAACTGTTTTTTTTATGGATTGGCAGGAAGCAGGCAGGACTTTGTGTTACCAAGGGAGACGGCTGATGTTGTGGTTCAAATGAAGTTGATTTCATTTTGTATTTATATTTTGGGAATATAAAGAGCTGCATTTTCAAACCATAAGAGAGGTATCACTCTAAAAGTGTTCTATTTTTATTGAGTCTTGGGATAAGAATTGCAGATTTGAAAGCACAGGACTGTGTACACATCCAAGTAAATACACACACACACACACACATCCTTGCACATCCACAGACACACACTCTTCTCAGCAGGTTCACAGGCACATTAGAGTTTTCCCAGCTGTCTAGAGACGATCTGTGGGATGTCGCCATCACTTACCTCAACTACATAGGGATCTAACACCGTCAGCGACACACACACACACACATCTGCAGCTCCACAAGCAAATGTGAGCTCAGAGCGTGTGTATTGTGTTTTCCACAGGGCCAGCTGCTGGCTAGATGATGAATGCGCTGCTCCGCTGTGTGTCCTCCCTTTGTTAATAGAGTGATAGAACCACAGTGGCACCCTGCGCTCGCCACCTCTCCTCTCAGCTGCACCCAGGAAGTGGTCATAAATAGGCACCATAAAGCCATAAAGCCCTTGGCATCTGAACAGGGTCAGAGAAGCTTTGTCATTTTTACCTCATTACAAAGCCGGAAGCTCTTGGGATGAAGTCCCTCTGCCTTAATGTGAGACTCACTTAGTAAGAAAACAACAAAATTATGACTTACAGTGCTTTGTGGGATGAGATGATTGCTACTGTACAAACTTCACCTCTGGGCCCTCAGAGGAAAAACCTCTTAAATGATCATGATAACACTTAATATTAGTAACTTTATGCCTTGAGGCAGGAAGTGTATCGTCAGCTCCGCCCTTCTCCTCCTTCTCATTTGGTCAAGTTCACACCCCAACACCTGTCACTCATCTTGATGAGCTGTCTTGTGAAGCAGCATCTAGCCTCAGGCTGAGAGATCCAGCGTCAGTAAAGCCTGCAACAGATGCTGAAGAAAGTGATTTGGTCTACCAAAAACATTTCCCATTGATTCCATTGTTTTCTGCTTTTTGCCACTTTTATAACTCGCTACCCTCAGTTTGTTGTGATCTGTCAAACTAAGCACTGCTCCAGTACATCAATACAAACAGGAAATGGTACAGAACAAAACTGAAAAGGCAGCTGCAGCTAATAAAGGTATACTTGATTACCTGGCCAATTTTAAACCCTTCTGCTCACTCTTTTGCTGCCATGCCTGCTGCCACACCGCTCACCTGAAAGCTGTCACTTGCTGCTTCACATAGCATTCCAAAAGCCCCACCTCCACCTGTGGGATCTGAGTCTATGTACCAAAAGGGGGTAAAGTTTTTATTGTCACTCCCCATTCCCTGCAGCGCTGAGCTTGGTCCTTTCACGTGGGGAATGACAAGGTAGAGCCTGTATTCGACAATCGAATAATAATCCATTCCATGTAAGCTGGCTGACTGAGCGCTTGCCTTTGGTTGCTATTACTTGAAATGTTGCTCTTTAACTATAGGTACAGTAATGTTACCTTGTCCAAATCAAGTGAACGTTGAAGTGATCTAGCTTTTTTTGCCTAACGTGCTATAGAAATAGGAATGATGCTAAATTTGAGGCAGTAGACAGGAGCAGCAATATTAAGTCGGCAGGGAAAAAAAACAGTGACAGCTACATTAGTTTACCCGGCGGCATATGACATGCGTCAAAACACCGGCGCCTATTGTTTTCTAAGTCCACACACCTGGCTGTGTTTTGAATGAGCATCAGCTCAGGCTGACGTGTGTAGACATCAACTTTAATTACAAAAAACAAAACAAAAATTTATTTATGGTGGACAAAGCATTGAAAAAATGACATTTTTAGCAACCCTTTAACGAACATTAGTAGAGTCTTTAAAGTGTAAATGCACAATTTGTGGCAGTGAATGTTTGCCTGTTGTTTTTATAGTAAGTAGTAGTTACAGTTTATTTTGGAGCGACTTAAACAAACCAACAGTGACACTGAACAGACTAGTTTGACATGGTGAATTACATTTTGTTTTTGTCTGTTTATATGAAGTGTCCCAAATGTACCACAAGAGTGTTTTACACTAGGTCATTTGTACCATAGCAAACTTTGTGGTGGTTACACAGGAATTAACTTGGGCTGATCAAAGAACTTGTTTGGACCCAGTTTATACATCAGCTGTAGCACAGTACCTTCACTTATATAGCGCTTGGCAAAGGCATTAAAAGGAAATGTCAACAGTTTGTGTGTTTTCTATTAGTATTATACTGCCAATGTTGTCAGCATGCTGCTTTTCTTTAGAAGCTGAATAGTCAGTTACGATCTTTTATCACCGCGGGTGCCATGCTGTGCGTGTGACACACTTTCATCATGGTGTAGTTTAACTGTATTCCCTGTTGAACAAAACAAACCTCCTTAGCCTTAGGGGTTTCTCGTGTCTAAACATAGACCTCAGAGGATCATTCTGATCAACTGCAGAGTTCCCAAGGTAGTGCTTTAGTTCCAGTCATGTTTTACTGTAAGTTTAGTGTCTGTGTGCCAGCCAGGGCGTGCATAAAAGCAAGAATTCAAGCTATAATGTGTGACATTTTAATATAAATAAAGTCATTTTCACTTATTCTTTTATGTTTGCTATTGCTAAACACTGGGAAAAACTTGGGTGTGCAGGCAGTAATGAATTTGATGTTTCTCTGGAAGCAGCAACAGTGGTTTAATGTTTAGAATAAATACCAAAACTGGGCACATAATGTCAGAAACTACCCTGGCTAAACACACAAAGAAACAATCAGTACATACCCTAGTAAAGTGGCAGCAAGTCCAAGTGTATCAACAGCAAAAATCAAGGAAAATGAAACACTATTTCATAGGTAGAAGAGACGTGCTCCCAGGCCAAATGTTGAGTGAAAACCAGGACAGTAGTTGCTGTTACTGGGTTAGATTTGGTGGGTTTGTTGTGTGTTTATGTGTGTTTTTTTTCCAGCCCAGTATTCCTTGGAATTACGTTCATAGTGGATGATTCCACACCTCACAATTTACATCCAAAGCCATCAGTCAGTGCAGAAAGTAGTGCTCCCTTTATGTAGCAAGGCAGGATGTAAGAGTGTGGGGGTTGGGGTGGTAGTGCAGTGTGCCTGACTTTCATACAGGAGACCGGAGCTTGTGTCCTCACCAATGTCCAGTTATCTTTCCCAACCCCAAACCAAGTGTTGTAGTTGCTTAACCATCTTCACCCCATGACGTTGAGTTACAGACATCTTGCCTGTCATTCTTTTCCGCAACTTCTGATTTAATACTTCTCCGCTGTGTCTCGTGAAACTCTTTCTCATGTCATTCCAAGCATGTGAAACCGTAGTGTATGCATTAGAGTAGGGTGTCCCCCTACGCTAATGCATCCTATATGGGACACAATTGCGTCCCATATTGATTCACTAAGGGACAGTGCATTTTAGTTTTCAATACTGGTCATTATACAGGACGGGTGGCAAAGCTATTCACTGAAGAAAAATATAAACTTTTTTCATGGGTGTGGGGCTATACAATTTAGACCAAATAAGTACAAGTATGTAAAGATACTAATGACATATATACTGAATTCATAGCAAATTTTTTTAAAATAAATTTCATTTCTGGTACCAGAGGAGAGGCTTGAAGAGCAGCATTTGCTTGTTACCAAATGAACCATTATTATACTGCCATTTAGTACACATTTGATCTATTTTCATAATGTAGACATAAATGTCTCTTCACATGAATCTCAGTCTGTTATTTATAGTCTCTTTACTCATCTCAGTAGAGGAGCCCGTGCTTGTGGTTGTCGCAGCTGCTGTCAGTCCAGTGATGTCAAAGTAACTGTGACACTGGTTTGAAGTGATTGCTGGGCAGAGCATTGCGAAACACCACAGAGGTGATCATTTAGCATCAATATGTTGCCAAAATAAGGAAAAAAACAAACAGATTATCACTTCAACACATGGCAGTTGGAGGCCTGCAACACCCTTCAAGCCAGCTGATGGCTAAGCCCTTCTGGATCAAGGTCTCTTGTATTTGGTCCCACAGCCTCACTTGGCATTCTGGTTTTTGTCTCATGGCTCTACCCGAAACAGAAGATTTAGTGTAAGAGTTGGTGGCTGAACACAAAAAACAAACAGACTTTAGAAAAAAGCATTGCCTCTCAGTCTAACAACCATTTCTCAGGTATCAATGTTCAGTTCCACTATGTAACCTTTACAGCTTGCCCTTTTTTACTCTTTTCATTTTCAACAGAAGTCCTATTTAATAAAGCAGAAATGCCAGAAAAAAGGGAAAGGGGGGGGGGCTTTTCAAAGTTGTGATGTTTGACCCAGAAAAAATGCCTACGAATCCTCTTTGAATTTTTGTTTGGAATTAGAAGTGGCAGCAACACAAGCTCTCACTTCAAAAACAAATGGATAACAGTCAGGTTCACGATTTCCAGGGTCAGACTCCAGCTTTATTTGTTCGAGCTGCTACATCATTGTCTTTGGTATTTGGTACATTCTAATTAATGGCAGTGGAGGATGTTTGAACAGCTCATTGATGTTTACCGGCTTTGATGAGAGAAAACTGCCACCATCATCGGCCCTCCACAGCGAGTGTGCACGTTGACACGCTGATTATGGCTTTATTCATCTAACACTGAATCTATTTTGGAAATGATCCCAGGACACACACACACATAACCCTATAGTGTTTATTACTGCAACTGTACACAGAAGTAAATGAATTGCAGGCATATAGAACCTCCTCACACACACACTCACAGCCACACAATGTTGTAGCTGATAAAATGATCAAATGGCAGCAGAGTGCTGATTACAAGAAGTGATTCACCGTCAACAGATGTTGTGTGATCATAAACAAGAGGAGTTTTGTCAAAGCCCATGAATCAAACTGCCCGCCCTAATGCTGCTGTGTGCGTCACAGAGCCTCATCAGGTGCTTTTGTTATTCCAGGCAAACTTGTATTCCAAACCCGGAGAGAGAACAACTGGCTAGACTAAAGCTCAGGTCGTGTCACCCTGCCTCTTTGATCACAAGCAAGAGATTCAAAGTTTCTTCAAGATCTAAAACTTCAAGTCCAGCATTCTTCTTTTGTCTCCTTCATTCGGCTTACTGCTACATCTGATACGACAATGATTACTGTGCTATCACTAATACTACTACCACTAATAAAACTAATAATAATCGCACTCTTTATTTACTTATGTGATCGCATCAGGGGTTCTGCAAGGTTTATTAAACTGGCACAAAATCAATTAAAATCAAATTTAATCAAGGCTTCATGCAGTGTCTGTGCCTTTGCTCAAAATTACTTTACTTAATCTTTGCTTGATATTTGAGAAAATTCTCAAGGCACATTGCAGCTCACTCCATTACACACTTCTGTGATTTACCTTGCACTTGAGAATTATCCATGTACTTCAGAGTGCTGTTTGTCCACAACTGTGTGATATGCAAAGCAGTAATACTGGATTCAACACTTGAATGGATCCCTCTTTCTTAAGGGTAGGTATTCCAGGTGAATGGCAGTTTTCTTTTCCTTTAATGAAACATAGCATGGTTTAAACGGATAGCGAATGAATCATGTTTTATTTAATGAGAGAGCTACCATCAGTTAAGAAAAATGAGACCTGTGATTGGTATTTTGATACGGGTTCTGCCATGTGCAGATGTCTAATAGGGGTGTTTTACATCAGAGGTGAGTATTTTGTTCTCCAAATCTGTACACACACATGGTTTTATAGGTTGTGAAGTGATAAAAAGGTATGATTAGTAGTAACCATTGTTGGCGCAGGAAAATAAACAGCCCATGGAGCTCTCACGATGAAGACCCGCTGATGGCGATGTGTTAAGTTAAAAGCCCTTGTTTCCTATGGGAACCAATTCGCAAATGCAAATTAGTCTGGAACCTCTGCAAAAAGTTAATTTCCGATTTCCAAGGATGTGTTATCAATGGGCTCAGACCAAAATGCCTCTGGACCCAATTGGATAGACCTACAACCAATCAGAGCAACATAACGTGTCACGTAGCGCTAAGTAAATCCTCTCATACGGCAAACACATCTTTCTTATCAACAAAAGCTTTAAGTGCTTTAAGTTCCACATCAGCGGCAGCCATCTTGGTTGTTTACGAAAATGCCCCAAAGGTGCTCCTCTGTAGGCTACAGTCATCGTATCAAACCTGCCCTATATTAGATAAACGGTTGTGATTGGCCCGGCCCGGGCCTGGTCGGCTGGAAATCTGTCTGAATGGGAGGAGGACCAGACGCATCTGCCAGAGCAAATAAAACATGAGCTCACAGATTTGTCTGGTTCCCAGGCTCCCATCTACAATTATTATTGATAAATTGATTGATAAAAAGTTAAAGAATAGCGTGTGTACATCAATTTAGAATATGTTATAAAAATACTGTCTGGCTAGAATCATTATGCTCACCCGGGGTGGCTCTTCTTTAAGACAATCTAACCTACAGAATCCAGCTGCATCAGCTGATCTGTAAGATGCCTGCACGCTGTATCCAGGAAGATGAGAGCTGTGTGTTCTGCTGTGCATGTAGAGTAAGTCAGACTGTGACTGGGGACCTCCTCATTAAGGTGTTAATTGGATTGGTTACCTGCACTGTACCTCACTGCCCTGGGCAGTGTGCGCTCCTGTGTGTCAGTGTGTGTGTGTGTGTGCAGATGTGAGTGCATGTCTGTTAAGTGTATGCACTGGTAATATGTGGGTGGGTGTTTGTAGAAAAAAAAAAAGATCTAGGCAGAAGCCAAAAGAGGTGTGGGATGATGGAGATGGGTCTGGGGAGAACCATGGTTCTCTTGGGGGAGAGGGGGGAATCAAAAACAGATGTGCGTTTTGATGAGATGTTATTTGATTTCTGATTGATACAAAACCCTCTCTAATTGGTCTGCGCTATGAGAGCGATGGCTCCCAGACACAGCTGTCACTGGATCAGATTTATGCTGATGTGTCCCTGCATCATCAATGACCTTTCGAAAATGAAGGCCTGTGCTACAGAAAGCTGTCATGTTGAACAGAGCAAGAGATGACAGTAGGGTTACAGATATCCAGTTACCAACCTGATTCCACTTGTCACAATTTATTTTCCTGGACAAATCGGTTCTTTATTAAAAGAGGCCACAAAGGAATACAGCCATTCCAGCCAGGCACAATAATTCAAAATATCCACTTTACTATACATTTCATTGCCTGTTCATACTTATACATACGCTTTAAAGGCTCTGGGAGGATGGTGGGACTGGGTTTCTTCATAATTTGAACTTGACTTTGAGCAATGGGAAACAAATAAATAAAAAATGTTATCTGTGATTTTCAGTTGACATGGAAGCATGAACCACTACATGCTTCCATGTCAACTGACAAGGTGCAACTAACTGTTTAACCAAAATGTTTCTGCTGTTAAAGTACACGCAAGTCTACTGTCTTTCCATAGGCATTTTTCAAAATCAGCCAAGGAAATCACATGGCCCACTTTATCCTTGAACTACAGGTTGGATCAAATGTCACTCGATTTGATCCCAAACTACGAAATCTGATGCGTGGCCAAGCATCAGGTGTGGAAGCTTGAGAGATTCCAAAGACAATATAGCTTAAAAAATGCAATAACGCTAATTACTACTAATAGCCACGCTCAGGGCCAGAGCTAAGGGCTAATTAAATGACTGATGAATAAATAAAACTACTTAAATACAATTACAATAATAAAAAAATAGAGCTTATTTATTTTATTAATTCACTTAATTGAATTAAATTCTGGTGGGGAAATACTGAAGCCTTCTTACATGTGGCCTAAAAGTAGTCAAAAGTAGTCTAGTTTTTAATTGACTGTAAACTCCACCCAGGTTGCTATTATGATTCTACAAATACAGAAATACAGAGGACATGACCTCAGTGAGGTCAATAAGGAAATGCTGCTATGTCCCTGGTCGCACTTCTCAGCAATATTTTTGCCAACTGCATCAGGTCCATTCAAACATAAATGTCAAGTTCAGCCTCAGGTGAAAATGCCAGTGTCTACCCTGTACTGTCCAGCAGCCTCGACAGATGCGACTAGCTCACTAGCCAAATCCATTGATTTTCCCAAGACCAATTACCCCGGCGTCAGAGATCTCACTCACAAGTTCCGGATGGCAGGGGGATTCTCTGACTTTAATCACACATCAGTGCTAGTCCCTCATAGCAATCTCCACTGTTTATGCCTAGCCCCAGCGCTTTGCCAACTCTATATCGATTACTACCCAGCTTTAGCCCTGTACTGCGATCCGTCGCTATCTGTGTCCATCCGCCAGCCGGGCCTCTCACTCTCTCTCTCCCCATGGTGGGAGAAAAACAGCCAGAGGGGCTTAGGCAGAAAAGAACAGAGCGCAAGAGTGATGATTTCCTCATGAAACTGCCATTGATTTTGTGACATGCTGATGCCATCTCTTTCTCTGTCAAGAGAGCCAGTGAACAAATTATCTGGTCTTGACAGAGAGGCATTGGTGGTTATGTAAAACCACGCTTGTGGTGAACCCAGGCGGTTGATTAACAGCCGGGCATGTGGACTGTGATAGGATATGGTGATTTACTCAATTAATGTTGTCCAGTATGAATTTTTTGTTCAGTCTGGAGGTACAGAGTGGCACGTCATTGTTAAAATGAGACTATGTCAGAACAGGAAAAGTACAGGTTCCAGGGTCCTGGTGCTATTCAGACTGGCTCACTGGTAATTGCTCACCAACTGGGACACCTACATGGAGCAGAGCCATAGTTAATGTTATTTGTAACACCTTCGATTTCCTGCAATAACAAGTCAAAATGTCTGCAGTAACAATGTCTTTATACACAGCCTTACTTGGTCTGGTACAGTAGTAGAATATAACTATACATTTACTCCAGTATGGTGCTTCAGTACAGTTCTGAGGTACCTCACTTGTGTGTTTCCATTGTTTTTCTACTTTAAATACTTCACATTTTCATATCAGAGGCAACTACTGTGCTTTTTTTACTCCACAACTACACTATTTATTTGACAGCTACAGTTACTAATTACTATGCGATTAATATTACACATGCTAATGTGAGTTTAGAAAATACAACACACTGTTATATACCTATAATGGTATATGAAATAGTTCAAATGAACTCCACCTTGACCAACAGTAAAATGCTACTTGCCCCTCAGCTTTTAAGTTGATATGACAAACTTGTTAGCAAACAGTTGCTTATTTACACATTCATCAGTTACAGAGCAACATTATCATTCAATTGGAGTCATGTTTCTGGCCACCTGACGAACCTAAGTCCAATATTCACTCTCTTTTAGCTCTGTTTTTGGTCTCTACCAGCTCCTGAGTTGGTACGATCAGATGTCGTCAGGCTATTATCCAGCTGATATCGTGTAGTCTGAACCCAGGACAAAGCAAATAGAATCTTGGGAACCTGTGTATTATCCTGTAATTGCCACTTGTGGCCACAGAGGTTGTTAGTCTATCTGCCTTACAGCTACACGAAATGCTGACCCTGTCTTCAGACTTTGATGGCAAGCAGCATTTTATTAGCAGAGTCCTGATAATTTGGAGATGAATGTGAGATAGTTCCCCACTAACTGCAGCTTGATTACCTCATCATAATTTGGCTCGCTGGTGTCACTCTGGACAGTCAGAGAGCCAAAGTACTTGATGTGTGTGTGTGTGTGTGTATTTGTGGCTTTGGGCATGAATGTGTATTTAACTGTGTTTGTGTGCTGATTCTGATTCTGATGAGTTTGGCATGTTATTTTTGGAGTGTGTGGGTTCCAACAGAAGTGTGTGTGCTTTCTTGTGTGTGTGTGTGTGTGTGTGTGTGTGTTTTGGCTGAGTCACGATGGTTCTGGCAAGGTCGCAGCGGGCTGGGCTGCGATGGGTTGAGTTTGGACGAGGTGGAGGAGCGGACGTGGGAACCCTCTCTCCTGTTCTTCCATCTGTTCTTTTTGGTGGAGGTGCAAGAGGTGATAGAGGTGCTGAGTGTGTGTGTGTGTGTGTGTGTGTGTGTGTGTGTGTGTGTGTGTGTGTGTGAAGGGCAGAGTCATAGGGACACAAAATCACACAGGCATGTACAGAAGTATACTGGTATTTAGGAAAACACAGAAAACACACACACACACACACACACACACACACACACACACATAGCTAATCACTTCCAATCATATCCAAATGCATGAGGTGATGTTTTACAGTATACAGTATATTGCACATACAAATGCATGCACACACACTTGCAACATTTGTAGTATATACACACGACTGCAAACTCAAATACTTACTAAACCACTTTAACTACAAAAACATCTCCTACACACACATGCACATACACACACACACAGCTCTGAGCCACAGATGGTAGAGTGAAGGGGTTAGGGCTACCTGAGGTCTGTGCCTGAGCATCCTGTGGGCAACATCTCTAGAGCCAAATTTCCTCTTCCTCCTCCTCTTCACCTCCTCCTCCCGTTCTCCTTCCCTCCTGACCTGACACTCATTCATCACCTGCAGGCAAGGATTCTGCTTTACAGCCATTAGGATGCAGGTGGTGCATCACTCTAACCTTGGCCGAAGGTCCGACTCCTTCAGTGGTACTTTGTTCTGACGTGGCAGTGGGTGCACCTTGCTCTGCTCTATTTAGGCCTAGAGAGGAACATTTAAAGGAAAATTCCAGGTTACTAAAATATAGGTTTTATGTTCATAGTTTTGCCCTTATTGCGCCTCAGTTGTGATAACTTTGACCTATCACTTTTTTTTTTTTTGCTCCTGATGCTAAAATATGTTTTACAGCAGAAGCTGTATCACAGATTTCCTTAGGTACTGTAGTTTGGGTATAACATGTGGATCTGCTGTGTCAGGACGCTTTGGGAAGGTTTTAGACAGCCTTTATCTAACGCATGAACAAAATACTGAAGTTCAGATCTAGTTTTTAATCAACAGCAGCACTTTGACAGGATGGTTAAATGCTAAATGTCGCTGAAAAGAGCAAAGCGACACAGCTTTCTCCATGGCATGGGGGGT
This sequence comes from Maccullochella peelii, assembly GCA_002120245.1. Lineage (NCBI taxonomy): Eukaryota > Metazoa > Chordata > Actinopteri > Centrarchiformes > Percichthyidae > Maccullochella > Maccullochella peelii. The sequence continues at coordinate 144,650 of LKNJ01000584.1, forward strand.
GACTTGCTGTGGGGTAGGAGGGGGGCCTTTAACATTTCTGTGCCCAGGAGCCTATTGATAATCTGTCCATGTGTAAACCACTTTATTTGAAGGTAAAACCTAATTGGGCGCACCCAAAATATTTATAACCCCTCACAGGAAAGCTGTGAAAGAACTAACTAGGTAAAGTACAGTAGGTCGCAGAAAGTCACAGAGGTGTACAGCACTGTTACAGTTTACAGCAGTTTGGATCATAGTTTTGCAGTTCGCCTTCAATCTCTCTTCCAAATTAGTTCGGCTAACCTTGGGGTTTGTTTGAAGCCCTTATCATCTTCTGTCTGCTCATGTTTCTTGACGCCTCTGTATTCTTTTTAGCAACGTCACCATGTTCCCAGATCTCTGCAATTAATTACGTGTGTACAATATTACCATAACAAATAGAGATGATGAAAACTACTAAAATAAGAAGTTGTATGAAACCGGAGGTAGCAGAATAGTTTCTGTACATCATATGTTATTCTAAAATATTTATCTGCTCTAGTAAGAAAGGTTGCTCATCCATTTTGTATGTCAGATTAAGCCAGAGGCACACCGTCAGAAAAGGCAAACCAGGCAAATATTTGGGGCCCCCCAAAAAATAATTGGGAGAACAGGCCCCCGATGGCCACTCATATTGGCACGTTTTGCAACGACAGCTATAAACCCCCTTAAACCTCCCATAAAGGTACTATACAGTGCACCGCCGCTGCCTCAAAAACCCCCTAAGTGGGGCCCCTTCTAGGGTGGGAGGATCAGGAGAAAGCAGGGCTTGCCTACCTAACTTACTGACACAGAGTCTGTAAGTAATGACGTTTGATCAAGCATAATTGACCGAATGAATTTTTTGACTGAATTGACTGAATGCATTTTTATGGGGGCACGGGACTTCAATGGGTTGCTTGGACACCCCAGAGTCTAGGATCGGCACTGGATAAAGCAACCCTATCACCAGACAAGAACGTCAACATCGGACAATTCTGCAAGATCCCAGAATGGTTATAGATGTCATTCCTAGGATACTGGGCTGGACAAAGTACACCACTGCTGAAGTACAGCAGCTTCAAACACAACCTGCTGTAAAGCTGAGGACTGAATTCAAAGCTGACACTTGTTAAATCCTGCAGGTACCCGCTTGAGGTATGCTGTAGTCATTTTGGGTGTTTCTGTCCATTTTCTGCATACATTAGATTAAACTTTCATGATTTTTTGGGGGAATTAAGATGTTGCAGCGCCGAAGAATTGGATATACTGTTTAAAAATAGAACAATCCAGGTTATTGAATATATGAAAAAAGTGCAACAAAAATAAATGGAGGATGATACAATAAATTAGGCTGCATCTTCTTCTCCTTAGAGAGTCTCTTTATGCTGACCATAAACACATTTATAGCTTGGCAGATAAACAGTTACACATATAGAATCACATTAAACACACATATATGAATAACTAGATAGGATGAGAGAACACATGTTGTCTTGACAAATTCACCTCCACATCCCCCTCCCACACACACATACCTACCCTCTTCCCCATAATCCCACCTCCCCTGTGTCTCTCCAAACAGGTGACATCCTGTGCTGTATCTGGTTTGAAATAATCTCATACAACAGATGGGTCCTTTTCCCCGAGCCTGCCAGCCAGCCCCGCACTGCACCGCGGGCACTCGTGGCAGCGAAAATACGAACGCTACCCACGCCAAGAGAGTGGTCCAATTCTCATGGCTGAGCCCACCAATGCCGCCTCCACCGCAAACGCCGCTCCACCGGTACAGGTTTCTTTCCGGAAATACCAGTGGGCATTTGTTTCACTTCCTGTGCTCTTCTGGGCTGAGGTGTAAATGCATGTGTGTGTGTGTGTGTGTGTGTTTTTTGAATGTGGAGTGGACAATGAAACTCAGAAGCTGAGATGATATGATGTGTGGGGCAGCAGCGACAGGTAGGCAGCAATCTGACTGCACAATATAGAAATGGGCAGGATCCCAACAGACAGGGACGGCAGGCAGTCAGTAATGTATGAAAGCAGGTACAGTATGTGTCTTGAGTGCTGCTTAATTCATCTGTCTCCTTGGGTTTGCCCAATCAGCTAAGCCCCAATCTGCCTTCACTAACACCATAAGGAAGACGATAATAAGGAAACTGAGAGACATAGAGAGAGGGAGAAATAGATGAATCAAAGAGGGCTTTGGATGTCAACTTTAAAGCAATAGTTCGGCATTCCGGGAAATACACTTATTCGCTTTCTTGTCGACAGATGAGAAGATTGATACCATTCTCATGTCTGTTAAATATGAAGCTAGGGCCAGTAAACTGTCCTTAGTTAGGGCTAAAATAAAAATCTGCACCTCTACAGCTCACTAATTAACATGTTAGTTTAATCCGTACAAAAAACAACAAAGTGTATAAACTGGGCTTCTGACTAAGGAGCCACTACACACCCCTCCAGCTCCCAAACTTAACTAGAAAAATTGCATTTCCTGCAGAAAATGCATGGGAATGCTGAAAGCTGAAAT
>LKNJ01000585.1:0-23878 GCA_002120245.1 Maccullochella peelii
AGCTGGGAGAGCTTGTCCTGCAGCAGAGCCGGGATGATGGTGTTGAAGGCAGTATACCGTAGTATTGTGTTCTGTCAGCGTGGAACATGGTCCGTCCGTCGAGTACAATAGCTTGATCCAGGATGACGAAGCCAGGTCTGTAAAAATGTGGGCACAACAGTCTCTGATTTCCCGTTGCTGAGTTAGCCTGAGTCTTATTTCATCCACTTTATTTTCCTGTGACCGGACATTAGCCAGAAGTTTGCTGGGTAGTGGAATAGCCCTAAGCAAGTTACTTTGTAAGATCAGTAATTCCACCTTCAGTTATGCCACGCAAGTTGCTGTCTAATTATGGTAAGTGTCACTGGTCTGACGTAACTGTGTAATGTGTAGGATAACACATGGGGACGGTTGCTACCGTAATCACTGTACTATTACTTTGATTACTTTTGTACATTTATTAGGTGTCTTATTTACCAGAAGTAATTACTTGACGAATTTTTCACGTCTTCTTTTGTTTCATATCGTACTTTCCAGCCCCCACATCCTGACAAATACTGTAAGTGTTTACATGACATAGCAGGGCTGGAGTTGGACTCATTTTCAGGAGTTTCATGCTCCAGCCTGCTTTAGTTCACAACCCATTATACTGGAGATATATAATTATAGCTTGCTTACTATGTAAGTCCGCTATAGTACACTATTCTCTACAACCTTGTTATTCACAGTGTATTTTTCTAGAACACACATCTAAAACATAATTTCAAATTTAGTGCAAATAAGTGTAGCTTCACAACTTTAGTTTATATTGACAAATAAGAAGACACAATAAAAGTGTGTACACACACACACACACACACACACACATATATATGTATATATATATATATAAAATAAAACTTACATATCCAACCCTGAAGCATTGAATTACTACTAAACTACTAAAGATATACAACACTCAAACATGAATAAATATAAAAGTATTGTTCTGTTCTCTCCAACTTTGTTATTCACAGTATAACTTTCTAAGGACACCAACAGCTCTTTTTCCCTGTGCATGAGTGTACCATTAATGAATGCCTGAGCAATGCACTGGTCTTTGGTGGACTTTGTTTATTACAGTATCATTGTCCAAAGACATGGGAATGTCTTTCTCAGTGCACGTGATCGTGAATGCCTCCAGGTGCTCCTGGGTTAAATTGCACATATCCAACCCTCAAACATAAATATGATTGCACTATTCCCTACAACTTCACAATGTGTTTTCTACAATATCAAAATCTATATTCAGTGCAAATAAGTGTTCACAACTAAAGCTTCCAACCCTCAAACATGAATAAATAAGAAATAATAATAATAATAATAAGTATTGCACTTTGTTATTCACAGTATAACTTTCGAAGTGCTTTCTCTCTTGCTGTGGTTGTGTAAAACAACATCAAACAGACTGTCATGAAACCCAAAGCAGATATATGTTCGTCATGTCTGCCATCAGGTCAAACTTCCAAGTTGACACATATTATAACACTACATACATATGGGTTCAGAGGTTGAATGACTTAATGATCTCAAATGTAGCATGCATGGCTGTAAATGGCCTATAAGAGTAAAAGTAACACTGATTGTAAACCTAACTTTTGTTTGTTTACAAGAATAATTTTCTTTTTAATAATGTAACTTTTAGTATGTTAATATTATACCCACTAAAAGAAAAAGAAAAAAGATAGAGTGACATGCCTTAGTGGGCGTGACACACTTATGGGTACTTTCAGGTACTGATGAGACAATAAAATTCGATCCAGCACGTCCAGTTGGAGTAATAGATCCAATCAATAGATTTTGAAGTCTTAACATATGGCAAAATACTCCACAGTGGTTTATATTATTATGAGGAAGGATTTCACTGCTCTGGAAAGTTATTATGGTGGCAATCGTTTTATCTTTTGTCGCACACATTCAAAGAAATCTACCAGGAATGTATGCTTGCAAGTGTGTGGTTGTCCAACGCAGCACCTTTACGGACGACATCCTGATGCATCTGGCAAAATTTGAGCTAGATTCAACTTTTTTCCCAGACCACCCTCTGTATTTTTGCCTGATCACTCTATTTCCAGGTTCTAATGCACATTTTGTATATTCTGGAAATGGGATTTAATCACTTTGCAGTTGAACAAATTCGGAAGAAACTCAAGGTTTTGCATTATTGAACCAAAATGCATTTTCCAGGTAAACAGTACATGGAGAGTTTTGGTTTGTTGTTTCCCATCATAAAACAAATATACCATTTGTTTGGATTTATAATTTAATTATAAAACAAATAAGCCAATAAATATTGTCTTGCGTGACACTCATCCTGAATTTTCTCATGAATATTAACAGCGACAGAACATTTTCTTATCAATTTGTAAATCTTAAGAAGTGGAGTAGCAGAAGGACCACTTCAACCCTAAAGGTTTGTGCAACCTTTTGCCTCTAAGAAGATGCTGATTGTACATTTCCCTTCCTTTTTTTTTGCAGGACAGATATTAAAACCACTTCTGGCTAACTTCAAGGGCTGATTTCAGACTAACAAAAATGCTTCTATTCAAACTTAATTTGCTATGCTCAGCAATTCTCTGAACCTCCATCTGACATGCACAATCTGATCTTCTGTCATGCACATGACCTACATTATATCTTGTTACCTCTGAAGATGCTTTGCCTTCACATATTTATCTGTAGTATTATTGCCACTATGTTCCTGCATTGTTAAGTTAATATTTGTTGTATTTTCTTCAAATAATCTATATCTGTCCTGTTCTTATCTGCAGAATATTCTTCTCTGTGCTGCTGCAACAACCCAATTTCCTCACAGGGATCATTTAAGTCTGATCTTATCTAATCAAATGTTTATTTGCTGTGGAAAATGTGAAAGTTTTGTATAAGCTCAGAGCTGTGCCGTACACTGCTCACAGAAATTAGCAGCAAGTTTCCATTCATTCTGCTGTCTCTAGATAATATCCTGTCCACTTGTTTCTGTCAATGGAGATTTGGTGAGTGAATAACTGTCAGGTGGGTGATTCTACATGGATCTTGTATAAATGATGCTGAAAAGTTACAAAGTTTGTGATTGCAGTCTATGAGTGGCATTTAGAGGGGAGAGAGACAGATGGACAAAGAGAGAAAGCTAGAGACAAAGTGAGGTGTAGGCCAGGGACGGACTTGATGGGATTTTAGAAATCTATGAGGCTGATGATGAATGTTTGAAATAGGTTTGTCTGCCCATTGAAAAGCCATTTGTTTTCATTAGCTCCCAATGCTAGGGTAAGTCTGCGGTGGGGGAAGAGGGTGAGTGGCTGAAGCTTATGCTGGGGATAGTCATTATGGGATGGACCTAGCTAGCTAAAGGAGTTAGCCCAAATCTGCGTTGGTCCTTGCACCTGCAGCCTGGTGGAGCTCCTGTCAAATATATATATACATATATATATATATACACACACACACACACACACACACACACACACACACACACACAAGAAACCTCTTTAAGTTATAAATTTTGTCTCTCAAAAGGAAATGCTGAAGTAGCTTGACATTTTTATAGTGCTGCAAAGCCCCTTAGGGAGGTGGTCCATACAAAGCTTTTCTTTGACACCAGAGACCACTTTTGTACAGACTGTCAAGGTTGGTCTCTTTAACCATGACCACAATCTTCCCCTTACCACCCACTAAGTTGTTTTTTATCCAAACCGCTATCTTTCCACAAAACAACAACATTTCACAAAACACGACATTTCACAAAACACAACGTCATTTGTCTCAGCTCAACTCAAGCTTGTTAAAACTAAACAAAACTGTCATCACAAACAAAGCATTACTTATTTACATTTATTAATCAGAGCATTCACAATAATCACTCAAAATCAGCAGGGGGAGGCGCGTAGAAACAGCAGTTTACGGTTTGCATCTCTCTCTCTCTCTCTCTCTCGCCGGTCTGCAACGTTCTGTAACTTGCCAGTTTGCGTGACGGTGTTCTAAAAAAAATGAAAATGTGGCCAAATTTTTCAAGATAAATACTGCTGACATATTGTTTTGTTCTATCTGTGATGAGTAATAAATATATCCATTATATGTGATTATCCTTCACCCTGGACAGGTCATGAATAGAAGTTTACTACAAAATAAAAACGTTTTCGGTTACTCTTTGTATTTTGTGGCCATGCTAGTGGTGTTGCCCTAGGGATGACCACAACCACTTTGGTCCAGACTGAAATATCTCAACAATTATTTGATGGATTGCCATAAAACTTGGTACAGATATCCATGATGCCCAGAGGATGAATCCCAATGACTTTGATGATCCAATGACTTTCCATTTAGTGACATCTGCAGGTCAAAATGTTCACTTGCCCAGTGAAATATCTCTACATCTACAAGTGGAATGGCACAAAATGTGTGGTTCCCAGATGATGAATCCTAATGATTATGATGATCCTCTGACCTTTCCTCTAGCGCCACCGTGAGGTTGATATTTGTGGTTGAGTGAAATTTCTTGACTACTGGGAGGATTACCATGCAATTTGGTATAGACATTCGTGGTCTTTCTAAACTTTGGTGATCCCTTAACTTTTCATTGAGTGCCATCATCACGTTAAAATATAAATTTGACTCTTAGGGCTCTGTTTTCCAGAAATATGGTCTCCACACGCAAACAAACAAATTGGACATTACCAGCAAATCTTTGCAATTTTGGTGACCACAGGCATTGGTGCAAACGTTACTTATGCACCATAACTCCAGATTCTATGAGTATAGGCGCATCCCTCTAAGGTTATTGCTAGTGGGTTCATCCTTCACTTGTGCTTGCACAGCACTGAAGACTTTTAGTCCATGCCCACTTACTGTGTGGGTCCCACCTCGGTCTCACCTTGTGTATAAGTTGAGCTGAGACCGGACAATTGGCTCCCAAAACAGCTTTTCATTCAGCTAGTTAAAGTAATCAGTGGGGCCCATAGCTTAGAGGGCTGCGACTATACTCATAGAATCCTGGAGATACGGTACATACCTGCTATTCTGTTCTATTCATTCTATTTCGTATAGGCTTCGTATAGGTCCATGCTCCATTGGGTCCGTTTGGTACACACAAGCCAAACACACACCCACTACACGAAATGTCCATACCTTGCCAATGCTCTCCGGAGGATCCATCCAAGAGGAGAGATAGGCCTGTGAAACAGCACCACAGCCAGTGTAACAGGTGTTGTGCAGATAAAGGAAGCCCCTGGGATTGCCCTCTGTAGTGCATAGGCGCTGGGAACGGTGCAAGCCTGCTGTGCGTGCAACACAGCAGGACAGCGTGTGCACTGCGATGTGGCATCCTCCTCAGATTTATGAGGTGCAGGGAAGAAACCATCCAAGGCTATCACTCTCGACCGAAAAGAGCGGGTGATGCTTTTAGGTGTATAGGCTGGATTAGGCCACAAAATAGTGGAGCAGTCTCCTTGAATCCAGAGGCATGACGAAGTCACAGAGAGAGCAGACAGATCACTAACCCTCTTAGCAGGTGTTGGAGCCAAAGCAGAGCCAAAACTATCCACCAGTAGTTGTAGGAATGATCAGTAGTTGTAGGAATGATCAATGATCAATGACGATGATAAATCAACCAATGATTTATCCATACGCCAGACCTGAAAAAGCCATCCATTTAGCCGTAGATGACGCCATGGTAGAAGCGGCTCTAGTGCCCTGAATAGTTTGCATGACACTCTGAGAGAGGCATAGCCTCTCTAAGCAGTCCTGTTCAGGGGCCAAACCCACAGACGCTGTCCTATGTTCGGATAATTCCTGATCATTTCTGTGTGTTCCCGCCCCAAGGTAGTTCCCGCGGGCGGCCTGATATGAGCCACTGCATGCACGGAAACCATGATGCACGCTGTGCACCGGAGTTATCAGAATCACTGACAGCCGCTCCTCCTGCAATCGATTAAGAAGCAGAGGGATCAGAGAAACCGGTGGGAAGGCATGAAGAACCATCCTTGGCCATGGCCGATGCGCAAACACATCCACTCCCAGGGGAGGATAGTCCCGCACGGTAATGGACTGAACCGGAGGTCCGCACCTGCTTTGCAGAACCTCCTCCAAATCTGGGTGACCAGTTTGGCATGGAGGCTCCAATCCCCCTGGCGAGGGCACCCCTTTGACATAATGTCTGCCCCTCTATTCAATTCACCAGGAATGTACACCGCTCTGGTAAGTATGTGTGTGCCCAGCGCAGCAGCTGCCTGGCTATGCTTAGAAGCTGAGCTGCGATTGTTCGTTTATGTAAGCTGCTGCTGCTTTGTTGTCTGTGTGAATCAGAATGTGATGATTCTGCAGCAGCAGGGCGAAATGTTGGGTCACCTTCCATACAGTGAGCAGTTCCAGCGTGTTTATCTTGAGGGACATGTGAGCTGGCCACTGTCCCCCCACCACCTGCGATTAGCACGTTCCTCCCCACCCTGAAAGAGATGCATCTGTGAAGCTCTGCCCAGAGACAGGACGTGAGTACATTTCCAGGGGAATCACAACATGATCCGCTGACATCATGCCCAGCAGCGGCATGACAGAAAGAGCTGTCACAACATTGCAAGGTGTAACTCGGCGGAGAAGTGTGTTTGGCTGAAAAGTGTGTTCAGCACCTCCACTCTCATGCTCACTGAGTTTGATTCCACTCCCTGATAGATGATGAGCTTGGAGGGAACAGGATAACTTTTTCCCCAATTTATTGTGAAGCCTAGGCTCGACAGGTGCGTTACCAACTTCACCGCCTGTAGTGTAGCTTCCTCCCTGGAGCAAGCCAGTAAAAGCAGGTTATCCAGATAAAATAACACTCTCATCCCCAGTGCCATCTCCACACACTTGGAGAAAGTGCAGGGGGCCAGAGAACAACCAAATGGCAGACGGTTGTACTGAAACTGCACCCCTTAGAACGAGAAGCGCAGAAATTTCCTGTGCTTGGGGATGATGGAGACGTGAAAATACGCATCCTTCAGGTCTATGAATGTAAACCAATCTCAATTACAATCGCCAACAATCGGACCTGTTGATTGTTTGTTTGTCATCACCCTGTATTATACGACAAAGGACACAAAAATGATGAAGACAATGAACTCAAGGACAACGTATGAAGCAGCATCGTCGGATGCAGGATAGTGAGTAACTTATGTAGTTTACTGTTGGATGTAGTAGAGTTGGTACCAAGGTAACAGTATCATAGCAGGTTTGGCTCGTCATATTAATCAAATATGGGAGGCACTCTGTGTAGTTTTTTTACCTGTGCACTGCACATAGACTACCCAAAGTAAGATAAGACACTGGAGCATACATATTGGAGCACAAATAGGCTTTATATGAGTGCTGAGTGCCAGTGTCATATAGTATTTCAGTGTCGTATATTTTTTTCTGAAGAATGAACTGGCACAAATCTATCTATCTGTCTATCTGCCGGTATGCATAGTTTTGATGCGAAATATTTGCAGGAGAGTATTTGCATTTTCATGTTGTAAATTCGTCACGTAACCCTGTGTATAAAGTCCTTTAGTGTGTCTGAATTCATTAGGCAGAGAGTTCCATAGTGTGGGCCCTTTGTCACAAATCGTGACCTGGGAGTAACCAGCAGGGCTCCATCTGTGGTTCTTAGTGGTCGAGGGGGGCACACACCAGGTCAATAAATCAGAGATCGTTTAAGGCCTTAAAAGTGAGAAATACAATTTTAAAATCTTATTGCGCTTTTTTTCATTCAGTAGATGAAAGTTTAGCAAACTGGAAGAGGAACAACGTATTTTTTGGCAAGGTCTTTGTTTGTGAGCCTCTGACAACTAAAGCCATGGAAATTGCCCTATATCAGTGACGAGATGATCTGAGCAGGTTTTAATGCAAAGCAACTGTGCCTTTCCTCCCACCTTGACGCAAACACTTTCGTTTGATGACAGGAAATTACCAAACAGGCGCAGACGCAAAAAATAAACATGCACATGAGGAAAATTGCATAACAACTTTGTTTGCCCGAGTTGTTTAAACCCAAACCAAGATCTTTCCCTAACCTTAACCGATTATTTTTTGTGCCTAAACCTAATCAAACCTTAACCATCTGGCACTGCTACCAGATCAGAAAATGGTCAGAATTGATTTTCCATTGGTCATTTGTGATCATGTCGTCCTGCGCCAGATCAGACAACACTCTATGGGTGGTTTTACAAGGCAATGAAAAACAACATATTTTGTCATCGTTTGAAGGACTTGTTGCTACATACACACTGGAGCCAGCATGCACATTAAATATTGACCTCACAATATCTGGGAGTGTGACTGATATATGACAATAATGCATGATATAGTGATGGGGGTGCTTGTGTGTGTTTGAGAGACAGACAGAGATCAATGTAATAAGAGGGCATTTAAACTCATCCATTTCTTACATCTAACAACTACTGGCTACCACAATAGTATGTGGATGGCTGTGTAAAGTAGTTAATTCATTCACATCATCTTAAGAATAGATGGTAGTATATGAGTCGTGCCTTAGAATAAAACATTGGACGTGATATTACATATCCATCTCTCAACACATCTACACATTTATCTATCAAATCTTATCCCCATCTGCTGTAACATCTCTTATAATATAGCAAGATCTATAAGTAGGGAATATGAACAGCTCTGGACTGGCCTTTCTCAGTCTGAAAGGGTTTGTTCATGTGGAGCTGAGAGTGGCCAGAATCAATAAGAGAGAAAAATAGGAAAATGACATGGCGCTTCAGATGAAAGATCTAATCTCCAATATCCATTTTCAGCTCAGGGCCTTGCACCAAAGCAGCAACACTGCATCCCAGTTACAGCAACACAGATCTCATGGGCAGATCACTGTCCACATTCATCTTCACACTCTTTCCTCAACAATGTTGGTGATTCTGAGGCCATGTGCTTAAAGCAATTTTCTACTTTTGCTGTTGTTGCTTTAATAATTTTATTTTATAAGCTCTCCATTTCTTCCTCATAATGAGGGGATGGAATTTGACTTATGAGTGTGGATTTGCATTTGACATAAAGTCGCGTACTGTTTCTGATGTGGCTTTCACTTAGACGTGATGACAATTTAATACCCCCAATATAGTAGTCATACTTAAAGTATTTCATTTTCATTTGCTTCCCATTACATTTGTGCTGCTCTTTTTTCTCACAGCTGAATATTAAAGTTGAATATTGGTGTGTTGCAGACTCATTGGGTCACATTAACAAACACTGACACGCATGTATTAAAACCATACAACATTCTGGGCCAAGACTTTTGCTTACCATTTGCTTTCTTTCTTTCTCTCTCCTCCCTCTCTTCCTTCTTCATCCTCTCCTTCTGAGGGAGAGGCGCCTTTGTAGTTTCTGTCTGCTCTTATCAGTCCTGGCATGAAGCACTTGCCTCTGCCACTGTCCTCATGTTCTCTGAAAGCTCCCACTTTTGTGTTGCCTAATGAACTCTGACCAAAATTAGACATACTCTTCAACTTTTAAACTGAAGGAGCCCCTTCAATGGTTCCTTTGTGAAGAGCTGCCACCGCTGTGAAGGGAGGGTGTGTGACTGAGTGTGTGTGTTTCTCTATGTGTGTGTGTCAAAAAGTAGTGGAATGCTGGACTGTTTTATGGTAGACATGAGGAATTTAGACTTGAGCTTCAGTCAGCCCTCAGACTATGCTGCGATCTCCCTCTTCTTTGAACATACTGTACATTCATGCATTCATCAGTTCCTTTACTTAAATGGTTGCTGGTAAAAAAAAAAAAAAGTTTTCAGGAGCTCAAATAATTTATTTTAAATAATAATAATAATAATTTTTTTTTTCTTCTTGACATTCTTGATGGTTTCATTGGCTCATGAGGTCATAGACTTTTAGCCATGCTCTTTTAGCCAGCGTAGCTCTATAGATGGCAGTGTCAGTTGGCCAGTCAGTCCAACACTTTGATCCAGACTAAAATATTTGGATGAATTACCACAGAATTCTACAGACAATCGTGGTCCCCAGAGGACGAATCCCACTTTGTGATCCCCTGACATTTCCTCCAGTGGTGCTGGGGTTGACATTTTTCTTTATTACTGAAATGGCTAAACAACTATTGGATATAATGATATGAAATTTGATACAGAGATTCATGGTGGCCAGAGGAGGAATCCTAATGACCAGCTCTAGAAATATTCCTGTGAAACATCTCAACTATCTAAATTGTAGTGAATATAGTATTCACAGCAAACATGGGTTGGAAATATATAAAATATACTTCTGGACACCAAGTTGCTCTTCTAGTTCTTGGGAACTTCAGGGACTCCGATATTAAAAGATTTAGACACACCAAAGAGTCATGAATCTTCCCTCAGATATATGGTGATTTATTACAATATTCACACATATATAACCATGTCTAATAATAAATTAAATTGATTATCATAATACGTTGGTTGGATTAGTCAAGACACTAAGAATGATATTTAATACCAAAGGTCGGAGAGCAAGAGAGTGATCAATAACTGAACCAACTAATATGAGAGTAGACTATAGATTCAAATGAGGATTCAAATAAAGAAAATACATGATAAACTACATTTAATGATATCTATGAGGGTTTAAGTTTACTACTACCTGGAGAGGTGAATTAGACAATTGAAGAAGAGTTTGGAACGCCCCTTGTACATAATATGATGAATGGACAGTAGCTATGGTAGCGTGCTGTATGATGATGTCAGAACAATGTGTGATCTGTAGTTAACATATGCTGACATTAACATTTAGATCAAAGAACTTCTGTGACTAAGTACCTCACAGAGGCTAGCCTGGCTGTAGACTCACTAGATACTATACAGTGTGTACTACAAAGTAATCATCATAGTATAATGGTTTAGCAGTTTTTATACAAAAACCAACATACATTACCATTTTATTCTGACAGGAAATGATTCAATATTTGCAGTGTCCCGTGTCAGTCAAATTGTGACTTTGGCAGAGAACAGGGGAGAACAGTGTCCATCAACAGCACGCTGAAAAATTAGGTCCGTTCAAGATGAGCCAGGCCTGCGCAGAATCGGCAATCTCCGCACAATGCATGCCGGTTAGGTGTGTGTCCGACTACAGGTGCATCTAACAGGATGTAAATATTTCTGTGACTTCCTGTATATTCTTTGAAGGCTGCTGGAAACTGTCTGACTTGACTGCTGCTGTTTGACACAGCGCCCCCTGCTGCTGCCGCCTGATCTCGTCCACTTTCCAGACGAAGCGCACTTCATCTCGAACGAGCCTATAGACTGTATTTAGTATGCACTTTATACTGCGTGGATTGAGTGTACTTAATTTTGTCTCTTTTCCAGTGTGAACACGCTACATACTCTAAACCTGAAATCGCCAGAATTGGAATCACACGGTTTCTGCTTGACAACAGAAAAACACTCCCGTATTGATTCACTCAGTTATCCTTAATATAATGCTTTATTTTTCATGGTCTAATTAATTTCCATTCTTTTGCTCCATGATTTCCATCTCTGTTTTTGCTCTCTCCCCTCCCCACCACTCAGGCCTAACCCCTCCGTATGGAGAGTATGGAGAAGAATAGGAGGGAGAGGAGGAGGATTATAAATCAAGGTAAACGGAGGCTGTTTAACCCCTGCTATGATGTCATTTCCAACAGAGCAGCAACACGCTGGCTTCTTCTCCTCTTCTCTCCTCTCCTCAAAGTCCTATTGTACATTGCACTTGCTACCATGCATGTCACCTTTGTGTAGCTGCTTATGCACACACACACAGCTCCCTACATACCAATCCCTATGCACTTGACATGTGGCTATGAAGGCAGGCTAGGGGCATATTGGGATTGGAGGGTGGGGGGGCGGGCTACCGTTCTAAGCTGCACTGGTGGTAGTCCCCAACACACACACACACACACACACACACACACACACACACACACGTGGGGTGGGGGGTGAGAAAGGTAATCAAAATACCACACGCACGTACTTTCCTTCGTGTACTTTTATTACATGTGCACAGGCTCGTGATTCTTTCGAACATAACACACAGACACATGTGTGACTGATTATTTCAGATCAGGAGGTTGGCGGTCTGTTTCTTACACAGGGTGTTTATTTATTAATCTGTTCAAAAAGCTGTTTGATTCCAGATCTAATCTTTTTCACAAAGGCTGTCAATACAACACCATGTCTGCACTGTGATCAATATATTTGGTGAAAACAATGATGATGAGGTCACCTATCAACACTGTGAACTGGCCCTTCTTGTTAGTGACCTTAGACTGGGCATATGTTGGGGGGTACAGGCACTCCAGACAAACAAATATTTACAGTTGTTGATAGAAATCTGAGGAGAAACACTCACTCCATCATTACCAATTGTAACATCATATAAGATACAGAGATGTTCCCATCACGCTGCCTTAGAATCCTTTTGAGTGGCTTATTTAATCCAATTCTGAGTCTGTGTGCATAAAAAAAACAAGGCTAAATGTGATGTTTGATATTGATTATGCCTAATATGTTTCTGTGTCATTAAGAGAGCGTCAGATGTGTTAAAGGCTATTACTCAGCAGGTCTGCATAAAACATTAAAGCAATTCGGATGGAAAAACGCTTTCAACCACTGCTGAAACATAGAAAGAGATAGTTTACTAAGTTTGTCATATAATAACAACATCTGTTTTGTTGTAGCTACTCAACAGTTAGTTCATCATATTTTCTCAGTAGGCCAACTGTTAAATTAGTCCAGGACCAGCACCTGGCATTTGTGGCGTTATCTTTCTGTAGAGTGTGTACATGTTGGGTGATAACAAGGAAGTACTCATTTCTGTGGTGTGTCTGCATGATGCTTCCCAGAGATCACAGGTATGTCAAAAAGTGTCCACTAATGTGACATCTTTCTCCTTTCAGATAAATAACTCATCAGTTCTGTGGCATCCACCCACAAAGAAATGCAAAAGTCCAACACTTGTATTATCATCCTGAGCATGACCTAAACATTCTAGCTGTCCACTTTACATCACACTGACAGGCCTGACAATCATACGACAGCAAAGAGCAGTGACTGACGTAAGTGGGAAAGTGTGAGGTGTGAATGTCATGACTGATTGATGTCAGCTGTCCCTCTAGTGGAAGTACCATCCTAATGTCTTTTCCCTGCATGAGGTCTCCACCAATCCACTTGTACAGAAACAAAAGGAAGGCAGGAAGGGAGAAGACAAGGGAGTGAAGAAGCCCATTGAGACTTGATTAGTGTGTGTATGTGTCCATAGTGGAAGACTGATGTGTACTTGAGATGGTATGTGCTTTGCCCTCAGGTCAATGACATTTAAAACACCAGAGAGTGAAAAGTGGATGTGTGTGTGTATTCCCATAGACCTATTCAGGTTGGAGGCCCACCCTGCCACTGCCACTAACTGGAACAGTATGATAAGGTTGTGTGGTAATTAGAATCCGGTTACTGTAAACTTAATGGACAACTAAAGAACAAATTAATGGTACTGCATGTGAGTAATCTGGTTGCAGCTATACTGTTTCAGGATTTACAGTTACTACAGGCAGTGATTTATTTGATATGTTTTAGTAATTAGTAATTGTATTGTGTTATTTGGTATGCTTCCATACACATTTTGCACACATTTGAGGCAAAGTAAGGCTGTTCAGCATGATTGATGAAAAGGCAGAGGGTCAGATTTACTAAGGCCTTTGCGCCTGTTTTTCTGGTGCAGGTGTGGTGCATTTGTCAAATACACCAGAGTTGCATCTCTCTTTTGGATATGTACTAAGGGGAGGATCACACAAATAATAGGAGGAGAAATGTTAACAGAAGTTGATTATGTATTCCGGATTAACTAAGGTCACGCAATTTGAAAAGGCCAGTTTTGTGGGGAGAAGTAGTGCAGATGAGATAAACGTAAGCAATAAGCAAAGTTGTGTGTGTGTGTGTGTGTGTGTGTGTGTGTGTGTATGTGTGTGTGTGTGGGGGGTAAATTAAATATAATATATAATAATACTGTGTGCCTTCACATTGGCAACTGTACTCTTCTTTCTCCTCTTCCTACTACATTAGTAGTTAGGCACAAAGATTATAATATACTTAAGTACTTATAAGTAATTGAGTATCAGTTTTTCTCAGGTGGAGTTGAACCACGGAGCTTAATACACACAAATTGCTATCGTAAATTCCACGAAAAATGCAGTGCACATTAGTGCTACACCATTAGTAAATGTGGCCCACTACAAGACACTACAGCCATGCTAGCAGTGAGACTGTACTTAGGCACAGCGGTGCTTTGAGCTAAATGCTAATGCATGCTAACATGCTGAAGGTACAGCGTTCACCATGGTAACCATTTTAATCCTTGATTATACTCCAGGATGGATGATGACAGCTGCGGACTTGCATGCAGACAGCAGACACGCAAGCGGATATACATACTACCATCTGTGGAACATGTCTGCATAAGCATACCGTGTACGCAGACACATTCCACAGATGCGCACTAGAAAACATAATGTTGACCTCCTGACAGCAAGAAGACGAGAAGATGATTTTCCTTAACCCGAATCGAGGGTCTAAGGACAGAGGGTGTCGTACGCTGTACAGATTGTAAAGTAAAGTACAAAAAAAACAGTGTGTGCGACTGCCTAACTCAAGAATAGGACCATGGATGGGGAATACCTTACATGTACAGTCGGTGTGCTTGAAGTGCGGATATTTTGGGCTGGACTTGGGTAGATGACGAAATATACATCAAGCGGACCGTCATGGCCACACAGATGTGGAAACCATGAATTGGCCTTTAGCATGTTAGCATACTAATATTAAACCAAAGTATTAGACAAATTCAAAGTCTGACTTGATGGTGCTAGATCAACATTCCTTATGTTGAACATTATCAAGCTTTTGACACAAGATGCAAAAAGTTTAGGTCTCGCTTCCAGAAATATCAAGAATGATTATTTTAAGTCACAATTTTGGTGAAATCAGTTCAGATGATTTCAGAGCAATCAGAAGCACTAATTACAGACATTTCTTGGTGTTTCCACTGCAAATTATACTGTTTTTAAGTACTTGTGCATCAGTGTTTTCAATTAATGTTCGACTGTTTTCAGTCATCTGATTATTCTGTTAGTTTGAATAGCTATATTTGCCAAGAACTTTGGATTAATATATTAGTCCTTGTGGCATCACTTAAATTGTTTTCAATGTAAATAACATGATTTAAGAGTTTTATACACTCAAGTGTTATTTTCTTCATAATTATTACAGAGATCTGACTAATTCTGCCATGACTTTGATATTGACACCTGGTTAAAGAACAATCTGACATTAGTGGGGTGGCGCTGTGAACAAATGGAGATATACTGGTGCTCTGGCAACCTTTTGTACTGTGTATTAGTTTTTTGGGATATAGTGTTGGACTTTTATAGTATTTAGAGTATATGCATTAAGTGGCTCACTTGCCAGATGTGTTTAAGACTTTTCTAGAAAACCTTCATTTTCACTTGGTTGTCTTTCACTCTTAATCTCTGTCATTCTGTCTCTACAGAAGGATACTACTATGGCCGCTACCAGGGGCATGGAACACACACACACACACACACACACACACACACACATACAGTATGGACAACATACACAGGCCGCTGCTACACACATTTCCTGGCTGGGCTTGATGAATGGGCCTAGTTTAAATTATTTTGTGCAGATCTCATTTAGGGCCTTGAAGAAGAGATCCAGCCTGTTTATTCATTTCACATTTGCACCCGGGCTTCAATATCTCTCTCTATGCCTGCAAAGAATTTACCCTCCTCCCATCCAAGAGGGGGGAAAAAAGCCTGTAAAAGAAAGACAGAAAGAGACAGAGAGACAGGGAGGGAGAGAGAAAAAAGCAATTTACACAATGTACATAAAATGATGCGCTCAGAGTTTGATAACCTGCATAAATTATAGAGTATAATTAAATATTATACCCGGTGAATCACCAAGGAGAGAGGATGGTGGGAGAAGAGACAAGAGGATAAAAGCAGGGAGTGGGGAGAGAAAGAGATAGAGAGGGGAAGAGAGGGAAAAAACTAAAGATGGGGAAGAGGAGAGGAATAAGAGAGAGCATTGATGCTAGGCTTGGATCTCATAATTGTTTTTATTGATTATTTCTTAAGGTGAAATGGTTTTAAGATAGATAAGAATAGGGAGGCAGGTAAGGGAAGGGCAGAAACCAGGGTGATGGAATTTCTATGAAAGAAATATCTCTTTTTTTTTCTCTACTAAAATAAATAAATAAATCAAGACGGCTTTTTGGCATTGTCAGATTGCCTCGGTGGTGGCCCATATAAATTAAATGGAATATTAAAAATTTAAATTGTTCGGCAAAGGGTAGGCATGAAGGCCGTCTCTGGTGAGTGCACAATTGACCCAAAAATATATTCAAATTAGCATAGCTAAACAGTGTCTGCACACAGGGGGTGGGGGTGGGGTGGGGGGTGCAGAGAAACATGTACACATTTGTTCAACTCTCTTGTTCTTCTTTGACCCACAAGAGAGAGAAAGGAGAGATAAGAAGAAAAAGAAAGTAACAGAAAAACAGAACGAGAATAAATGCAGTATAACAGCTGTCATTATTCTGTATGTGGAATGGAGCTGGGCCAAGACAGAGGCCTCACTGACATGCTATATACTCCACAGGCTACTCTACTATTGGGACAACTAGACTAGGATACCAATGTACCGTCATAGACTTCATACAACTCATAAGCTGACAGCTGTAACATATGACAATATATAATCCTGAAAAAATAATGCAATCTTGATTGGCCCGAAACCACATGTTGTAATGGAGAGACACATGATGAATAACAAGGCCAAGAGACCACAGCCATGCTAGCTCCTCTGTGAGACTGCATCTAGGCACAGTGCTGCTTTGAGCTAAATGCATGCTCACAATGAGAATGCTAACATGTAGATGTTTAGCAGATATGCTGTTTTCCATTACCATCATGTTAGCATGCAAAAATTGGCTAATGACCACTGATCGTTAGTTTTGCAGGTATTTGGTCATAAACCAAGGTACTGGAAAAGTGTAAATTTTAGTCTAGATGAAAAGTCACGGGATCACCAACATTATTAAAATTCATGCGTAGGGGAACATGAATGTGTGCACCACATTTCATGGCAATCCATCCAATAGGTGTTGAGACATTTCACCCTGAATCACAAATGTCAACCTCATGGTGGTGCTAGAGGAAAAGTCACCAAAGTCTTTAGGATTCATTGTCAGATAACCATAAATATACAAAATTTCACAGCAGTCCATATTTTTTCAGTCTGGATCAAAGTGGTAGAGCAACTGGCTGACTAACCATGCAATCCCTATGACCACACCGCTAGTATGGCCAAAAATTTGAAGACTTTTAAAGGATAGTTCCAGTTTATTACAACTTAAGTCTTATTTATGTAGATTTTGCCATTAATCTTATTGGATTTGATAATATTGTAATTACAAAGTTAATTTCCAAGATCTGGGAGCACAGTCACATTACTACAACAAAGTCTAATGGGGCAACAAACACAAGCAGTCAGACAATCAGACAAGTTGAACACAAGCCAACAGTCTACCTAAACCACTTTCCGTTGAGGTAAAACCCAAAGTGGTCACCTGAAATGTTGGTAATAATCCCTCACTTCACTTCCTGTGCGCACAAGTACAGTGAGTATTAGGTAAGTCAGTCTGTAAAGTGTAATACATGTTTACCACTGATAGTTTAATACTTGCTGCCTTTGATTTTTCTTCCAAATAAGTTTTGCAAAAAAGACCACGTATACACATTTTTATTATCCAGCTGTATTCCTTAACTCCTTTAAAAAATAAAAAAACTATCACACAAAAAAAGTTTGACTAATGCATACGTTTGTTTAAAACCTGTATAAACGTCTTGCTGCTTGTTTTTCTTGCCCTGTCAGACCTTTTTAGTGATCTCATTAATTAAGTTTAATGTTACTATAACAGGAATTATGGCCAAAACTATGAAAATAAGACAAAAGTTGTAATAAACTGGAATTGCTCTTTAAGCATGAACATTTTGGATCAGATATTGCCTGGTATTGAGGTAGTATCTGCAACCTTGTCATGTAAATTAGATTTAGTACTTTGAATCAACAATTTCTTTAACCCAACAATCCAGATCATTAAAGCCTTTGCATTCTGACCACAGGAGGTGATGTGGACTGAACTGGTTATTTAGCATGAGCAGTAATAGCCACCAGCTGGACACACAAAGAAGCGCTACCTTCAGAAACACAAACTTCATCATCAGAAATTGCTATTGCTGTCATGCTATATTGCTGTACTATACTGTACATTATGTTATACAAATTTCACCTTACATTATACTATATTATATAATATGTATATATATGTGTGTGTGTGTGTGTGTGTGTGTATATATATATATATATATTTACTGTTTACTACATAATGTACTACACCACATTTCTACTATCTATGTTAACAACTATACAACTAGACAACAATAAGTATAAATTCTTTATCATATTAAATACACTGTTATAGTTGATGATATTACTCTACATATTATATTACTCTTGCTGAATTTGCTGCTACCAATCACACCACTATGTCACTTTGCTTGAGACAGTATAGCACTATTAGTTTCTGTACAACTCTGGTCGTGGGTACTGTATGTACTTGTATACTACTTGCACTGTAATTTTACATTCATTTGCTCTTTTGTAGTTTGTATTTTTATTCTATTCCCATTGTTGTCTTATTGTCTTATTTTATGTACTTCTTTATCTGGACTTATTTCTGTCCATGTGCTGCTGCAACACCTGTATTTCCCCTCGGGTGATCAACAAAGGCATATATTAATTTATTTCTTACTTAAGTAACAACAATTTAAAAATACTCTAGTACTAAATGAAGCCATCTGAGAAGGTTAGAGGGGAAATGTCTTACAAAAGACAGTATTTAAGTAAATGTTCTTAGTTACTTTCCTCCATTTCCCATACAGATACAGAAAAAACTCTTGCATATACGAATGTCATCAAAGAAGCCAGAGTTCCAAGTTTACTATTCTTAAATGATGGTCCCTTTAAAATCTACATTGACATGTAAGTGATGGTTGATAACAAACAGAGATGACAGCACAGGACCAGTATGCACTGAGCAAACTACAGTCTTAAGCTTTCAAGTAAAAACACACCATCTAACGACCACTCCATCTTTGTCCCTCTCCCTCTCTCGCCCATTGTTTATTCAAATTTTACAGACGGGGTACTTTTTCCAGTTCAGCACCTTCACCAGTTTTGTGAGAGAATGGCATTATGCCTGTGTTATTATGCAATTCATCACCAATAATAGATTTGTTTACGGGGTCCTCCGTCTCTCGCCCGCTCTAAGCGCTGCATTTTCAAAATAATAATAATAATACATAGTGTATAATGACGGTAATGGTACGAAGGCTTTGATAATAGATGTGCTGGGAGGGATAAGGGAGTCTTGATCAGCCTGGGTCTCATCTCAATTGTCTTCAAAGCACTGTTTAATGTAGAATAGGCATCCTGGGAGATTGTCTCGAAACCAAGAAAAAGGTGGGTGTACGGATAAGAGAAATGAGAGAGAGAGAGAGGGGAGTATACACACAGACATACATACTCAAATCAGTTCTCACACAACCACCCACTGGTGCGTCTCTCCTCAGAGGGCTCTCTGGTGTAAATGTGTTAAAACTCTCCCTTGGTCTTTGGCTTCTGCTGAATAAATCTGTGTTTTAGTCCTCGCTTTAGCACTTTAAACACGGGGTATTTCCAGCATGTTTTCTCTCTGCCTCCTCCTGGGCTTTAACTGAGATCTCAAGCTACCGACAGATATAGCAGCACTAGTTTTGAGAGTGTGCGGTGGTACATGTAGGTGAGAATGTTTTATTACTTTCCACTTTCCACTAAGTACACTTCAACCACTTACCTCTTCATAATTAAGCAATAATATTACAGTGCAACAATATGTTTTTAACTTTAACTATCACCTGCTCTAATTCTTAGATTGAAGATGAATTAACAAAACACTATGTCTCACCCCTAGCCTCCAATTTAAGCAAGCATTACTGGGAAAAGGCAAAAACGAAAACAAGTCTGGGTGGGCAAAGGACAACACCAGTTACAGGCTCTACAGAGAAAAAATACCTAATCTCTTTTAAATCATTCCAAAGTTACGGCTAGATTATGTTTATAGAATATTTAACAAATGATTTACGTCTTGATGAATGAATGCAGTAAAAAAACAATGCAAAGCTAGGTTACATGTCCGATATGACGTGCTTAAAAACAGAATGAACATCAGCATTTTTTGTCCACAATGGTGCCATTTGAGGTCACTTTCAAAAAGGAACCTGCATTCAGAACTCAACATACTGGTACATACGTTCTCTTCATATCAGTTCTCATACTCATACTGCCCAGGTATGAGTATTTACATGTCAGACGCAGTAAGCTCCTTAATACACCCAGACACTGACTTTCATTGGGGCTGTGTCACTTCTACTATAGCCAAGAGTAATGTATGCACAATCATTCCAATGTTGTATCAGGTGTGTGATGGAGATTATCCTCCATCTCATGCTGTATGTCATGCTATGTGTGTATTAATGTTTGTGCTTGTGCAACATAGGAGGATTAATCGGTCTGCAGTTCTTGGCAGCCATGAAAGTCAGTCTTACACAACCCATGAAACATAAATTAGAAGTGGGGTCCAGTACCTCGAGCAGGCATGCCGGCTGTCTATTGTTTGATGGTATGCTAACCACTGCTAATACTTGCAATGTATGTTATCTTACCTGGGTTACTCACCTGTTTCCTCTTCGTCATCCAAAAGAACCCAAAGTTATTTATACTTCCTGATTGTTCCATGTTTGAGAAGCAGAGGGGGGGATTATGTGCCTTTTCTGTAATATGTGTTTGCTAGACTCCGCATATTGTAAAGATATTGGATACTGTTATTGTTTTGGTATCCATTAAGCCATATAATCCCAACAATGTATAGAAAGACAAGCCACCCTTTATGTTAATTTTGTGTACTTTGAAAAAGCCTTTGACAGCCTGGACAGGGAAATGCTGTGGAAACTCCTAGGTCACTATAGTCTGCCCTTTAAAATCATAAATTTGATAAAGAACATGTACCAAGATTTCAATGGCCATGTCATCTGCAGGGGCAAGCTGTCAGACACCTTTGCCTTCAGACCAGGAATACGGCAAGGATGTCTCCTCTCTCCTTTGATTTTTCTGGTTGCCATTGATTGGACCATGAGAACAACCAAAAACCAACGGACAGGAATCCAGTGGACCTCGTTCACCCAGCTCGAGGACTTGGATTTTGCAGACAACCTAGAAAACTCTGAAAACCACACACACATGCAGCAGGAGACAGATAGTCTACAGGATAGAAGCGAGCAGCTTGGACTTAAGATCAATACGAGGAAAACTAAGACTTTGAGAACAAACCCGAAAATACTCGATCCCAGTACACTCAGAGGGGAGGCCATAGAGGATGTGGAGCTTTTCACCTACTTTAGGAGCAACATCAGCAAGATGGAGGAGCAGACAAGACTACGCAATGGTTAAACAGCAGGATTTATCTGCATGCAATGACTGGATTTCCTACATGGCTGCTACATGATATGCAGGTTTTAATAAAATGTGTTGTAAAGCAAACATATCTTTTATTGTATAACTATTTACACTGTACAGTGGAGACAATACCTGACATCATGAGAGAGTTCATTTCTAACACTGCACCAAATTGAAACTACAAAGAGTCAGTAGTAGTCCATTATATAGTAAAATTACCAACTAACTCATTTATTCAGGTACTGTACTTAAGTAAAATTTTGAGGTACTTGTACTTTATGTGAGTATTTCCATTTTGTGCTACTTTATACTTATACTCCATTACATTTCAGAGGAAAATCATTACTAATTACTAATTATTATGGTTTTACAGACACAACTTAGGCTTATAAAACACAGTGCATTGCTATAGGTTAAACTACCTGACAGTATATAAAGTAGTTAAAATTAGCTCCACCATCACCAGCTACAACTGTAAAAATCTGTTTACACATTAATGCATCAGTAAAAACAATCCAATAACAGAATATATATAACACTGATTATTGTCATGGTTCCGTTAGTTTGTGTTTAGGTTCCTGTTTTATTTTGAAGTCTTGTCTCTTGTTTCCAGTGTGTTCCTGCCCTCGTGTCTCTGTCCTTGATTGTCTTCACCTGCTCCCCTTTGAGCACCTGCCCCTGATTCCCTCGTTAGCCTATTCCTATGTACACCTGTCCTTTTCCTTTGTTCTCTGTCAGTTCATTGTCCTGTGTTCGGATGTGTTCTGTGCTCTTTGTGCATTGTTCCTGTGTTGGACTTATTTCTAGAGCTCCTGTGATTTCTTGTACCTGGACTTACCTTCTTGTTTGCCTGCCAACCTGTATCTCAAGTAAGCGTTTCAAAAACCCTTGAAACTGCTTTGAGCCTCCTCAACTGTCTGCATTTGGGTCCTTCTCCTGCCGCTTCCTACTCCACATCCTGACAGAATGAACCGACCTTACATGGACCCAGCAGACCATGGGTGGAATGTGTGGTCCGCACCACCGACGTCCTTCCTGGACATGTATGATTCTGAGTGGGAAGAACCGATGTCTGATTTTGTTGACCTGTACAAGTCGGATTTGGATGAGTGGGCAGACCTGACACCTGGAGACCGGCATAGACTTACTCACGTACTTTGCCCGGATGGCGGCCCGGTTGACACCTGGTTTTCAGTCGGCGGCTCGGCTAACATCTGCTCCAGGCTCCCAGTTGGCGGTCCGGATGACACCTGCTCCAAGGTCTTAGTTGGTGGTCCAGTCGACGCCAGCAGATAACCCCCAGCCGCAAACAAGCCTACAGATAATGATGGATTATGCCCAGTGGAGGACCCGGCTGAAACCGGCTCCTAAGTCAGTGGTCCGGCCGACACCTGCTTCAGGTTCCCAGTCGGCGCCATGCTTCAGGTTCCCAGTCGGCGGCCCAGCCGACACCTGCTTCAGGTTCCCAGTCGGCGGTCCTCTGTTCCTGTTGTCTGGTTGAGCTGCAGCTGCTGCCAGTTCCTGTTTCGCTACCGTGGAGGCAGCCGCCGATTCCTGTCCCTCTGTCACGGCGGCAGTCTCCTGTGCCTGCGGAGCTGCGTCGTCTTCCTCCTGTGCCTGTTGAGCTGCAGCCATTCCCCGTTCCCGCTGAGCTGCAGCAATTCCCCATTCCCGCTGAGCTACAGCAGACTTCCCTAGTTCCTGTTGGGCTGCAGCAATCCCCCGTTCCTAGTGGGCGGCCGCACTCTCCCGTTCCTGCAGAGCTGCAACAATCCTCTGTGACCGTGGAGCTGCAGCCTTCGCCGGCCTCGGTCCAGTTGCAGTCTTCGCCACCTGTGTTTCCTGAGCAGCAGCAGCAGCCATCTCCAGTGTCTGCATTTGGGTCCTTCTCCTGCTGCTTCCTACTCCACATCCTGCCAATTATGAAACATTCATAATGCTTCATAGTGAGTACTTTTAATTTTTGTAACTGAGCATTTTTACATTGAGGTATTGCCTCTTTTCCTTAATTAATCTATCCTTTGGTCTGTTGGTTGAGTGATCAGTCGATCTGTACAAGAAGTGAGGTAATAAATCAGTCTGTCCCTGTATTAGCTTTCATATGACTAAAACAAAAATTAAGTGTGAAGGGGACACACACAATCGCACACGTTGTGCTACACTGTGATGTTGCCAAGCTTATCACCTCTTCATCCACATGACAGAGTCCTCTCTCCCGTGTGTGTGTGTGTGTGT
>LKNJ01000585.1:23948-148041 GCA_002120245.1 Maccullochella peelii
ATAATGATAATATAATGCATTATAATGGAAGTACACCCTTTCAAGGAGCAGTGAACTTTTAATTATAAAGTACTGAATATTCAGACATTGTAGTTGGAATGTGAAAAAAAATAACGTAAATAAAATAAAATGGGCTCTCCTCTCTCATTTGGCTTAAACCCAAAATGTTCCCACACTGGAGCTGTGGCAGCTTTGAAACAGTTTACTCTTCCAAAATTTCTGGTGGAAATTATGCAGTCGTCGGGAAAAAACGCTATTATTTAGCCTCGAGTAACGCCGGGTTCAGACGTGCAAGCAGTAGCCTGGCTGTTCACACTAGAAGTGCATTTCTCCGATCAACAAGCGATTCTGCTCTACTCTGCTCTGCTTTTCTAATAACACAGATATGTGAAATACATATGTAATTTAAAAAACACAATCACAAACAGCAGTGATACTGTTTCTAATAAATATAGTGCAGATTTGAAATTTCATCATGTTGGGGTAAAAATCGGGGGAATTGAAACTCCAGGAGGAACAGCGGGGAGAGGGGCAGGAAAATCAAAAGGGTTGGCAAGCAGGATGCATATTTTATCATTTATCATAATCAGATCATAGAATATATCGTTTATGATCAGTGTGTTTTCATGCCAGATTTGCTGGCGGTGGGCGGAGAGAACAGAACAGAAGCTGAAACTATTGCTGCAGAGCACAAGACGCGTGTGGAGCTCCGCGCCGCAGCGCTTCCTGTCTGAGCAGCCCAACTGGTTAACATGAGTGCCGAAAAGAAGTGGGCAGTGCTCTGCAGCACTTCGCAGTGCTTCTTCCTCCTGACATTATCTTCACTTCACCTGAGGCCTGTACTACGAAGCAGGATTTGGGGTTAGCGAGGTAACTTCAGGTTTAACTCAGGGTTTTCAGGGTTACGACAGTGGTTCACTTCTTACCGGGATACATCGCCATGGTAACGTATGATGCACGCCTAACCTGCTCCGGAGCAGGTCATGTTCGAGCTAACTTAAAATAACACGTATAAAAGCACCGCCTACTGACCAATCAATTCTCTTGGAAAATCGCATCACCATTAAAAGATCCCGTCGAGCTCGGTGTGTGGATCAGGCCTTGTACTTGTTGTACTAAGATATGAAAGTAAGCCTACTTCCCGCTTTGAATGTTGTTTTTATATTTATTTTTTATTTGCTCTAAGTCGGTTTGACACAGCCAGGGTTGCAGCTGAAAGAAGAAGGCTAAAATTGCCTTACACAGCATAATAATACATCTAAGCAACACATTAATTTAATGGAATACACAAATGTAATTATAGTTTGTGCCCTAATGATGGGGCAGTAATATTATAAGCATTCACATTCGAGGTTTTTTTGCCAGCTGTCTTTCCTGCATCTGGCAGCTGCAGCTGTGTTGCTTTTAGCCTGGATGATGTGTTTAAATTCTTCGTATTTCTCTAATATTATAGTTTGCTCTTTGTTGGTAAAGTATGCCGCTCTGCTGCCAGTACACTTGTCATGTTTGTTATTGGTCACATACTGCAAACCCCGCCCCTTTTATTTTGTGAACATGCTCATGGCTAGATGAGGAAACCCTGGGTTGACTTACCGTCTTGTGACCGCTTAGCGTGATCGCGGTTGTTAGGCTTAGTGAAGCCACATAAGGAAAAACATATCCTGGGTATGTTGAACTAGCTTCGTAGTACAGGCCTCTGAGTTGCCTCAGCCCCGCCCACAGGGAAACTCCGACACAGAGAGGACAGAAGGAGCACTACCAGCAAGACATGTTTAGTTTTTTTCTGTTCATTCGTGTTCATCCTGTAAAAAAAACCAGGCGTTGCGGCGATTCAACACAGGGTTGTGGGAGTGTCACAGACTAACCAGCAATCCTGCTTGAAGAACGATACAACACCAAACCAACTGCATGGCGATTAACATCTTTGTACTCAATCATGGCAGGGTTGAACAGCTGATGTACAGTCATCACGGAGCTGATTGATCAGTCTCTCTTCCATCTTCACAGTTGCTTGGTTAACAGTGGAATATTACGGTAACGGGCAATACCGAGGCCAGCAAAAAATGATCGAGGTCATGTCCATATATCGTACGATAAGTCGATAACGTAATTATCGTGACAGGCCTATGTGTGTGCATACTGCATACAAACACAGCCTTGAACGATTATAAGAAAAACATCATACATACAGAGGAGCAGAGCAATGGAGGACAGGTATGGCCCATTATGACGTGTGTTAGAAAAATCATTCACACACGTGCGCGCACTCACACACACACACACACACACACACACACACACACACACACACACACACTCCATATGTCGCCAGGTGTGGCTGTCACCCTCTCCTGCCCTGTGCACCACTATAATCAATTTAACAGGATAGTTTCATCATCAAATATCCAAATGATGATTGCTTACTTTACCTAATCTCCTAATGCCAGTGACCTCTAAATGCGTGGAGGGTAATCATGTTTTCCTGCTTGTTGCTATACTCATGTATGTGTATGCTTCAAACTGCCTGGATGGGTGCGGGTTGCCTGTTTTATTTTGGTAAAACACTGGGGAATGCTGAAGCACTGCAGAATGCCTCTTGTAATCAAATTTCTTTATGTGTGTTAGTGTGCGTGTGCTCTTTTTTTCTGCTGTTTGTGATTGGCGTTGAATGCAAAGTGACTGTCAGTGATCCTCATGAATGCCGAAGTAGCTCATTGACTGTGAACTGGGTCTTGTTAGCAGTTGGGTAAGCAGGAATAGAAATATAAGCACTTAGACTATTTATTCATGCCGACTGCCTTCCCCTGGCTTTTTGAAGGTAAAGAGGTGTGTTTTGTGTGTGTGTGTTTATGTGTCTGTCTCTTTGCATGTGAATAAGAGAGAGAGAGAGAGAGAGGAAGAAAAGAGAAAGATAGAGATTGACTAAGATGACAGTGTATTAGTAGTGGCAGTGTGAAGTTTTTGCCATTTAATCAGTGGTCTCTTGCCTTGGAAACAGATTTTGCAGAGTTTTGCTCAATTAAGAAATTATTCACTAAATAGCAACAGTGATGTATTGGACAGAAAAATAATACTGTAGGCTTGGTTTGGTTTTATTTTAGAACGATACAAAAGTTGGCTTTAGGTCCTCCTAAATGTGGTACTGGTATTTGTTCGCAGCAATTCCCAATTCACACATTTGCTGCAAAGATATGTAGCCTAAATGCTAATCCTAACCCCGTGCCTATATGTAGCACTGAAAATGGACAGATTTTACTGTGATATATTGTCTAGATCAGTCAGAATGTTGGTGTCTGTCTTGATCTGTCTGTTTACAAAGAGATTCTTGAACCAGGATGTCAGATCTAATTATACCCAGGTTACCTTCATAAGATTAGGTGTTATACACATAAACAATTACGCTGCAGGGTTTACAAAAACAATTAAACTAAAATAACATTAAACTGCATTAACTGATTTTTGACTGCTAGCAGGCAGAATAACTCCAAAATAAGCTAGCCAACCCTCAGCCATGACACCATATCTCCTTATAAACATGTTGTGGCAAACAAGTTAGCAAAGAATTGCCTATGTAACACATTGAGCAACGTTAGCATTCATTTGGAGTCGTGTCACTCTCTTTGCAGCTTTGTTTTGGTCTCCACCAACTTCTGAAAATAATACCTAACTCTTTAGCTACTAGATGTTCGAGTTTCTTCAGCAGCTAGTAGTTAACTTTGTCTGATTTTGGTGCTGGTCACATAGTGTACAGTGGGTTTACCAGAGACTCCCTGCAACAACTCAACCTCTCACGAGATTTCAGAGCGAGACTTCTGTTTCTGGTTAAACAAAAAGGATCTTACTCATTAACAAATGGTCCGTCTCTGTAGGGATCCTTTCCATAATGTTGTCAGACACTTTGAATAACCTGAACCTGTTGGTGGCAAAAACAAGCACTTTTAGTGGACGGACTTTTCACGGGTGCAATGGCCCACAAGGATTCCGTTGCAGCCATTGCAGCCCGTTTGCAGATGCCGGTGGAGCCGATCTACTGGACCAGTTCCAAAACTAATGGTAAGTAGGGTCATTTAGACCCCAAAATTTGGTTAAAAAAAATAGGGCCCAGGTTTAAAAATACCTGAAGTACCCTTTAACTACAAATCTTAGTTCTCAGAACCTACCATTAGACTTTTCTCCACTTACTGCTGTCTGGTTCTTGCTTCCATTTCTGACCTCTTCCTCCACTCTCAAGTCTGTAAAATAATACATGGGTTATTTTAATCAGAAGTACATATGCATACATATTGGCACTGTAATCTTAATCATTGTAGGCTACAAATAAAATACATTCAGTGTTACCAGATTTAGCTTGTTGAAAACAAAGGGGAAAAACCCCCAAAAGACAGACTCTACCAGTTGTTACTTGGTTACCTCAGTTAACTTCTTTTTTTTTTTTGCTAAAACTGCATAGTACTCCTGATTTCCTGCCTTAGGTATCAAAGGGTGGTAGAACGTTGGATCCCATGGGTCATCGCTGTCCTGATTTAGGACTCTCAGGCACTCACTTGTAGACAAAATCAACAAACATTTGAATGGTGGTACACAACTTATAGGTAACCCTTTTAAAATGAGCCTTTGTTTTTTTTCTCCTTTTTCTTTACTGTTTGTCCCTTTATATAAGGCAAAATCAATAAAATATTAGTCATTAAAAAATAAAGTCAGGTGAACAGTAGTTACTGTTGCCTTTGGCAATTACATAGATAATGGTAAATGTTGAAACATAGCACAAGAAAGATAGAAGAGAACATTCATAAAGTCAGTGAACTGACTCAATAATGTCCGTCATACAGCAAAAGGTATCTAAAGTTTGCTAACATTAGCCACCATAATCTACTGGTCATACCAGACCAAGTAGAGCTGTAGCAGCAAAACCCTGAAGTGTGGTTTTCTACAGTGGTTGAAAATTTGCTTCAGACTGATGAGAGGGAAACAAACATGTGACATAAGGGATATTGGTTGAGACTAACACATGACCAAACAAAGCAACAACCTGCAGTGCTTAAACCCCACAACGTCATAGATTCTTTTTTGTCCCATGACTCTTGACATTTTATCCATGAGTACTTTTTGTTTCCTTCATGACTCTATAACAGCTGCAATTACATGTAACCAAAATGAAATATGGTGTGGCACAGTGAGAGATACTGAAATATTAAGTAAATACCACACTGAAGTTGTGCTATACTGAAGAATATTGTATCGCATGTGTGGTAAATGGTTGTTTAATAAAGTATATCTATCATATGTCAGTTGCAGATTCAATCATTCTGCGAAGTGTGCTAGGGTTTTGGTGTTTCAGTGTTTCACTCTTAATTTTAGAATGAGCTCAGTAGATGGCATGCTGTGTTTTTAAAAAAAAAAACCCCAAAAAAAACCAAGTTGGTTTTCCAAGTGCTCACAGCAATTAAATCTTCTCCTCATGCTGTATACAATTCTTTGTTGTAACACTGGTGAGTTTTGTCATTCTGTCACATGGGTATGTGACATCCTTTTCCAGTTAGGATCAAGCACGGAGTACAGAGAGAGGAAGAGAGATGGAGAGAGTGAATTGTACCAGTGAATGTGTGTTCATGTGCATGTGTGAATGTGTCAGTGAATATAAGTGTTTTGTTTTTTTTGTCTAAGTGAGTTCGTAGGGTGAAGTGGGTTATAGAGGCAAGAAAGAGAAAAGGAATCCTTTATGCATTATCAAATGTTTCCCTTTAGAAATTCAACACTCTTTTCAATATTGAGTCTAAAAAGAATGTGCTCAAGACTTTACCCTGCCCGCTAGAATTAGTCGGAGGACCATTTTTAGTCATAAATTATGCACTGAAACAAAGAGTCTCTTTTTTTGTTCTCTCAGCGTACGGGCCTGAGCAAATGCCTTTTAAAAATCTTTAAAATTGTCCATTCAACTCAAAGTTACTGAGTGTAGCAAAAATGTCGAAGACATAAAGTCGGGGGAAGATTGAATAAAATAATGCGGGGGGACAGATTAGTCATGGAGTTGAGCCCACACGCTCTTTCAGCGGCCGCACAATGCCACTTTTTATAAGCGGCCCCCATCTCCACAAAGGCTGCGTTCAATATATTGAGGATGATACATGGTCAGACGTGTAATCTCTCTTTGATTCTCTGCTCTCATTCATCCCACAACCTTTTCAGCCCTGACACTGATGAGCTACTGGGCTCGATCTCACACACACACACACACACACACACACACACACACTGTCAGACATGCACGCTCACGAGACGTGCAACCATGAATGTACATATGTGTCTATACTCTTACATACATACACAAACTCATGCTATTACATGGTCACACACACACACACGCGCACACACACACAGTCAGTACCTCCTGGTCTTAAGAGTTCATTACAGCCACAGCCTGTCCTGGCATCTCTATTGCAGCTCCACAGTCTCTCTGTGGTTTTATTGACCAGAATGTTCAGATGGTAAAGAGCCAGCTATTGTTATAGGATAATGACACACAGTGTGATGTTAGCAGGCAGTGTGAAGTCATGAAGGTTTAGAATTATAAACGATATTGGATTTTTCGTTTTGTGAAAATGTTACGGTTCCCTTCTTGGCTAAATAACTTAGGATTACGTATAAGGATCTACCTGTGGGTGAGATGCATTTCACTGGCAACATGTAATGGAATTTGAATATTCTCATCCTCATACTGTTAAACTTTTACACTTCTTATTCACCCCCTCGGAGCAGTGCCACTGTCATTAAATCTTACCTGAAAGTGGTGGTCCTAAGGATTTATGGGAAACATGTGGAATAAGGTAAGAGTGGGGGCTCCCAACATTTTTAACAAACAAACCTATGTCTACTTGGGGCCCCTTGCACAGTTAGCATATGTCATTGGCTTGCTACCAGTACACAGCCTGGTGATCAGATTTAATTGACATTTTGTTTTATTTCATTCATTCAGCCTGACATTGTGTTCATGTAAGCCAATTTCTAGTTGGGGGGGGGTGCAGTAGTGAGTGGCAAACATGGAGGTTGTGGTAGCAGTCGGTACTAGCAGCAGACTTTACGTTTTCCACATTGATTAAAGAAATATGCCAGTTTTAGAGTTGTTAAGCATTGTTCCTGTATGTGTAAGTGGTTGGAAGTTCTTAATCTCATCCACGTCATCGTTTTTTTTTCTGTTGCTAATTTTCATGATTGTAGCTGGATAGCTTGCTAGCTCTATCAGAAGATGATGTCCTCATTCTTTCATCTATCTTTCTGAAAAAGTGAAGCATGTTCCTGGGGTTTACTTTTAATTGTCTGAGACAAATTGGAATCCACTACTCCAATGCACTTGCTATTAGATATTGAAACATTTGTGATTTTAACAAAATTAAATAACAATTACTTTGTGAGCGTACAAAAGGCTTCAGCTCCCATGAAAATTTACCAGCTTGGGTACTTACATCACGGTAACTTGGTTTCATCTTTCGTCATTCAGTAACTTAAAATAATGCTCTCTTCTAAAGTAAATTCTTCAGCTGTCTTTACAGACAACTCCCCACGAGCCCTCAACTCATGCATGGACTTGTCTGTGATGTCGAGCTGTGACGTTTAACCCGCACTGGTCTAGGGCTCATGGGAAGTGGTGTTCGTTAGATTGTTTTGTAAAAACTTACTGGTGTGATCTGAACATGTGGCGTGAACCACAAAACATACTGAGTAAAATTATGTTCCAAGACCAGATTTTTAATTATTTGTGTTATTGAAAATGTCAGTGGGATTTGTTCTTACTTCTGGAACAGAACCTGTAATTTCTGGTTTCACTTCAGCTCTCTGTTTGAATTGCAGAAAAAATCTGACATGCAGGCAGTGATTTAGAGACTTTACAGGCTAACTAGTTCAACCGAAGACTGAATTTACTTCTCAAATTGTTGAATAAGTGAAGAGAATGAGGAGAGGAAGATGAGATGATACATACACATACAATATGCTGATTGATCAGACTCGGCAGAATTCCACAAACCCTTCCACAACCACATTGAATGATGCTCTCCCTAGATATTACGACTGCCTGGTGTCCCAGGGTAACTGAAAGATCCTACACGCCTCCTGTGTACACACAACACGCATGTAAGTGGCAAACATACATAAATAAACACAAGTGCCCCAAAGCTCATGCACACTCACTCTCACACCTAGACACATACTGTACATTTGCCACACGTGGCCATTTACCTCCTCCAAGCTATTCATTTTACAAATTCCATAACCTCTTAGAATTTCTTCATGTGAAGAAGATTGCTGCCTAGCCTCAGATTCATTATGGTGATTGAATTCCCTTCAATAGAAAACTTTTTAGTGAGAGAGGGAGGGAGGAAAAGAGTAAGACCCTGAATGACGGGGAGAGAGAGAGAGAGAGACACACACAGAGAGAGAAAACATAAAAAATGAGAGGGAGACAATCAGAGGTCTGAGGAGGTAAAGAGAGTGAACAGTCTGTCTTGCTTGACTGAAAACTGAAGGCAACAGTGGTAAAAGCTCATCTGGGTGCTAAGAAACAAAAATGCATTATTTTTCACCTCTTCCTCCTCTCACCACTCTGCTTCGATCTTAATTTTCAGCTCTTTACTTAATGTATGTTTTCATGGCTGTTTCTAGGATCAAATGCGACATTACAAATGCAGTCAAAACCAGTCTGTCTTGTAAGTCCCTGTAGTCACTCCTCCCCTCCATACTGGTCAAGAAATGATCCCTTTGTAACTTGACAAAATCCACACTCTTTGTTCTGTGCAAAAATGTATTCAAGTTCAGCCTAACCTAATAAGCGTCCGCATTATTCCGCCAAATCAAGTAGGTATCTTCGTCCTAGTCTTGCAGAGGTTTATTGTAGGTGTCAGTGTGTCCTGTGGATCCAGACTTCTCAAGCTTGTCTCATCTTTCTGTCTTCCTCTGCCCTCTCCTCTACTGCTCCCCTCACCTGTACACGTTCTTCTCCTTGCCTCCTCTCTTTTTTTTTTCTTCTCATCTGTCCCTCCCTGACGTCTCCTGTCCTCTTCCATCCCATTGTCCAATCCATGACCACTCTCTGTCTATCAAGGTAAACAAACACTTAATAATTAAATGAAGTTTTTTGAGAATTTTCTCAAATAAAGGCTGGGTCAAATAAAAGATGGGTCTCAAAAAATGGCAAGGTGAAAAAAACATTCATGGATAAACTCCTGGTCATATAATGTGCATGCCAACTAAGCATAATGTACATAATGTCCATCTCTTTAATTTAATAAATTCAACAATATATTCATGCTATTTTGAACACTTTGTTCTGGATTACTCATCTAAAGTGTTATTGTCCGATTTCTGTCACTGTGGGTGTATGTGTGCCAAACTGTATTTTGTAGTAACATACAAGTGCCACAAGATGGCAATAGCAACATTTGAAGTGCCGTATGGGAACGCTGCAAGTCATTGAATTTTCCACAACACATTCCTGCAAATGTTTCACAATGAAAGCCTTTTTAGGAAATGAAGGAATTCTGTCCACTACAATGCTACAGGGCTTTTAATTTGAAATGCCAAACAAAAAGTTAACAGGGCAAACGGGAGCTGATCAGAAGAGAAGGAAGTTTTATACTAAAATAAGACCAAATATACTTAGCAAACAGAGTGAATTAGAAATATAGGTCTGTCTCTAATATAAACATGCTTCAAATAAAGGCCTGGTATCCTCTGCAACACTGGGTGTTATGTCCTGGCTACAAATCTACATGCAAGGAAACATGTCTGGGAAGAAGTACAAACTTCACCATTTAGCATTTAAACTGACCGAAATAGCATTGACAGGTATGTGTTAAGCTGTTGTTTGTGCTGACTAGCTAATTAAATTTATAGCCTGCATTACACATTAGCAGGGCAGTGTTCCTCAGTGGACATTTGTTTGGTTGTCATGAAATGTATAAAGACATTCACATTCACCCCCCCCAGGATGAATCGTAATAACATTTGTGATCCCTTTCCATGTAGTGCCATCATCAGGTTAAAAAAATGCTTTGTGGAATACTTTGGCTTATGACCAAATACCTGTAAAACTAATAGCATTCCCATCAGCCTCAGCTGTACTTTGTGTTCAGTGCTAATTAGAAAATGTTGCATGCTGCATGGTAAAATACAGAATTAAAACAAACATAATGCCTACTACAGTGGCTCAGTGGTTAGCACTGTTCCCTCAAAGCAAGAAGGCCCTTTTGCATGGGTTTCCCCCACCATCAAAACATGTATGTTAGGCAAAACTTGTGTAACCCATGCAAAACCTTCCGCCTCTCTCTCTGCTGCCTCGTATCACTCCCACCAAACCCACAACTTCAACTGAACTTCAGCAGAAACAGTTGGTTGCGCTGCGAAGACGACCCTCCAGTGCTTCGCAGAGCGCCCCAGGCTTCAGAGGCAGCTGTGACGCCCTCTAACAGCGGGATGAGAGGCTAGTACACCACGCATACACCACCGTCCCCCCTCAAAAGTTATTCACCACTATTTGTCATCATGCCTCTTTGCCACTCGTTGATACAAGCGCCATGGCATCGAATATAATGAGCCTCAAGCTCCGTGTGGAGCTGGGACATGTTCACACACTATATGCCGCTGTAGGAGAAGGACGTATTGGAAATGTTTCACAAGTTGACAGATTTTCTGCAAGATTTTACGCCATGGAATCAGGCTTTCACCATCTAAAGGGATGTGCACGCAAATCTGCAGAACAGCCAATAGGAACGTACCCTCTGTCTGAAATGACCTGTGATTGGCCAAAGTCTCTGTCACAGGCTAGATTTTCTAAAACCTGAAAACAGAGCCAAAAGGAGGGGCAGAAGTCAGACAAAAGCTTATTATGGAATTTTTGCCCAATGACGGCACAAAAAATACTGCCTACCCCACCTTTAATTCTCCTGTCACTCATTGATGGGTTAAATTCAGAGAATGCATATCAGTAAAGGACAACTTAACTTTAACATTGATATGTCAACATTGTTCTTGTTAGCATGTTAGCATACTGCCGTTAGCATTTAGCTCAAAGCTCTCCTGTGTTTATGTACACAGAACCACTAGCATGGCTGTGGACTTGTTTTTTAAAAGTAGAGCACAGGAAATGTAGTTTCCATAACAGATTTCTATACTGTACAGAAAAAACGTTGGATTTTAAGGCTAATTTTACCCCTATATGTGACCTCGGCACTCCGTACACTCCGTTATTCAGTCACACAGGCTTCTTGGTGCAAACCTTATGGGGGAAATACAAACTTAATTTTTGTACCTTTTATCTGGCAGTGATTTGCATCTTGCAATGTATTTTTGTGATTGCACAGGTGTTTACTGTCTATCTGGCATGAGAACAGCTTTGTCTGGGGCCAAACCAATGTTTAAATCCAGTATGTCTATGTTTTATACCTTGGAAGACGCAAAGTGAGAAGCCTGTGTGACCGTGTCACAGAGTGTATGGAGAGCTGAGGTGATATATTGGGCTAATATTAGTACCACTTTAAGCAGTTTTAACATATTTTTGCGGGCATCTTTGCCTTTAGATTGCATGCAGAGCTGATAGGAAATGAGGGTAGAAAAAGAGGGGGCCTCACAACAACAATGGTCTATGTATTAATGTCTAATCAGGGACGTTATGTTTACATGGTTCACCAGGAGGCCCCAAAATGCATTTTCGTTCCCCATCTTTTACAGTGTAGTTGCATTAGAAAGGGATCTCCTCACAGCCAGCATGGACAGGAGGAATGATTACAGAGACAGTGATCCTCTCAATGTACATATGGGCATGTGAGTATGAGACTATCCTGTAAAATGAGGCCTATATACATAATTAGTATACATATGTAATTTTGCTTTTCTCTGTCTCTCTCTTTCTATCTGTCTCTGTCTCACTTTCTCCATCCCTCCCTCTTTCTCTTTTTCTCTTTCCTTTTTTACACCAGTAGCACCTGGACCTGCACTATTCATCATGTGGATGACTTGGAACATGAATTAGTTTTCTTTTTTTTACGGTGGAAGATGAGAGGGCCAGATGGCATAAAATTTCAAAAAAAGCCTGGAAATAAAAAAGAGAGGAACGCTTGGATGGAGGGAGGAAAGGAGTTAAGGAAAGAGGGGTGGAGGAGAGGGCGATATAATTTAACGTTTTTTTTGTCACTATATCGTCTTCGGTTCTTCACACTCTGTCTTCCATGTTATCGTAGAGGGCACATGGTAGTGTTGGATTAAGGTCTTGGATTTTTTATGGCATTACGCTCTGCATTAGAGTTTTTCACATGACCTCCATTGTCGTTTCTTTATACTTCAAACAAGAAAATTGTGAAACTCTAATTAGTCTGTATAATTGAGGCCGGATGAAGCGCTGCCAATCTGAGCTCGTCTCATGCAAGGTGGAGTGGTTTTGTTCACTGGCTGTCTTTTCATGGTGGCCTGGCCTCTCTTTATTTCTCTCTTTCTCTCTGTCTGTCTGTCTCTTTCCCTGCTCTCTCTTAGCTTTGTGCTCATCCCTTTTTTGAAGCAGAGAAAAGGCTCTACATGAGAGGGCCAGGAGGTGAGGGTTGCGTTATTAGAGCATCAATTGTGGCCAATTACAGTTGTGCGAGTGCATGCTCAGTACCTGCTGCATGCAGTTTGGCTGTGGGAGACCAGCAGTGGGCTCCCACCACCAGCAGGCCTCGCCACCTCAGCAACTACATGTTTTCAGTGCAGACCAACAGTACACTCTCTGCATCTGCTGTTTGTTTGCTTAGCTACTGTATTTGTCCTTATCTGCATTCATCTGAATGAAAAACAGGTTTTTTCTTCTTTATCCTGTTGTATCATCATCCTGTTGAGAGCAAACAGCAGACTCTGCTCTGCGATAACATGCTGCCTTTGTGGAGTAATGAAGACATGCTCAGTGGTGAGACTGAGGTTTGTTCAGGATGCATAGATATGGTGGTAAATATAACAAACTATAAAGGCCCAAACACACTGAAAGCAAAAATTGACGCGCATCAGTTGGTGCTCCAATGGCGCACTGCAGGCATCAGATTTGAAATGCCAACACTATAGAACCAGCAGTATTT
This sequence comes from Maccullochella peelii, assembly GCA_002120245.1. Lineage (NCBI taxonomy): Eukaryota > Metazoa > Chordata > Actinopteri > Centrarchiformes > Percichthyidae > Maccullochella > Maccullochella peelii. Next base: position 37,040 of record LKNJ01000585.1, read on the forward strand.
TAGGAAAAAATTGGCAAAATGTTTGTATATTACAAATACTCCCATTAATTTTCTATACATTTCTATTTGGGTAACGTTATATGACATACCAACACCGCAGAACCAGCAGTATTTTGGGAAAAGGTCGGTACTGCGGCTGCAGAAAAAACAGCTTTGGTCGCTGGGTCCTCATTTGATGCTCCAAAATCGAAACAAGGTGAGAGTAGGCACGTCAAGGCAGTTTGACGCACCTCATAACGCTTTTGGTGCGCGTTCGACCGTTTAAAACAATAGGCGTACTTCAAAACCCGCACGTCAGACGCTTTCAGTGCGTTTGGGCCTTAACTTCCAGTTGATGACTGATGCCTTAACACTAACTCAAGAATCACCTCCTGTCTCGGTAATTTTGGTTAATTTAAATTTTAAGTAATGGACTGACAAAACTCCTGACACTTTTTGGCGTGAAGAAGCCTTCAAATATTTGCGAGCTCTCTTTTTGAAGGACATTTCATGCAATGAAGAGGAAAACAATTGCACCTGTACACCTGTGAGAAGACATAAAAAACAGGAAAACAATTATTATTAATCAAAATTAATAATAAATGGAATAATATTAATAAAAAAATGAAAACAAAACACGACAGCAATAAAATAAAAAAAATCTTAACTCAGTGTCTGCTTACTAGCTTTTTTACATTGTTTTCAACCAGCAGCATCTCACAGTCTCCTTAAGCAGATGGTTGGCTCAGGCAAAACCCCTGAAAAATAAAAACTGAGCATACCCAATTTTTAGTTTTTAGTTTGGTTTTTGAGATGCATTTTAAAGCTCCAGAAAAAGCTAGTGAGTGGACCTTGACTTAAAGGGGCATACTACTGATTTTACAAATTAAGGTCAGTGTACTCGTCAGGAGGAGTACAACACAAAGCCTTTGAAAATAATTGTAATGTCGTCTGTGGCTTTAGAGGAGGCTTTTGAAAGTCTTATAACCTCTCTAATCTCGATTTGAGATTTTTGATAGAAAGCCAGCATTACAAATTGGATTTGTTGGGTTTGAAAGAAGTGGGCATTTAGGAGGCAGGGAGGGATATCTTGGCCCCTGCTGCTTTGATTTTGATCCCGCTACCTGGGGATAACTACCGATAGCTACTGGGGAAAACAAAAGCACTATCCTCCTCCTGTTTTAGTTGCGTAATGGTTGACGCACTTCCTTTGTGCCATAAATGGAGCCTTCATTTTCCCAGGAGATCGTACCCGGTGGCAGACCAAATTGCATAAGTGAAAGTGAGGCTTAACCAATCTAAATGCAGATGCTGTCATTATTTTATAGCCATTACATTGTGCAACCAACATTTACTTCATCTTTATCTACTTTATTTCAACTTTATCTATCTATTACCACTGTAATGCAAAGGGTCCAGTTATGAATAAAAGCACATGTGACTGTATAACTCATCTAGATGCATTCAGAACAGTGGAGGTATTGATACAAAGGATGAACTGACCAGTAAATACAACTGTCAACTATGGTAGCTGCAGAGATCATCCACTACACTCTACAACATGTCATCCACCAGCACACATACACACACACACACACACACATTCAAAAGGTATGCACACATGCTGGTGCGATGTCGAGCGGCTACTGTCATGTTATCAATCATGGTTACGAGGCCAGCGCTTCCCCGCTACGTTAACTTCATGACCTCTGGACCCAATCTCAATTAAATTTCTGATGAATCTATGATTCATATACAGTCTCCTGTCACTGGCCTGTCATTCAACACATCCTGACGAGAAACCGGCCCCTTTTTATTTTATTTTTGGACCAGATGCAAATAAAGCAATAGCTAAGGGATTCAAGAGCAGAGAGGAGAGGGAGAAGAAAGATGGAGAAGAGAGAGGATGAAAACATCAAGGAAATGATTGCGGGGAGGTTGAGTCTGTTCGCTGCACACCAAAGGGGGTTAAGACAGGGTTTGGCTGGCGAAGACAAGCCAACAGAGACACAAAGCGCTAAATCTAAAAAGTTTCTCAGGCATTGTTTAGAATCCCTAACAAGGGGGACTGTGAACAACAAGGAACATAATTTAGATTTCCTCCCCCCTCCTCTGTTTTCCTTTTTCCATGTACCCAAGCACATAAATAGCTATCTTAACAACTTGATGCTATTTTGAATAGGGGCTGCATCTCCCTGTGGATTTCCATGAGTGAGGCAATTTGCTGGCGAACAGGTGCATTTTTAATGCTTTCATACAATTAAAACAGAATCTACCTTCCTTCTCCCTTCCCTGTTTTCAGAGGCGCCCTCCTTTCATACTTAGGTTGAATTGATTTAGTTTGTCTAATTAAACTCAGAATAAGATGTTAATTACCTAACAAGGTCACCTCTCTCTACCACCAAATTTACCGTTGGTATCCTTTATAACAGTATTTTCTTCAAGGATTCAAAGGGAATGTAAAAGAATGGTGTTAATTGCCTATATGCAGTGCCCCATTTTTAAATTTGAACGTCTTTTTCCCCCAGAACTTTCCTTTTCCTGGATCTTTTTAAGCTTTGAGAAAATGGGGATTCATTGTGCCATTGTTCCTTTCTCTCTTGTCCTCCACTCAGAAACAATGCGTCAACTCATCACAATATGGCCTTTGTCTAGATTTACAAAGTTTCCCATACTCAGTGTGGAGGAAGAGAGGAGAACTGATGGGGACAATGGTTTGTGTTAAGAGGGAGTGATTTTTCCCAACTGTTGGCCGATATTTAACCCTGTAGCACAAGGTTGGTTTTCCACACTGCCATAAAAACTCTTTAAATATAAATGCATAAAATGGATAATTAAAATCATAAAGAGATAGATATCAGATATCACTGACAAGCACAATATAAATGACAACTAGATTAGCCTACCTCCAATTCAAAGAGAATGGATTTAAAAACTGACAAGTTACCTGAAGTTTTATGTCTGACTGAAACATATTCCAATCATGAACCGTATATATGAAGGCTCCTTTTCTTTTCTCAGTACATACTTTAGGAATATCTATGAGGTTGCACTGGGCATGTGAAATGTTAAGGTTTGAATGCTGTTTCCTAAAAGTTCAATACTGTGTCGAGTTTAACCCACACAGGAGCTGCAATAAAGCCACATGTCAGGCTGACACTATACACTCAGAAGACAGGATATCAGAGGTCACAAAGGCCCTGGAATTGTGTGTGCAGTGTAAGGGCACAGGACCTAGATGGGTTACAAATTAAAGGAAAAACCAAGATCAAATTTCTTTGTAAGGAGTTAGTCCACCACAAATCTCCAAACCAGCTTCAGTGCTGCTTGTCATATATTATCAAAGACTTTGGAGCTCTTCTGGAGGGATAAACAACATTCTTCCAAAATATATCATGGTGGAGAGTGCTGCTTCTCCAAAATCTTCTGTACGTGTTAAGTTGGGTTGAGATCAGGTGACTGTGAAGGCCAAAACATATATGATTCACATAATTTTCATACTCTATACATCATTTGGTGAGGCCTCGTGGCCCTGTATCAAATTATCTACATTTGTTTCTCCACTCATTTATTTTTCCTTTAATTTGCCATCTGTCTGTATGCCTATTCATATTCTGGCCACTTACTGGCCACAGTACTTCAGCCTAGTGGTTGGTCAGCTGTGCATTAGCTCAGTAGTTAATAGGGCTGCCCTTCTACCACTGTACCAAATTTGCAAAAATGTGACACAGTGGTAATATCTAATATAGAAATGAGCTCTCCAGTATCTCCTTGTTGGGCCAATAATGGAAGGCTTGCCTCCTCTCAAGTTTGATTGTGCCCTATAATCAAATCAGCGAGAAACCATATCCACTGCAGTGCACGGTTTTCCTTGTTCCTTGGCCAGCCTATCGCCAAATTCCATGCAAATCCATTCAGAAATGGATGAAAGCTAACGGACACCTTAGCACAGTGGTTGAAATCTAAAATCCTCCAACTCTGATGACAGACCTTTATCACAAGCAGTTTTTCTAAATGATCAATCACAAACAATATGAAGTATTGATCAATATACAATATAACACCGCAAAGCCAAAGTATAGATGCATAATAGCAAGCAGCAAATGCATAACAAACCTACCTAAATACTGTTTGAAAAGTAGTGCATGAGGAGTAAAAAGTAGTAGAAACTTGACCCAACTGTGCCCCATTCCACTTAGTTACTGCTACTACACCTGTCAAGCTTTCCATTCTAGCGTGGCACGTGATTAAAACAATAACAGAGGCAGATTCACCACTCAAAATTCATAGTAATGTTTGAAAAAATGGGTCTTAGATCTAGTAGAAGTAAACAAAAGCAGGTCTTGTCATGTATCGCTGATGGCTGTCAATTTTGTCGGCTTAATTGACAACTCGCTGACAACAGATTCGCTAACGCTAAAGCTAACAGGTCCCAGGCAAAAAGTCAGCTACCTCACCAGTTGAGGATCCATGTAGAACACATGCAAGTAAGGAGCAGCACTGGTGCTGTATTGCAGGATACAGAGTCCGCCCTAGTATTATAGTACAGTATAATAAATAAAAATGTAATTAAAAGTTAAGATGTTGCTGGAGAGTAAACTTCTCTAAACCAAATAGAGAGCAGGGCAGAACTGCTAACTTTGCTCTAAAGTCTAATAATGACGCATTTGTGCTCCCACATTGTGGATGTGTCAGTCAACTGTGCCTTTTGTGACGTAACCTGTAATCCCACATAATAACGTAGTTAACTAATGATATGCTCCTTGGCTTTGGAAGTAACACACTTTAATTCACTTTTAACGCTTTGCTCTTGTATTTATGGCTTTGGAAAGGTGATGAAAAAGACACAACCCTCCGAACTCTTGAGGTACCGAGTATTGCTCACACTACAACACACCACTTCTGCATGTGGAGAAATCTAAAGGTAGCGAAAGGTCACAAACAATGCTGTCTCAAAAATGTGTGAATTGAAATGAATAGCTAAAAGATCATGTTAGGCGCATAAAACTACTTTACTAAGTGTAAAGACCTAAAACAACACTTTTTGCTGTAAAGAGTAGAATACAAAGCTCTGAGTTCAACTTGGACTTTCCATTTTCAGGGCAGCCTGGCCAGAAAGGCAGAGGAAGAGATGAGGAGGAGAAGGGTGAGGAGAAGAAGACAAAGCAGTGGAGAAAGGAGAAAAGTTCAGGGGCAATGGGGAAAGGAGGAGTGTGAGGGGAGCGGGAGGTAAATTAGGTGTGTAATGTGAGGTTGATATGAAGTGATTGAGTGTGGTGACCTCCTGTCAGGAATCGGCCTGCTCTTCGACAAACCTTCCTCCTTGTTCTTCTGCAACGATTCCTTCTACCAGGTGCAGACCCTGCATGGACACAGAGATCCTCTTCATTTCCTTCCTGTCGTCTCTCAGTGGCCTTTTATATCCACGAATAACCTGTTTTGTATCAGGATTATGTCTGGATTACATTTATAGTACACCTTACATTTAAAGATGTCTGCTGTATACACATTGAAATTGGATTTCATTTTTCCTCAACAAAACAGACTCGAGCATCTATCGCTTGATGATTGGATCTTTCATGGATCTTGTGTGTGTTTACACCTGGATTTGGTTCCTATCTATCTGACTACCCAGGCTGAATAATCAAGTAATAATACGCAAATATTGTCTATTCTCACTATATAAATGGTTAATATAAGACCTAGAGACAGTTTATTTACCATAAATTCTAAAATAGTAGCCGGGGCTTTTATTTACAACAACTCAAACAATCAATCAATCAATCAAGTTTATTTGTCGCATGTAATCATATAAGGTGAAACACACAGTGAAATGTAATCCTGCCAATTCCTTCAGTTGGTGCATTAAAAAGAATTGAAATAGAAAACTAGAATAACTACAGCTTTGTTTGAAACAGACTTAAATAAAGACAGTTAAGACTGTTTTAATATGCTGTTGATACTGTTAATGCAAAGTCAACATTTGATAAATTCAGCATAATAATGATAATAATAACATTTTAACAGATGCTTATGTTGCTCTGAGTTTCTCTGTTGACAGAAATACCCTTTTCATTTACTATCTTAAAACTGATTGAAAAAATGGCAAGTAATTAGTGCTGATGACTTTACAGGACCCATTTTAGCATAGTGTCCATATTTCCTCTCAATGTTTTTTCACCTGGCTTTTATTTCACTCTCTCCCACTTTTATTTGAGAATAAATATGCTGTTTTACCCGCGACCCTCTGAGGACAAGCGGTATAGATAATGGATGGATGGAATATGCTGTTTTAAACATCTATTAGAAATAGAGGCCACCCACAGAAAGTCAAACTTGATCACACTTCAGGCATGTCACAGCGCTGGAAGGATTTGATTGACAAGTGATTTCTGGGAAATGCAGTGCCGGAATAGCTCAGCGACAAGTGCCACAAACACCACAAATGGAAACAAAATAAAAGGATCTTGTGGAGTTCTGGTTCTTGTACAGTCAGTACAGATCTGCTATCTCTTTATCGCTCAGTATTTACCTCACACATCTCTTTGACTTCTCTATCTTTTCTACACTGTGCTGTACCTCTCTGTCATCTCTTTCTCTTACACCGCTATCCCACCTCTGCCTTTCCTTCCTCTCCTCTTCTCGCCTCCCCTTTCCCTCTCTGTCTTCCCCCGTGTGATGCGTAAGCCTCCCCTTTGCCAATGAAGAGAGAAACAGAATGACAATTATCTGAAACACAATTAAAAAGTTAATCTGATTATTTTTTACTGGATAAAGCACTCGAGTGACATTGAAAGGTGTTTAGAAATAGCCATGCATGCCCTTGTTACAACATAGATTAAAAAACAGTGTGTGTGTATGTGTGTGTGCTTGGAGAGAGGAGCCTAGTGTGAGTTTGGTACAGAACTGTCATGGATTTTCAAAAATGGGTCTTTTGGATCTCCACATTTTCCATAAGTCCTGATTTGTTGGTGTGGTTTTCTACAACACACGTAACAAACATAAACATTTAGATGTTGAACTCCTTTGCTGCAAAAGGATTGATTCTAATTTGTTTCCCTTTTATCTTCCAAAAACTCAACATGTATTATTTTGGAATTTAAGTAAGATCTAAAATGTCACGTAAAATCATCTCTTTGACCTTGAAAGCTCCCTTCACTCAGCAGAAACGGGATAATAGGTTGGCTTGTGGTAGAAATAGATTGCATTTATGTGATTAGAAAACCTGATTTCTTTAAAGTAATACACTTGAGACACGGCTGGTTCATGCATTCTCAGCCTTGAACACATTTGAAATGAATAATCTGTTCATCAAAACAGGAAAAAACAAGATCACTGGATTTATGTGATGCGCCCTGCTCTTTCAGCCCAGTAGTGACAAGCTGACCACATATCTTTTTATTCATTGCTTTATTCCCTTGTTCTGAATATAGAAAACCAGTAGGAAGAAGTGATTTGCATGTTTCAAAACTGGGCAACAGTGTCAAAGTAAAAAGACTTAAAAGATACCTTCCTGATACCCTCTAATTTAAGTGATGGGGGACAAAATCTGCAGTCCTCGTTCTGTGCAACAATGTATTAAGTTTATCTGAAGATAATATGGGGCTTCAGCAGTCTGAGTTAGACAAATCTTTTTAGTCTAATACTTCCTCTTTTTGTTTCCCTGGACAGTGTTTCACTCTTGAGCTGCTGTGAAAGTTAAGTTAAAAATAAGAGGGAAATTTGTACCTAAAAGATTGTAATTTTGGAATAAATCCACTTGATGTGTCTAACTCGGACTGCTGAGGTCCCATATTAGCTTCAGATAAGTGATGAAATTTGCTTTCATCAGTTACGTTGAAAGCAAATTTAGAAGGGATCTTTGAAAAGCCAGCATGAACAGGAGGAATGATAACAGCAAGCAAAACTTGTTTCAGTGTTCATATCGGCACCTGACCTTGTTTTCAGACAGACAGAAAAACTGGGAACCTATCATTTAAATTATTTTAGTTATGGCAGCAATAATTTATTTTATGGTCCCTTTGTAGACATATTATCACCTAATAGAGTAGGCTACACATTTAGCAGATCTGCTAATTCTGTATCTATACAGAACAACATTAACATTCATTGTTGTATATTCACCCTCCTTTTTGCTATTTTGATCTCTACTATCTCCTGAGGAAAATATCTGTCTCTTTAGCACCCAAATGCACCGCTATGTTCACCAGCTAGTCGCTAACTTTGTCTCTTAGATATATACACGCAGATACCGCATCCGGCTTGTGAGATGTGTCTCTGCGCCGCCATGCAGCTTTTGGATGTTTGCCAAAACCAAGCAGCAGGGAATAATATTTCACAGATGAGAAGTTATTTTACAGTATTTTACTGTTACGAACCTGTTGAATTTGATATGTCACAATAAGTAATCCTTCTTTTAAGCTAACATGATGTTAAGTTACGTGTCCTAATACTAAATTAAGCTAACTTATGTCAGGTAAAGAAAAAAGAAAAGAACATTTTTATGAAACTAATGTCAGTAAGACACTGAAGATGATATCAATAATTATTATCAATCAGCTATGTTGCTCTATGTATTATTGTGTTAAGTAGTCCTAAATTGCTTTAAATGCTTTAAATTGTTTCTTTACAACTGTTTCATGCCACTAACGTGACATACAGTAACTTACGTGCCCGAATTGTAGCAATAAAAGTAACTTACCTAACTGAAACTCTGCACAACCCTGCCGATATCTGACTCTATTTATCATTTTTGTAATTAATGTGTGACTTCAAATGTAAACGAGCAAAATCTTAATATTTTACTATAAATGTAATTAAAAACAGAATTGTGAAGCCTGCCAGAAATTTACGTAATCTTTTAACTTTAGTGTTTGTTGTAATTGTGTCTTTTTTATTAATTAAATCTTGGTTTATTTCCAAAATTAGATCATGGCAGCCATTTTACAATGCAGTAATAAGAAAGAATATTCTTAGAAACTAATTATGTAGGGTAAGTTTGTCTTAAATATTATATTATAGTAATATTAGTGTTACTATCTACAAAAAAGAAATTGTATAAAAAGCTACATTTTTTATTTAAGTATCTTGTATCATAAATACATGTCTGGCATTTTTTGCCTTTATTTTTGATAGTGACAGGTGAAGAGGTAGACAGGAAACGGGGAGAGAGAGGGGTATTACATGCAACAAGGGTCACTGGCTGGAATCAAACCGGCAACTGTTGCGACCATGTCCACATGGCATGTGCCGTAACCATTCCGCTACCAAGGCGCTCCATATCTGGCATTTGTAACAAACCAAGCAGCTTGAAAATCTGTTGAAAATTCAGTGAGTTATGATGATTTCAGTTGTGGATAGACCTCCTGCCTTAATAGACATACATGCATTAAGAAGCACGGCTTCCCCGTTCCAATATGGCAGTCGTATTGACGCATCGCTGCAATGACCAGCAATGACCAATGTGGTATCTACGTGTATATATGTATGACTTTGTCTGATGTTAGGCAGGTAGCATAAAGTGGGTTGACACCCTCAACACAATCCAACAGAGGAGAGAGTTCAAAGAGAAAGTGAACAATTCAAGAACAAGAGCTGAAAAGGCCCAAAAGGAGTACAACAGATGCCACCATGAGGTGCGAAAGAACATCAGGAGGGACAAGAGAACACAGGTGGAGAAGCTAGCCAAGAAGGCAGAACTTGTGGCGACTCAAAGGAACTTGAAGGAGTTATATACCATCACAAGGAAATTGTCTGGTACATACCCACATAGTAATAAACCAATTACAGATAAGAACAGCCAACTGCTTTCAACCCAGTGTGGCGAAAAGAACCCTGCCACGAGGGAGCACAAAGATGTTAATCGACGTACAGTCGCTTGGTGTTGTATTGCTCTTCAAGCAATAGGTTAGTATGTGACCCTCCCACACCGCCGCACAACCCTACGTTGAATCGCCGCAACGCCTGAACTATAACAGTGAAGTTGCAGGCTGTAAAACATCAAAACAACAACACTAATATGCTAACTGCAAAAATAGATGATTTGTGCAGCTTTAAAGTTTGAGTCAATTCTTTTGATTTTAGACAGTGTCATTTTGTCATGACCTTGCTTCCTTTAAAAAGCTACATTCTGAAATTTTAATGGACTGCTGAAGCAGTTACATTATAGCAACCAATGATGATGATAATAATAATAATAATAATAATTGTAATAATAATAAAAATAGCTTCACTTATATGGCACCTTTAAAAACAAAGCCACAAAGTACTTTACAATAAAAACAATAGCATCCAAAGCATAAGATATAAAACAAGATCAAATAGTTTACTGAGTTTGTCTGCCTGAGATCCTCAGGCAGGGAGTTCCACGGCTGTCAAGTCTGGAGGAGATAAAAGCATGGATGACCTTTTCTAAATCTGCAGAGGAAAGGAAATGTCTCAGTTGGATAAAGCAGGACTGAACCACTTTAGTCACCTGAGCATCAAAAGACAACTCTGAGTCAAAAATAACACCTAGGTTATCGGCCTCCTCTTTAACATTATTGGATAAAGCACCCAGACTAGAAGAGAGATTGTTAATGCTGCTAGTGCTGAAGGGCCAGAAGGGGCCATTATAATTATTTCTGATTTGAAGGCAAATGTTGGACATCCAGTTCTTAATTTCAGCGAGGCAGGACATAATTAAGGCCACAGCAGTGATACCAGGTTTTATCGGGACATGCAGTTACGTGTCATCCATGTAGCAATGAAAATCAATATTATGTCAGGATTCAACTGGCTGGCTAAGTGGGGGACCAGTCACAGAGTTTATGGTTTTAAAAAGTATTCTGGGATTATGACCCTGTTTAGCAATCAGTTGTGAAAAATAGGAATTCCTTGCTTCTATGATTGCACACTGTAGACATCAGAGCAGCAAGGAAGACACTGTGTTTATCCTGCTTACATTTCCGCTCTGCCTTCCTACATTGTCTTTTTGAATTCCAATAATGCAATGCACATTTGAGCACGTGAGAATTATGTGAAGACAGACTTAACAGAACCTATATCCTTAACATTAAAAACTTAAGTGCTGTGTGCAGTTAATTGACTCCTGCTGCAGCTTGAAACACTTAGTAACAGATAAGCAACATCATTTTTTCTGAAGTTTGACAAACCAGAAGTCTTATCACAATATTGGGATGGTACGGATATTTGAATTGTGATTTAAAATACGCTTATTCGTTTTATGCTGAGAGGTCGATAGGAAGATGGATACCACCCTTGTGTCTGTACAGTAAATATGAAGCTACAGCCAGCAGCTGGTTAGCTTAGCTTAGCATAAAGACTGGAAACAGGGGGAATCAGCTATTCTGGCTCTGTCCAAGGCAAGAAAATCTGCCTACTTGTACCAATAATGCTCATGAGTACACTAACACTGGAGCACTGTTGTGCCTGTGAGTTTGCCAAGCAGGAAGTCACTGTGCTCGGCCAAGAAATAGGCACATAACCCCCCTGTAAAACCCAACTTGTCGTTTTTGAAAATCCTTGTATGTACGGCTTAAACAAAAGAGATATAACCTGTTAATAAGCAAGCTTTAGAGATGCTGGTAGGCAAATTATTTTACCTTTGGACAGCATCAGGCTAGATGTTTCCAACTGTTTATGCTGTTCCAGTCTTTATGCTAAGCTAAGCTAACCGGCTGCTGGCTCTAGATTTATACTTAACGTACAGGCATAAGATTGATATTGACCTTGTCATCTAACTGCAAGAGAGTAAAACATTTCCCAAAATGTTGAACTCGTCTTGTAAACTTATAAAGTGTGCTTTAAAGATCCATGTGCTGTCTGTACTGGTGAGTGTGTTTGAGCCAGGTCAAGTCCAGTTACAAGCCTCATCTAACCACCACCATGCTGCAGCAAAGTCTACACTGTTTTTCTGCCTTGTTCTCCACGTTTCCCTCAGTCTATTTACACCTCCCTACTATCTATTACTGTATCTTTCCTCTTTCTCTCTCCTTTGCTATCGTTCCCCTGTTTTCTCTCGTTTTCTTTGCCGTCACCCCCCAATTCCCCACCACCCCATCCTCCTCCTTTTGTATTTATTGCTGTATTTATTTCTGCTGAAAAGCCAGTCTAGTTCATTTGCTAGTCGGCCGGGCAGAGCAGGGCTCCTATTCTTAGGCTTTTATTAACATCATGGACTGCACAACAACAGCTACAGAATCTATTATTCATTAAGTGTAACCAATATAAAATTTAAAACAGTCTGGGCTTTTTTTGTGGACTTATGTAAGGTCAGCATAATTTTCTGCCTATTACTAATATCTATATCATCTTTTCCTTAGTCAGCTCTATTTAAATATGCAATCATTTACAGCTTTTGACTATATGTGTGTGCACACCCAATTTCCAATATTCCTCTAGTAGACTCTTTATGCTGACATCAATGGCAAGCTATTAAAGACAGTATTTCATTATTGGTTCCTCTTCCCCAGTGGTTATTTACAATCCCATATATACTAAGCACTGATATTAAAGGAGACCATTTTAATGAGGTGCTATCTGCCATGGCAATATGTCTTTCTCCGAATGAGATTGTGTTTAAAGATTTTATCAAGAAATGGCTGTTCGGCAGGGTTATGTTTTGTCCATGAAATATGCATTTCATATCTCTTTCATTTCATTAACATAATTTAATTTGTGCTTTGCATTCTGTGCATAATACATATTTGATTTACAAAACAAATATTTCCATTAGAAAATGAATTTCATGCACGCAAAAGGCAGAACTGAAAGATGTATTGTAAGGAAATAAGAAAAAAAGGAATTGTATTATATTTGACTCAGGAAAAAAATCCTTGGCTAGATTTCTTAGTGTGTGTGTCTACTGCATGTGTGCGTACATGCATGTGCGTACATGCGTGCATGTTTGTGTAGACAGTATGTAAATGTGCATTATAGAAGCAATGACAGCTGAGGGTGTATTGCATAAAGTTTAGAGCAATATAACTCAGATTGATTTATATGGCTTGCATGGGGGTTTCTCCCTGATGTTAAGTGCACCATTGCACTTAACATCAGAAGAAGCATACATTTTGAATCTTGATTTTGTGTCACTACTTTTAGGAGTGAGACCAGCCATGTGAGAGCGTTCTGTATGGAGAATATATCGTGTCCTACTGTGTGAGCAGCCGTACATCAAAAGGCTTTCATTTTTGTCTCCAAGGTGTGTGCTCCATGCACGGGAAGGCGTGCATCTCTTTAAAGTGGTCATCTTTTATGCCTCTACTTAAGAGATGTTTAGCTCCTTTTCCTCTTCGTTTAGCCACCAGTGGGAAAGCCCTTTGGTATGATAAATTATGAAGTCTTCCCCCTCTTGGTTTCCCATTCCTTCCCATGGAACGCTGCTAGTTTTAATTAAAGCACTTCACCTTGCTTGTTTAAAGGCTATCACGGGCCCCATGATAACTTTGAGAGTGTGTGAGCGAGAGGGAGATGGAGCGCAGGCCTTTGGATAACACAAAGCATTTAAAGCCGGCCCTGGCGTGTTCATATTAATTTGGCTTATCTCCAAGAATAAAAAAAAATCCAGGTAGAAGTGAGACAGATCCCTGGATTTAATGAGCTCAAAATGTAAAGGCAATGTCAAAACACTGTTTTTCCTCCTTAACTTTTTCCTCTTGAAGGGGGGTGGGGTGGGGGTGTGTAGGGGGGGTGATGATTGGGGGAGGAGGGGGTGTTGTAACTAGTATTAGCAGGGATTTCAGGCTTGTTTGACATGCTGCGTTGAAGGAATGGCTTAAAATAGACGGCAGCAGGTAGAAGAGGTACGCGGCAGGAGAATGAGAGGGAGAGTGAGTGAGACAGGAAGAGAGGGAAGGCTAATACCTGGGCTTCATTCCACTTTGTCGCCCCACTGATAGCAGAATGCTCAGAGGATGTTACCGCTTTTCAACCTAATCGCTCTTTTCTATCCCCATCGCTCGCTCTATCATTTACTTACTTTCTTCCTCTGCCTTAGAGCCGCTCTCTCTGATTGTCTCCCCCTCTCTCTCTTTCCGTCTCTATTCAAACACCCCCACACAACCTGCCCACCCACAGCCTTCCCTCTGAGGTGTTTGCCTGCCTGGTTAGCAGGAGTTAAGTATTTGTACAAGTCTGTGACAGGTGCATGCAAGTTGACGGCAGGTGGGGATGGATGGGGTGAGGGGGTGGGGGGAATGTACAGGAGTTAAGGGAGGTGATAGCATCACAGTTCTCTGTCTCTCACCGTCTTTTTAAGGCGGTGGGTGAATGTCTCAGGATGACTCTTTTAGCATAAGCCTCTTCTGAACTGTAGTTTTAGTACTTAACAGCCCACTCTTCAAACCAAATCCCAAACGAGAGGCTTGAGATTGGAGTTTAAAAAGTGAAAAAAAAAAGGTTCATGATATCATAATATGTAACTTTGCAGGCTGTATCCTCAGCATAACCGTGCAGGAGGCGAGTACTTATTAAACACACAGGGTGCGTAGCGCACCGAGCCTGTTATTGTATTGATTTTCCCGATATAGAGTGAAACCTCATTTGTTTCAGTGCACAGTGCAAATATGTTTTATTCTTGTTTTGCCTCATATAAATCATGCAACATGCATTTTTCCTGCTGTTCAGTCTTCTTGATAAGGCAGTGTTTGTCAGGGCTGTAAGAGATCCTAGTCTTTCCATTTTGCAGCAGCAGAACATCACTTGACTACAGCCTCTCAGATACCATTGTTCACCACAACATGTAACTAAATAGATACTGATGACTTTTTCATATTGTGATCCTCAATTGATTTCAGTTCAGAAATACTTCATTTATCCCTTAAAGGCCAATTGAAGGTGCGTCTGAAAACCAAATAAACCACAACCACAAAATCCTTCATACACTTAAGACATACACTTTTTTGTAGATGCCTTCACGGGTCCACTCAGTTCCCCATCCAGGACTCGAGAGAGAGTCCCACTCTATTGCCGTAGGTCTCAGGTCTGTGACTTAATATATGCAAGTGGATCCAAGTATCACATTTTATTGTGATTAATTCACATGTGGGTCTCCAAAATTGTATTTCTACAGGCGTCAAAGTACATAGGTTGATTGAGAACATGTGTAGGGTCATTTACAAAAGGTATGACTATAAAATATAATAAAAGCCCTCTAACAGCCATAGGAATTATGACTCTTTTCTGTCGAGAGCAAGGGAAGAAGTAGTGTGATGTTGTTAGAGAAACAGAGAAAGGAGGTTGGAATGGTTGGATAAGTCAACAAAACATTGGACTTTGATACAGGAGGCCAGTGCTTTGTACACCCACCTACCTATGACTTCTGTATGGAACAAGAAAATAACACTTCAGCTCCAACTCCAGCTCAATAGGCTAGATGGGAAGTACCTCCTCAGAAAACAACACATAACAAACATATCCCCTTCCTCAAACAAACATGTCCCCGTCTCCACATTATCACCTTAGCCTGAACAAAATGCCTATCTTTGCTCTCCTCTGGACCCATGAACGCATGTACCTCAGCTTGTTTGTTAACATCAACACCAAAGAGAGAGAGAGAGGGAGAGGGGAAAAAAAATCAATCTAATACTGCAGAACTATCAGATCATATGAAATTATGGATTCTTGGTCTGAGCATTCAGCCCTTGTCTGCCGAGCTGCACAAATCAATTCAAACAGACACAAAGAGCAAACACACGCTGAACGCCACAATAGGAAATTGAAGCGAGCGGAGCCTCCCTTTTTAAAATATGCCGCTACATATTTGTTTTGTGGATTACCATTCTGAAATGAAATTTGAACTGTTACTTAAAATAATATGCAAGAGATATTTCTTGCTTTTTTTTTTTTTTTATTGTTCCTCTTCTCCATCCCCCCGTCCTCTTGTTTGTTGGAGGAGAGGGGAGCGATGGTAGAGGCCACAATGTAAACAGACACACAGAGCTGCTATGATGCTGATTATGTTTCCAAAACACATTTTGGGGCCTTATCCCCATTGCAGGGAGTTGAGTATTTATCCTTTTTTGTTTCTTTATTGTACTGCTGGTTCTGAAACATTTATGACAGTATCTGAGGTGCAGTAAAAGGGGTGGGGGGTGAGCGTTTGTGTTGGATTTAAGCTTTTCACAGGGAAAATCTGTGTCATGTTAGGTGCAGGCAACATCCATTGACATTGGCTGTTAAAAGGCAACCTTGCTCCCAGGTGGGAATCTGTTATATGAGTAATTTGAAGAGCAAATATTGTGAATCTGCAGCTTTAATGTAAGAGTTCTTCTTGATGGCCTCACCAGTTTTCTCTGTGCGAGATGTCATATCAGACTGAGGTCCCTTAATTGTATTTCATCTTTGGTGACACCTGAGCAGAATACGTATTAGAAATGCTGTTTGGAATGAATCAAATTCTTGCACCGACTCAATACACTCGTTCAATTGAAGTGCTTTTTTATGAACCAACAGTATCACATTGCGAAGAGAACAAAAGGCCTCTTGGATTATGTTCCACTGAGCTGCCTTTACACTCCTTTAAACCCTCACCCTGTTATATCACTGCCTCCTATCTCTGTACTCTTCCTCTGTAAAGGCACTAAAAATGTCTCACTTCTTCCTCCCTTTACTGCTTTTTAAAGGGACATTGTCCTACTTACCTACCTTTCAGTACTTCAGCACTGCTTTGTAATGCCCCTGTTTTCCCCAAGGAGCCACTCCATCTTACCTTTAACCCTGCTCTACTGCTTTACCACATTTTTCAAAGAAAGTTTTTGGAAACACTAGCTGAAAAAAGACCAGCATAGGACAGAATAGTGTTCCTACCTACTGGTATTTTGCTTTAGATGTGGGTGATCTTTGCTGCTTTGTGTCTTAGCTGCCTTCTTACCTCAGTAGAGTCACTGTTCATGTGAAAGGAAACCATTACAGGTTTACCCATCCTGGTTTGGGAAATCGTCTTTGACTGGACATTTTTTGTTCCAGGGCCCCCTGGCACGTTAATCTGGCCCTGGTGTGGGGAACACTACATTGGTGAAATGGCAAGAGACTGAATGAACACAGCGAACATACAACGTCAACTGTATGTGAACAGCAAACCAAAACCGGTCACAGTATCAAATGGGAAAGGGTCAAAGGTAATCAGTGGATGGAGGGAGAAAGATCATTGAGGACATCTACATTCAATGCCAGGGACTGTCCTTGAACAGAGACAGGGGTTATGATCTTGTTATCATCTCGAAAGCTCAGCCTTAGAACCCAAGAACTGAAAGAATAAGTCTGGTGATATTCTATATTTTTCTCATTAATAGATCACAGCCAACAATACACTGATCCTTCCAAAAAGTATTGTCTTGTCTTGGTCCTCTGTGCCATAGAGCTCCATTGTTATTAAACCATTAAAAACACATCATGTAATATGTAATAAAGGCCAAGTTGTAGCAGGCCTTTTTGTCATGCACATGTTGAATGGGGGGTTAGGGAAATGCTGTGATTTTAAAGTGTCATATTTGAAATAGTATATCAGTAAGTAAAAGTCATAATTTTAAGGCTCTAATGTCATTCTACAAAAAGGCATTATATTGACTATGACTGCTGGTATTTTTAGGGAAGCTGAGTGAAAATAACTTTCCCAGATGAGTGAAATTGCCTAATCTGAACAGAGGAGCTGAGAATCCTGGGGCTGGGGAAGTATTTTGTGCTGTGATATGTCATTAAATGTTGATAAAGATTGTATATACCAAATACTGGTTGACTGGTTGGTTTTTGTCTGTATGGTGACGAGCCCTGAGCTGTTCCTGGAGGACATACAGACCTATGGCTGGGTTGTGTGGACTTTCTGGTATTCATTGAGAAATGCGTGTTTAAGCCAGAACATGTGAAATGGAAATTTGTTTACATTGATGTTGTGCTCCAAACTGAAATTAAAAGGACAACTACTCCTTGTCTTTTTTATTTCAGTCAAGCGCAGAGTATTATCTAATAGGTTTTAGTAGTGTTTTCTAATTTTGTGTGGGTTTAACATTTATTTTACTAATGCTGGTCCTGTCTTTCAGTAGGGTTTCCTGGTGGCAGGCAGTGGGTGCACTGGGGATTCTTTTCATTTTGTGTGGCACCTGGATTTGCATTGGAGTGGTGTGTGGTGGTACAGTAGCTTGGGTGTGGTCAGCTATTGGTTGGGAGAGTGATTTTGTGTCTCTTGTTTTACCCATCTGCCTTTAGTACCACACTATGCTGTCCTCTCTTCCTTCAGCCTCCCTTCTTAGCAGGACCAGCAGATCATTTTTATCCATTTTAGTATCTAATAAAACTGCTTGTAACAGTGCTTGAACTGGCTGTTTTATCTGTTGTATTTAATTAAAAACTGAATGTATCTGTAACTAGTGTTACGTTTGGCTCAGGATACACAATGAACACAAACTGTCGCCAATTTTGACCTAATCCCAGATACCAGATCCACGGCTGAAAATAGTCCCCAGCAAATGCACAATTTACTCCTGTTTGAGTGACGTTTGATAAAAACTACAGTGCCCAGCTAAAGTAGATAATTTATTTAATGTGCAAGGAACACCTAAACCTGGGCGACACATGGAGCAGGCAGAGTTGGAGCACTCCGGGGGAAACAAATGTTCAGTCTTCTGAATTTCTTTATGTATTTTTGAAAGGATTTTCTTTTCATAATCTGTTTCTATAATATCTGTGTAAATACTCTTTTTTTTGACAGTTCTGTCTTCTTTTATTGGTGTCAAGATGAGAGCTCCTCTGTTCAAAAAATATATCTGTGTCCCTTGGCTCTGCTATATCCTCTGAACTGCTTATAAAGAGGTGCCTTAGGTGGCTCGTTATGTGGGTGCTTTCTCTTTACAATGTCTTCTTCTGTACATGTGCAACGTAAAAAAGTTGCTCTATTGACTCTGCACGTAAAATTGATATTTTTAGTGCTCAGCACACAGGGTGCCGAAAGTAAAATACTTTTAGCTTTAACAAAAAGTGTTACACTTCAAGTGTAAGAGCCTCAAAGCTAAAGCACCATAAAGAAAAGCTGTCAGGTAAATATAATCATTATGTGAAAGCTTTCATATTGAAAGAGAAAGCAGAAGGAGTAAGGTAAGAGGATGTTAAATTGATGGGCTGTTTGAGTTGATTTCATGGTCGTGTGAGCTTTGTTCAACCTGTTACTATTGATGCTGAACTTGTTGCTTTTTGAAGAGCCCATTAAATTAAATACAACATAGACTGGATACAATGAACACAAATGATTCAAACTACAAATGCATATTATAGAAATAATTACAACATTTTCTGGTGTTGAGTGGCAATAGGAATGTCAAAAATTAAAAAGTTCTCCAACTCATCTGCTTCTCCTTATCTCTCTTTTTCTGTAGTATCTACAGATTTAATAAAGGAAATTAACAAGCTTCGACCTGGATTCACCTCATCATTTAATGTTCATTAATCATTAATGTAATCATTCTTTCAACTGAAAATGCAGACATGATCACATGATACACTCATAATCATGTTTTTCATAGCCACAGCAAGTATACAGGTTGGTGACTTGATGTCAGCGTTTGTACAAAGTCTTAAAATTTTGGAAAATGCTTAATTTTAACTGTTATGTTTTCAAGGTTAGGAAAATGCTTGAATTCGAATATACTCCTTGCAAAATGCTTGATTTTCAACTAAATCTAAAAAGTTTATTTTGTGTTCAGTCGTCATTCATAGCTAGATGTGTCCACTGTCGATCCCTTACTCTGGAAATTAGGAAGCGAAGCAAATTATCATGATCAAAACATATAAAGTTTGTATGAACAGCTGGTAAAACAAACAAAATAAAAGTGACAAATCAAAACCTGGACAGCATGGATCCTAGGAGGGAGAGAGACAGACACAAAGACACCAGGCTGGTATTATAGCCTTGGTGGAGGCCCACACAGGTGCCACCCAATCACCCCAACAGCCCTCTCTGACTGCAAGCTCCTGCAGGAAGAGACCAGTCTACTGCAGGCAGAAAGGGGAGGGGTCGTAACACAACCTACATTGATTGCTATGGGCGTAAAGGAATTCTGTAAACTTTATTTTTCGCAATTGCATTTATAGTAACCATTTAGATGTGATGATAAAGGCTTTGAGAGTCTGGAAATTTTTTGTTTAGATACCGTTAAAGTGCTTGAAAAGTGCTTGAATTTTACTCTTAAAAAGCTGTATGAACCCTGTGATGTGTCATGACAGAAGCCCAGTATGACAAATGAGGGCCGCCTCAGTAGCACTTGCAGTAAAGGTGTGTTCAGACTGAACACAAAGCAAATTTTAGTGGTAGTGCAATTGCGTATAAAGTCAAGAGAAAAAAAAAATGCACTTAAGTTTTTGGTCAGTTGTAAGATCAGTCAGAGTAGTTGCTAACCATGTTGCTAGCTAGCTACAGCTATAATGTCTGTACTGCTGGTACATTGACCGTTTAGGTCAAATTAGCGTGAATAAATTCTAAAAGGCAAAAATTCACTTTGTGTTAAACAGGAATGCACCTTAAGGAAAAGACAGCGAGGCCAGTGCAAGCCATATTTACCACCTTTTCACAGATTGAAAGCAGTGCAGGTCCTTTTCATCATTGGAGTACAGCATAGGAAAAACAAACCAGCGTTAAATGCATGTTCTCTCCCAATTACCTTTTTGTGTCTATGTAGTCTAACATCATTATCCTCACCTGATCTTTCTGCCATTCCTTCCCCCAGTTCATCAGTCTCCATCTCCTACAAGACAAAAACATAGGATATTTCTTTTGTTGTCCCCTTTTTGCTCTCTGCTTTTCCTTGCTTTGCCCATCACCCTACCCCCACCCTAAGAGCTCTAAAGGGCACCCAGGTGCCCAAGAGGTCTCTGTAATGAGCGCTAATGAGCCCATTGACAACCGCAGTACAGGCTGATTGGTGCTGCAGGCTCTCACCATGTGCTTTACAGAGCACTTCCTGGCACAGGCCACCAGCCTGCTGGATCTCTGCCATGCCATGCCCTCCATATGAGCTTAATGTTGTTACAAGAGAGTGGGTAGTGAATCTTTGATGGTGAAACTATAAGGGTCGCTCATCTTTTGTTGCAAATAATTGTACTTTAAAATGTTTTGTCTATATCGGCTTTAGCTATATTTGGCAACTATGCATATAAAAAACATGCTTAGCAGGTTTGGGAGGCTGACGATTTTGCGTCCATCTGCTTTCCTTTTTGGTCTCATTTTCTGTCTTTCATAAACCTCTCATTGGAATGAGCAACATCAATATAGTTAAAGCAGTCAAGCCAATAAGCTTCATGCAGGACCAACAACCTCGTCACAGATTTTGGACATAAAGGGCTGCTTTATATCCTAATCTAATACATAAAAAATATAAGATTAGGAAATTAGTTATCTAAAAGTGATCCACATGTGATTTACCAATTACTGGCAGTAGTTCAGAAATGTAGCAATTCTTCATCTGCTTGATTGCATACATTGCAACACAATGCTAATTTCAAAATTTCCTCAAGTTTTTAATTGGACCACCACATGAGCTCACTACACACAGCACATTTTTTATTTGTTATTTGAAATTTGCTGTCGCAAATGACTATGCTTGCTTAAGTTGGTTACAAGTGACATACTGTAGGTAAACAGCTAACCATGCTAGTGACAAGCCAAACCTTGCCAAAGCTTTACAGTAAAAGCAGCAGAAAGTTAAATGAGATGAGAGGAGAGTCCAAGCTGGCTTTCTGGAGAAAACTGTTTGTATCTGGAGCAAAAATATACTGTAACCCAAAGATGAATGTACAACAGTAGTCTATATTAGCAGTAATTCTGAAATAGAGGCCGGGTCCCTTTAATTACCTCAACTGCAATAGGTAGCAGGCCTTTATTTGAAGCAGGCTTGTATTAGAGACATGCCTTTATTTCTAATTCCCTCTGTTTGATAAGTATATTTGGTCATATTTTAATATGGAGCACCCTTGTTTTCTGATCTGCTCCCATTTTTCCTTTTGAAGTGTTGTTACTGCATTAAGCTGTTACAACAAAGTCAACACTTCCTGTGTCTGTTTCAAATTAAAAACAATCTAGCGTTTCAGAAGACAGAATCCCTTCATTTCTTAACAAGGCTTTTATTGTGCAACATTTACAGGACTGCATTGTGGAAAATTCAATGACTTCCACAGTTCCCATACAGTACTTCAAATGTAGCTGCTACCAACTTGTGGCACTTGTACATAACTACAAGATACAGTTTGTCTGGGACATAAACACACAAACACCCACAGTGACTGAAATAGGACAATAACACTTCAGATGAGTGTTTAAAATAGCATGATTATATTGGTGAATTTATTAAATTAAAGCAATGGAAATGTACATTTTACTTCGGTGGCATGCACATTATATAATAGGCACTGGGAGTTTATCCACCCTTATTTTTTTTTTTCCCAGCCTGTATTCGGGGCTGACCTTTATTTGTTCATGGCGACTAGTTGGGGCCACATCTAAAAACGTGTTTCCATTATTACTGTTGTAATGGGTTTTTTTTAATTACTTAATTAAAAACGTTGCATTAGTCATATGCGGATATACATGTGGACAACAATTCCACTACTGTAAATACCATAAGAAAAGTAACCGCAACCAGCAACTCACAAAAACTACATACTACTACAATAAATCATAAACTGGAGACTGCAGATGCAACACAAACATTCCTGCTGCTGCTGCAGGCTAGTTACTTAACTGAAAAATAACTTTACACATTCTTACAACAGGTGTGAGTGTCATTATAAAAGTGATAGCGGCAACACTCAACTGAAAAGGTGTTTTTTCAACTCTGAAGATGTGAGTGTGAGCCTCAGCCAACAAGCTATGAACATTGTGAGTTATTCTGAGCAAATGAAAAGGCAAGTGTACACAATCTATTGACAACAAGAAGGGCGCTTTTGCCTCTACAATTTGCATGTGCCCCCCTCCCTCCCTCTGTTTCTCCCATCGCCATTGTACTCCATAATCCATCATTGGAGTATTCCTGTATGCCTTAACACCCACCAACTGCAGATAATGACCAAAAAGACAAGAGTCTAGTCTCTTATTAAATATATTACATGTTCGTATTCATGTAACTTTTCATAGTACAGGCAGTCCATGAAAGCTCTATATAGTGCTAGTGTCCCACAGGCAGAACAGAGAAGAACAGAAAGGTTAAGCCTGGCCTTTCTCAAACTTAAAATAAGGGTGTTTATTTTAACAGCACTGGGGACTTGTGCTGGCAGCAGGAAACCAGTGCTGAGGCTGGGACTGGTGGCTGGGGAAGCTGAGGCAGAGGCTGGTGGCTGAGTAAAACAGGAGTCCAGGGCAGGGAAGAAGGGCAGGCAAGACGAGGACCAGGAGACAGGAGGCTGGAGCCAGAGCAGGCGGAACTGCAGGGCAGAGGAAAGAAGCGTTAAGCAGAGCAACTACAGAATATGCTGGCAAAAAGGGGCTGGAAACGCAGACTAACTGGTAGCGGCTACGATCTGGCAGCGTGAAAGTGGCTGAGCAGAGTATAAGTAGAGGCCTTGATTACGGAACAGGTTGCAGGTGGTGGGGCTATATACATATTTGATATGCACCTCTGTATAAAGTTACAAATTAATAAAATACTTATTGTTGCCTTTTGAGGTTTGAGTGTTCATTGGCTCCCGAGGAGACCTACAGAGCTGCAAATACATAGTTCAATAGAGAAGCAGCTGCTGAGAATTTGGAAAAAATGGAAAATATCATAAAACAGGGTGCATGTGCAATAAAGCCTGAGTTATGCTTCAACAGGTAAGCTGACCAACAGGCCAATCTCTCACAACTTTGTGTATTCCCTGAAGTACCACAAGCATGGAATCCACTTTATTAGCGCTCGTCAACTTGGCTAGTTCTGTTCTCTGAATTTGATTGCTCATGGATGTCCCACTGTAGTGCCTGTCAGACGAGGGATATTCCTCTCTGTCTATCCCTCCACTCCTCCTCTCCTCCTGTCCTTCCTGTCATCTCTGTGGCAGCAGGAGACATCTGGACGACTGTCACGGTTGACACGGTTGGTTGACGAGAACTGACAAATCCCCACGGACCACAGAAAACAGGAGGAGAGGACTCTTATTGGTGATGATGGACTGTGTGTGTGTGTGTGTGTGTGTGTGTGTGTGTGTGTGTGTGTGCTGGGAGTGATGTACGTGAGTGTTGTTTGCAAGATGATGGTAAGATTAATAGTCCCTGTTACAGGAATTTCAATTATCTTTATATGTGTATATGATCAAATATGTTTAATGGACACAATGTTACAAACTGACTTAATGCAACTGGTTAAGTTTAAAGTTTCTACCCTTGGAAGACGTCACCATGTTTGTCACCGCTGTTGTCGCGACTGTCACAGTTGGTGTTGCCCTGATTGGCTCCTCTCGCTGAAGGACCTTTCAGACTGAATCGTCCCAGTTTGCAGCATTTGAACTTAAAACCTTTTATTCAGTGGGTTTACTTGGCTTCTTTGTTAAAGGAAACACACGGCAGCAAGGCACGTCAAAACACCTGCGCCTATTATTTTGATGTAACCTCATACACAAGTGGGGTCTTGATGCATTGACGCGTGTCATGGCGGGCTGATGTGTCATTGCTTCAGAAAAGCAGCAATTTCATCAAATTTGCTCCCCAGACTGGCACATCTCTGCTACTAAAGCCCAAGTGATACTGGAATTTTGAGGCCGATACCAATATCGATATTTGAAAGTTTAGAAATCCTATAACAATAAACTTGTCAATGCTCTATGGTGGACAAACTATATGTTGCAGACACTGTATAAATTACCTCAAATATATCTTTGGCATTTCTGTGCTTAGCAATTTCTTTTTATTTGTTGGCTCACATACACGTCGATATCATAATATCTGCAATAAGCTAATATTGGTTGATATAGTGGCCCGGCTGATTTATCATTCTATCAGCTATCATAGCCTGACTACGTCTTATGTCCTTATGCATGCCTGGTGTGTGCTACAGCCACAGCCAAATTATATTAAAAACCAAATTATGAAAACTATAAAAGCTCAAATGGGACACTGAATTGGGTTGATTATGGTGTATACACATGGGTGCATTCTTAAAATTGTACTCAATGTCCCCCTACAGTTTATATGTTGCTCAAGAGGGGTTGGCCTACATGAAAATCTATTCATACAAAACCCTGGCTTGGAACTGATTACATTACGTGAATATTTAAAGAAAATATTGCCATCCATAGTATATTTGGAGAAGTTTTATGTCTCCAGTCATATTTTGGTCTACGGCATGGGTGTGAGTTGTTATTTGCAAATATATATTTTTATTGTCCAACCCGATGGGAATAATGTGAATTCAGAAATAAAGTGGCAGAGGTAGAGCTGCATTGAGTGGATCTGAATTAAACCCTCCCCTTGTGGATTTACTGAAATTCCCCTCAAAGAAACAGTGTTTGTCATTTATAGCCCTAGGCACAGAGTAATGCTGTATAAAGTTGCATTGTAATGACATATAGAAACGGTGATTACAGCCTAATTCAATTGCTTCCTAATCTCATTTCCATAATGGCCTTTATTTGGAACCTCAATTTATTGTTTTCCCAGAAATCATTATACAATTTAGCCCTTAAATCCATTTTGAATATGCGTGCCCACTATCAGGCAGTCATACAATAAGACGCGCACATAAATATCACATACACTGACATACAGAACAGTACCAGCAAGTGTGAACATGCAATACATACAGACAGGCACACAACAAAATCTCACACAAGAAACTACACGTAGACAGACACAGTCATAGAAACAAACACACACACATACACACACACTGATGGCATTATGGTAATGGATAGGCGGGCCCAGCTGGTATATCTGGTGGCAGCAGTGTGAGAAAAGAGGAGGGTTATAATGTGCAAATATTAATGATCCTGGGTTGGGACTCTGGACATGCATGCATCTTTGTGTGTGTGTGTGTGTGCGCACGCTCATGTGTGTGGTCAAGTGCCAGAGGGTGGGATCCAACAGCCTGGATTTAATCACTGGGACCCCTCTCCATAAGATGACTATCATGATCTGCCAGCTTCACTGAGCTCCTCTGATATGTCTATCCCTGGTGACACAGCTTGATCTGTGCTGCGACGTTTGGCCAAGTCACCAAGATCACCATAAGTCCATGGTAGGCATTGGACCAACCCTGGTCTTAGAGCTTGAATGCTGCCTGTAACCCCGTACAAAGCTTTAGTTCAAATAACCCTTAGTCCCTGTGCAGGGACTGAGCTGCTCTTCGAAGGGTGTGTGTCGGGGATTTCAGCAACTCCAGGATGAAAGATTGTCTTGGTACTTTTTACAGTGTCTTTGTGCATGACAGAGCTTGGTGTATGATATCTGCTATGCAATTTCTACATGGATAACCTGCTCTCTCTCCCTCTCTGTGAGGCACTATGAGGAGCAATCATGCGAGACTGATTCCTGTGCTTTCTTAAGAGGATATATAATACAGTTCACCTCTGCATACTACTGCTGCTGAGAACCTTTTGAAAAGACTCTTTGACGGCAGCCACCAAGGAGGATCACGTTTTATAGAATAGAGCACAATCAAGCAGAACAAAATGAAAAAATATAGAAGCGGAGTAAAAAAGAATACAATAGAAAAGAATAAAGGTTTACTGTAATATCCACTGCTTATCTTTTATACACACCTGTAGCACTGCTATGATATATAGAAATTATATAAAGAATCAAAGTCTGTTAACTGACTATGGTAACATTTACCATTGTAGTAGAAGTTCTAATCATATGTCATTTTATATATTTGATCATGAGATGCAATGCCCCAAACTCGCCTTAAGGGTGGAACATTCTTGGGCTGTGGGCTGCGCACAAGTGTTCTTCATGTACGAATGTGAATATATTTTGCTCTTTTCCATTCTGAACATACCTTCCTACAAGGACTTGGATCATTGTGCTGGGATGCACCACGTGTTGTTGCAATTTGAAAGGTGTGCACGTTGGTTACGTTGGAAGTTATCTTCACAGAACTTACCACAAAAAGGTCAACCTTACACTGTGATCATTACGGTATTGTTGTCCAGATGAACAGCTGAACACGTAAGGGCCAGGTTATGCTAGAAAATAGTAAGTTTGTTGGAAGGCAAAACAGGTGTTCTGAATGGCCACACTTGAAGGCGGGGTGGAGAGCCAGCCAACCAAAGGCTATGCTGAAATAAATAAATAAAAGAAAGAACAAGAAAGGCAATTGATATTTTTGGGTCTGGTATGGATCCTGTAACATAAAATCTTCCAGATCAGGATCTCAGAAATAACCCTGAAATGCCAAGTGATGTTACAATACACAGGAAACTGTGATGTTTAATAAATACCATCCAAGGTAAAATAGAGTGAGTTCACATTGTCCTCGAGTATATTTGATCAGAGATGGTTACAATTAAACATTCTGGCACATTCCACACACACACACACACACACACACACACACACACACACGCACACACACACACGCACACACACACAGCACAGTGTCACAGACTCAGGCACTGCTTGGCCACCAGACGTGGGCCACTGTTGCTGCCGATTGGTTGTTCTGTCAGATAGCCAAGCTCTAATGGAAACGCTACAATGCAGCCAAAGTACGGGAATCATTTCAGTGATAAAGTTATATGTTCAGCCTAGAACAACCAGTGGAGATAATGTTTGGCCTCATTATTATTCTCACCATGTTTAAACAGGCGGCCGCAGAACGCAAACAAAAGCAGATGAAATTTGAAAAGTATTATCAATATTGCAGATAGTGGATGCCCTTTCCAATCACAAGCTGCATATCTCTCACGGCAAATATATGGTTGAGTAGTTCATTCATTTCTATTAGGCCCCTTGTATGTTTTCCTGTGGCTCATATATATTTATGCAGAATTGATGAAAAGGCCAAACAAGCTACCATTAGATATGGGTTGAATTCACTAGCCTGGCCACGCTAAAGGTACATTTAAAAGGCATTACTTTGCAGTGACGGATCTCTCTATTTGTTCTGCTCTTTCCATGGGATCATTCCTCATTTGGTCTCGGCCACAAGCCAGATTTTTGTAGCTTTATATTACAGTAAGTGTATGCATAGATGTGTGTGTGTGTCTGAAAAAAGGCAAGAGAGAAAAAGACTTAAAAGAAAACTGTACTGTAGCTGCAAACATGCATGCGTTTTCATGTATTTCGGTACATACTGTCTGCATATGAAGTATTTGCCTGCATGTAAGTGTGGTTCTCTGTATATCCATTTGTGTATGTAAGCATGCATGCATGTGTCTTCGTCTTACACTGCAGTCCCCACTCAGCACGCCACTCCATGTATTCTTCAGCTCTGTTAATAGCTGGCTGCTGGAGCAAAATAATTGTCATTTTCCAGCCAGTGGGTCTAAAGTCATACAACATAATGAAATGTATAAAAAAGAGGGGGAAATGGCAGACAGGAGGCATGCTAAATCAAATGTAGAGAGATCTGAATAATTTAAGGCACAGGAAGGCGAGAGGAGGAGGAGGAGGTGCAAATGGAAAGATGGTGAAAAGTATCATTTAGGTTGACAGCGCTATGTGCTAATGTGTGTGCATCTATGAGGGCAGTGTAATATCCAGGGTAATGGTGAATAGAGAAATAAATATGAAAATATAAGGGGGGGGGGGGGGTCTGTGTAGAGTGATCACTGCTGGCTGTTAAGTAAGTACAAATTTGATGACTTTGTTCACTGACTGATTGATCGATCAATTCTCTCATTCATCTGCCCTCTGCTATCTAGAGTCTACATCCCTGATGGTGCTTTCTTTCACTGGCAGGTGTGTCTGTAACTAACACATTAACTAACCAGGTCAGAGCACCCAGTGGCCTCTGACAGCCTGTCATTTAAGCTCCACAGCCAGAGACAGGTAGAAAACAGTAGGGAGGGAGGGGAAAACACAGGGAGGAGGGGTGGGGATTAACATGTAAAAGAGAAAAACGGGGAGAGAGAGAAAGAGAGAAAGAGGGGGTGAAGGGAAAAAGTGTGATCAGCTGTTATGGGGGGTAATGAGGGAGGCGTTGAGGGGCAGTAAGGACTGAGGAGGCCGACACAAACACACTCACACACACACTTAGGCACAAACACACACAACTGGGGGATCAGGTAGGTTGGTGCCGATACAGGTTTCTGGGCAAACGACAGAGGTAAAGAATTTTGAATACTTGGCCATCTTTCTCTGCTTGTATCTCTGTTTTCTTCCTCCTCTTTTCTCCCTCTTTTCTCATGCACACACACACACGCACACATACACGCACACTCACACTCGTAAATCCCTGATTACCATGTTGTACACCTGTCCAACATTATGAGGGTATCTGGCACCAACTACAGTTGTCTCTAGAAAAGGTGCAAAGGACACACACTCACATATCCATGCAAACACATGCACAGAATGACTGTGGACACACTTCCTGCAAGGGCATTGTGTGAGTGTGTGTCCATTTGAATACTTCTATCTGAGCATTTTCCTGACTACAGTTGCGTGTGCACACGGCTGCATGTTTGTGTTAAAAATGTATGTGTGTGTGTGTGTGTGTGTTTGTGTCTGTAGGGTGTGCAGAGGCCTGTCTCATGGAGACACAGTTTTATTGTGCATCAAGCAGGCAGGCAGACAAACAGTTTGCCAGTTTTTCTGGAGCTGAGCTGGGCTGCAGCTGGTGATGAAGTGGAGCCAGCATGTAGTCAAGGCTGACATATACCATCCACTGGTGACAGCAGCGTCAGGGATACACACACACACACACACACACACACCGAGGCATACATGCGCAGATACATACACCTACCTACTATCAGGACACAAGGTACCAAATATGTCTTTTGCAGAAACATAGTTTAGATATTCTGTAAAATAATGGCCAAGTTAGGGGCGTCCCAGTAGCTCACCTGGTAGAGCGCGTACCATTAAGGCTTACTGCAGCGGTCTGGGTTTGAGTCCAGCCTGGGCCCCTTGTTGCATGTCATCCTCTCTCTCTTCAGCTGACACTATCATATAAAGGCAAAATTCCCGGAAAAAAAATGTCTTAAAAAAATAAAATATCCTTGGGTGAACTTCAGGATGACTCTGTTAAACAGTAAATCACAGATGGTGTTGCTTCTCATTCCTCATAAATCTTACCTGAACATAAATCTTACTTAAGTAAAATATAAAGCTTAAATGTCCAGGCTGATACTGTATTATGATGTCTGATGACTAAAGTGCTGCTTATGCATGCTGAGTTATTCATCCTTGGTGCATTTCCTCACCTTGCATTAACTGTCTTTGAGGACAGATCACAGCTACAGTAAATTTGTATTTATTAAGTATTTATAAACTTCTCAATAAACGTCTTTTTCTTTTTAAAGTTTATGCATCTGTAAATTTGTATATGTATATGCAACCCAGTTACACACAACCCCTTTATATTTGTATAAAACTAATTTGAAGTAGGAAATGTGGCTGGATTAAGATTTTTTATCAGCATAATGAAAAAACATTCATATTGAATGCACAGTATCTACTTATTGCATTGTCCTCTCCTGGCTACTGAAGCATACTTAACGTTGTCATGGTTATGTTTAGGCAACTCAAAGAACTTGGTTAAGGTGAGGAATGTGTTGGGATGTCGGTCTTAGTTAGAAAGTGGAAAAGTCACCACTGACTTGAAGCATAAGATGGAATGCATTGTTTTATTTCAAAATGTAACCAAAACCACCCTTAAATGAATAGTTTGATATTTTGGAAAATACGCTTATTTGCTTACTTGTCGGGAGTTAGATGAGAAGGTGAATACCACTTTTCTCGGCCAGGTGCAGTCACTTGCTGGAGTCTTATCTTCAATGTGAGTCATTTTTACACTTGGGTTTCTGTATGAATTAAACAAATAAGACATAACATAAGACATGTTCATTAATGAGCTTTAGAGGTGCTTGTAGGTAGTCTTTGTTACCTTTCGAAAGAGCCAGGCCAGCTGTTTCCGGAAATTATTTCCTAAACTAACCTAACCAGCTGCTAGGAAAAGAAACCCCAGTCACCAGTGTCAAAGTCCTGTGCTTTACATGCTCAAACGTGCACCCCGACCACCCCCCTACGACTCATGTAGAGTATCAGAACTTCACACTGCCAAAAAACATAATCCAGGCAGAAATGACTTTTTCTTGAAAATATATTTGCCAAAGCAAATGTATTTTGTTGAAAATAGAGGTGTGTACATGTGTTAAAGTACAGTATATTGTGAACAGGTTAAAACAAGAAGCTCTTTGGTTAAATCTTATTCCACTTTAGTCTTATTTGAGATGAAGGATGAGGTTGGGAGGATATTTTCATAGTGTCTTTGCCAAGTGAGATCTAAAAAATACAATTTAGAATTTTAAGATCCCAAAAAATAACAATTGTTATATATAGGAATACTAAATTTAAGGGCAAATGTTAAATTCAAATAATGTTTTCAGATTAGCAGCAACCGACAACCCACATGCATGCTGTATCACCATGAGATTGTGTGGTACACACACACACACACACACACACACACATATTAAGGTTCTTTACAGGCCTTTTATTTTGCTTAGTTCTCAAAATGTATTTCTTTAACTTCAACATGTCTTAAAATTATTGCAGCAAAATAGAAGTTCTATTTGTGTACTATCTAAACAAACAATCAAAAAAATAGATATTTCAAAGTTATCATAACTTTTCTATCTGTGTGTGACATTTTAAACCTGCAAATCATTTTCATATGAACATTGAATCATGGTTAATTAGTACTGAAATCACAGAGAAATACCATGCAACAGCCGTACCGCCTTCCTTTAGGCAGCTGTTTGCAGTTAAAAAGCTCTAATAAACCCAGAGAGGTCAGCAACTAGATCATTAGCAACTATGTAA
Source organism: Maccullochella peelii (assembly GCA_002120245.1). Taxonomy (NCBI): domain Eukaryota; kingdom Metazoa; phylum Chordata; class Actinopteri; order Centrarchiformes; family Percichthyidae; genus Maccullochella; species Maccullochella peelii. Next base: position 68,961 of record LKNJ01000585.1, read on the forward strand.
CTATCTATCTAGCAAGCTATACCTAAAGCTAAAGATCCAGATATTTTTCTGAGGAGTTGGTGCAGACCAAAACAGAGTTAAAATGTCCTGACACCTAGTAGAAACTGATTAATACAACAGATGCAATCTGGCAGCACCGTGACACGACCAATGTCACCAAATGGGACTATTCAAAGACTAGTAATCAGCCTCAGTAAGGGAAATAATCATTATCAGCTACAGAGTAGCTTGTATCAGTATCAGTTGGCTAAATGAAACAATAAGCTTTATGTGGTTGTGATTTGAATGGAGATGTGAACTGTCTGGTTGTCTGTCATCTGCTGCTCCTTGGGTGTTCTTGCAGATCAGGGAGAGAGAGGGAGAGAGGGAGGGAGGGGGGAGAGCAAAGCAAAGTCCTGTCCAAGAAGAAGTATTATTGTCCAAGAAGTATTAGTTCTCTTTTTAATTTTAGCAAGATGAGGAAGTCGGAATTCAAATGAAAGAATCGGTTTCCATCCAGCTAATAGTAATCCATAATCCCACCGACGTGTCTAAAGCACAATGTGGTCGCTGTGATTAAAGTTAATACCTCCCCTACTCAATTTATTGAAATGTTGGAATGAACACATTTGGTTTGGAACCAATGTGCTGGCTTGTGTTTAAAAATGTGGATGGGTGGGGGTAGGGGGTTTGGATGGATGAGACGAAAGTGATGGAAACACTGTGAAAGTGAGAGAGGGGAAAAGAAAAGACAGAGAAAGTTAGAAGAGGACAGAGTAAAAAATAAGGAGTGGATACAGAGGAGGCAGGGATGATTTCAGGAAAAAAAGGAGAATGAAGATGATAAAAAAATGAAAAAAAAGGCAACGGTGTACAAGCAGAGGAGAGAGATGAGATGGCTGAGAAGAAACAAAATAACTTCCTGGGTGAAAATTGGTCCACCCTGGTCTCATTTTAAGGCTAGCCTGATGATTTTAATTTCTCGAAATGGCACACTTTGCAGACAGACAAAAAAAGAGAATGAGAGCAAAAAAGAAAGTGGTATTAGAATAATTAAACGCGGGAAGAGGGTCGTGGTTTCATTTTCAGCAACACTTCAAATGAATTCCTGTAATGATCCTGAAACCTTGAAAAGGCAAAATCCAATCAAACAATATCTACTGGGCTTCATTTTCTTTGTTGGGGGAATGACCCCTCTTTGTCAAAGGGCGAGTCATGGAGAATGTGGGTCGCCATAGACATACAAATGAAGGGCGGACAATTTGGTCTAGTTAAAGCTATTATGCCTACAAGTGCGCGTGTGATAATGTCGAAGCGTGTGTGTGTGTGTGCACATGCCTGGGAACACAACTTTGTGTGAGCGTGTGTGCCTGCAAGCTTGTGTGGGCAAGAAAAGAGAATGATTATCTGTGTGTTTAAGCGTGTGTGTGTGTGCGCACACACAAGCGAGTGCGCTACAGCTTTAACACTTTGCGGCTGTGATATGACTCATTGTAAATGATGCCATGGAAGGTCAATTGTGGAGATCAAAATGGCTGTTGATGGAGGGGCAGGGAGAAAATGTGTCATGTTTTTCCCCCTCACTGCATGCTGCTGCCGAGGCATTTTGATTCAAAAGAATAAATGGATCTGCTCAGGGTTATTTCTCTCTGACTGGCGCCGTCCAAAATAACACCCCTGGCCCATATTTCTTGGAGGAGCCTCATGCCTTGCGCCCATTGTTTTTACTCCCTCCCCTTCCTTTGACCATTGGAGAGGTAATCAGGCATGAGTGCCTTGGATTACGGCACGAGTGGATGAGCAGCTGCAATGCTCCAATGACCTTTTGTCACTCATTACTGGACCTCCCTAAAAAGAAGGGAAAGAGGAGAGAGAAGAGAGAGAGAGAGGAAAAAAGTAAAGGAAAATGCAAAAAAAGACGCCTCCTCCAAAATCTTTAGGGATATTCAGTTCAGTGACCGTGATGTGTTATTGTCTGCCTCGCCTTACCAAGAGCAGATGTTAAATGGACTGATTGACAGACCGTCATAATCTGGTCTACGGGAAAGATAAAGAGGGGAAAAATAGAGGATGGTGGTGGAGGAGGATGGGGCGGTAGGAGAAAAGCAAAAATTAGAGGAGGTGGTGGAGAGAAGGGGAGGAAGCGATAGAAGGTGATGTAAAGGAATGGTTAAGTCAATTTGGAAGAAAAAAAGAAGTGGAGAGGAGGAGAGAGAAAGAGGAGACAGAAGAAGTGTGGGGAAGGTATTTACGCATGGTAATTGCGTCACGGGAGGGGGCAGTCTCATACGTTTGACCTCCGGGTCCTGCAGGTGTTTACCCCCCCCCCACACACACGCACACACACACACACACACACACACTCATATCTGTTAGTAAGTGCAACAGCAAGGCCAGCTCTGGCACATACAGTACATGCACATAAAAAGACACACACAAACAAACTCTGGGACTTATGCCAAACTAACATGAAAAAATCACTACTTAAAAATAGGGTGGTGCTCTTCCTCTGATATCATCCATGCAGATGCTTCGAAACCTTCAAGCCCTCAATGCTAAAAGCAATTCAGATGTGAATATTGAGCGATTGAATGTATGCCAGAGAAGAGGAGGAGGACTCCCACACCACCACCACCGCCGCTTCACCCCCCCAATGAAATGGTTTCTCCCACAATTAATGCAGTGCACCTGTGATGCTCGATAAAGAGCGCTGCACTGTGCACAGGTGTGGAACATTAGTTCTGGGGGTGTTCCTTGAAAAAGACAAGCTTCTCCCTCTCTCCCCTGTAATAACACACTATGACATACACATTCACTGGTGGGGTGCGCGCGCACACACACACACACACACACACACACACACACACATTCAGCATAGGAAAATTTGTAAAGGGGGGAAAAAAACTAAGTGTGCTGATGCTGTGAGGAAAGTAAAAATATGTAAATGAACTTGGTGCCCAAGAATCAATCTTGTCATTCACACTACTGCCCACATCAAAGCTCAGGTAACTAACTTTATACGTGTCTTCATGCAAGCATACATCACTGCCTGTCTCTGCATCTGTTTGTTTGTGCTGGAACAGTATGAACGTCTGAAAGTGTGAATGTGGGTGCGCGTAGAGGCCAGATGTGTGTGTTTGTGTGATCAAGACCATGTGGAAAGTGGGACAGAACTGCACTGAAACTCATTGTGCTCTCTAAAAGGCCCTCCTTTCATCACGCTGTAACATTTAAGTAGGTACCAGTTATGGGCCATCATAGATTGGATGTAAAGTTCAAAGAGGAACTCTTACAGAGGGGAAAAAATAACACTTTACTCTTAAAATCCAACTCTCTGCTCCGAAGAGAGAGAGATACTGTATGGACTGATTGAGATGACAAGATACTCAACCTTGGAGATAGACCTTTGAGATAAACACAGTAATAGACATATTAAAAGACAGATGCCGAAAGAGATAGAGAAGAGCAGCAATAAGAAAAGTATTAATAAGTAATGTACTTGTCTTGCTAATGTCTATTGTGATGCTCTTAGCTTAACCCAGTCTCTAACTAGGTCATTAAGCCTACTATACACAGTCCTTCCTTCAGAATTAAGAGTGTCTGCATGTTCATGTTCAATCTCTAAATTAGCTGCTGTGCAGTTGACATTGGGATGGACATTAGCCCATATGGAGCTGATGACGAAATGTATGTCACGTGGAATGTTGTAGTTATCAGTCGCATAACATAATAATTTGAGCTGAACGGCCGGGCCACACCGCCGACCTGAGCAGCGCGTGTGCGTCGTGGAACCTTCTTGCTTTTCATTTCGGGCGCCCATGTTAGCAGGTTAGAGCAGCCACACAGCGTCTTCAGCGCGGCTCATCCAGAGATTCGGCGTGTCGCCTGTTTTTTCCGTGTGACGTTCACGCTTCTCAGCAAAAATAGACAGTGAAAATGATCTGTTGATAGTCATATTGACATCAAACCAGCAACATTACACCTTTCAGTTTCAGTTTCAATGTCTGTATCTGTAGAATATGTCACAGATAGATATTTTTAACTCCCCAGTTACAATTGAGCCTACGCCTCTTAAACTTTTTCTTTCTAAACTAAATATAAATGAAATGTATAATGAAATGAAATGAAACATTGTATTATTAATGGCCATTATCAAAGGCAAACTCAATGTACAAATATAGGACTGACAGCAGCAGCAACGCTCTCTGTGTGAGCACCACATGTGTGCGAGACGCACCAGTTCACAGAGGTAAAAGTAGGTAAAACAAGAGGTAAAGATACTGTACTGCAACAGGACCCATGATTGTTGTTACCTGTTTGTGTCAGGTCACCTGACCAGCGGATGACCGTGACGCTCAGGGGGCGAATAAACATCCGCTTGTATCTTTGCTCTCCAAAATTTACTTACTTTTCAGTCTGAACACGGCTTACTAATGATGTCTTTAAAGCCACCCTGTGGAGTTTTTGACAACTAGTAGCACTAATGAACAATGTTTTGATGAGTGGGTCCCTGTTTGTATCCACGCTGCAAAGCACATGGGTGTGATACACATTCCTCCCAATGGTATCACACTATTCCACTTATCGTCAGGTGGCGGTAACACGCCCAAAAAAAGTAGCAATGCGCCAGCAAAAGGTAGTGAAGAAGAAGACTGAAAACTAGCAAACATGGATGTAAACAATGCACGATATAAAATATTTAAAAATTTGGCTCTGCCAATGTTTTATGAGGAAGGAAATGCATTAAACACATTTCTTGTGGCTCAAGGATACACACGAATCATTTTGGTCAGAAACACTAAATGTAAATAGAACTTTGTTTAGCAGAAAACTCCGCAGGGTACGTTTAGAGCAACTGATTTAAGAATCCTGGGAAATTAAGAGAAATTGAATTTGCTGTTACCCTGTTAGCGCCACTTGTGGCAACAGTTACATTGCCCTGTTTTAACAGCCTATACATATTTATGTACTGCACTTACATATAACACATAGCCAAAAACATTTGAGCCATATTAGTGGTGGATTCTAATCACAATATATTTGTGTTCTGTGACTGCAAACTGTGCTGGGACTCTACATCCTTTTTCTAAACCTAGCCCAGACTGACCAGGTCCAACCTTTCTCAAACTCTGATTGACTGATTTCTCTTAATATACAGTGTCCAGTGATACTGGACCTAAATCTAAATGATGAATGAAAAGCGCCAACTTTCCGGAACCGTGACAAAATGCCACTGACTAAAACATTTGAATCTTTTTACTGCTACTAAACACATATCAGAGTATTAATCTAAACCAGTGGCTTGGAAAAGGACACTATTTAGGACAGGACCCCCTCCAATCATGACCTCAGTAACAACCCACGATGTGCTGTCCTTTCATACTCACGATCATTTTGAAATGAAGGTCTTCACAGACACTTATGTTGAGGATGGGTGCGGGTGCAGCTGGTTTCTCATCTACCTGGAACTTAATTGATCCATTAATCGCTGGGATTGGTCACAGAGTGAAGACACCTGCTACCCCACCTGGGTTTCCGTCAGATGGGACCATGCTTAGATAGAAATCCACCAACGTCATTTCCAAAAGCCTGTGTGTTCTGAGTTTGGATGCCTGACGGGTTTTATTTCATGACGATTACTAGTTTGGCAGGCAAGTAAAAGAACAACCAAAACCATCATGAAGAATTGAATATGTTCATGCTGAAGCAGGAAAACAAACAGAAAATATGAAAAAATATACAAGTAACAAAATATTCACAGTGATGGCTACCATTTCACAATGTGTTAAAATAAACTGTACATTTCAAAATGCATTTGTTTCTTTTATGTATATTGAGAAAAGTAACATTCTGCTTCAATCAGTTTCAGAACAGGTGTCACATTCTTCGAACAGAGAAATGTCACATTTGGGTATAAAACACTTCCTTTATGTTTTCATAGCTGAAAATGAGTTTGGTGCCTCAGAGCTACATCATTAATTATGCATTTGACTTGAATCTGGATAAGTACAGACTCTGACCTTGGGCTGTGACAATCCTGTAGTGACCTTTTTCCCTCTCTGTGAGAACAAGGGCCCACATACAGTATTCCCACATCGTCATCTGGAAACATCATTGTCCTGTCCTCGCTTTTTAGTTCATAAGAAGAATGAGTGTATTGTTGCATTCACGTCATAGGGAAATAACTTTTAGAACAGCATGACAGTTAAAAGCAATGGGTTTGCATTGTTCATACACTGAAACTGGTGCCAGCATGCCAAGTTTTCTGTGTAGTTTTCTCTGTTTTTACGATATTCATACTTAAATGTAGAATGTGTGTAATGACTGATTACAGTGAGCTTATCAGAAGCTGTGTTGGTAAAATGTACCTCTCATTAAGTGACTCAGCTGACTAGAAAATGTAGATTTAAGGACTGTGGTGGAACAAAGAGCAAGAGGCCCAAAAACACCCAACAATTGGTGAATTATCACTTGAAACCTTGGCCTGTGTGTTAGATAATATTTGGGTGTCCTTTAAACCAAACCAGTGAACTTGCATTATATGAAGACCACATGAAATTGTTAGTGCAGTTAATGTATACAAAAACACAGAAAGTGAAAACCATTGCCTTGCAAATATTAAAGCTGAATTAACATATTTTCTTTTGGCCTCTTGGGGGCAGCAGAACAAGCTGAAAGCAACATGGACATATTATCATCTTATTAAGAAAATTATCTGACTCTTAGCAGCTAAGTGCCCCACTAATTTTGTCTGTCTGTTTGTTTGGTGCTGGGTAGGCAGAGTACACTGGGTTTATCAGAGCTTTTTAGCTGAAAACAGCTAGAACAAGTTAGAGATGAGAAGAGACTTTCAGATTATAAATATTAATTTGATCTATTGTTAATATAAAAATATCGATTTGTGGAGCTTTAAAGTTTCTTTATCATGACAGCAGGTAGGCTGGAGAGGAAAAAGAGAATAAAACACACACACACCAACAAAAAAAACAAATTACATCTGAAATTATTGAGAGTTTGATTCACATGGGAACGTATCATCAGGGGAGCTCTGTCTTTACCAAAGCACAGTGGGTAATTTGTGCTAAAAGTTTTACTCAACAAATGTGACAGATGTGACCACAATCTGAGTCACTAACAATCTTTTTACAAATGAAAATCTCTGATCTCTGAAAATCAGGCACTTGTCGCCATTTCCTTTGCTACGAATTTAGTTGTTTCATGTGATGCAAATGGCCCAAGCACTGAGTGGTGTGAAGGCCGATAGCTATATTTCAACGAAGTAGTTCCTGTGGTACATTCAACCTAGTCGGCCATTTTGAATTTAGTGCTCATTTTTTGCCATTTACAGGCCCCATACTTTTACAAACTCCTCCTTGCTGGTTAACCAGATCCACCTCCAATTTCGTCAGCGAAATCTAAAGACATTCACGATGCTAAATTGTGAAGCTTTTGAGTTTTCATGGAGCGCTGTTGCCATGGCGAGGCAGACTATTTGCATATTTCGCCATGAAACAGGAAGCTGTTCTTGAGGGGCTGGGGGTGCTTGAAAACTCATGAAACTTGGCACACGCATCAGAAGTGGTGAAAATTGTTATCTGATATGGGTCTAAGGCTTGGGTGTGGCGCCATGGTGGACTATTTGCATGTTTCACCATGAAATGAGAAGCTGTTGCAACTCAGCTGTACATTGTCAAATCTGCCCAAATTTCACATGTTTGATAAGAGTCCAGGCTTGAGGATATCTACATGCCAATACTGAGTCATATTCATAGCGCCACCTACTGGCAACAAGTCAGCTTTGTGTGACAGACATTACTCAAATTAACATTGCGTGGTCTACACTTGACATACAGCACCAAAATGTATAATTAGTGTGTGTTCTCTAGCGCCACATAGTGGACACAGGAAGTGATATTTAACTCATTTATGCAATGTCCAATATTCATGAAAATGTATATACATGTCAGACGAACCTCCAGTAAATGTATTGCTACATTAATAACTCACTTGTGTAGCACCACCTACTGGCAACAGGAAGTGAAGCCTAGGTAACACATACTTCATCAAATGTATACAAAATTCCCATGTCATCTCCAGTGCCACACAGTAAATAATATTTTACTCATTCACGCAGTGTCCAATAGTCATGAAAATTCAGAGCCATGTCAATCACCCTCCAGTTACGACACCATGGCTGCCACTCCCCCCTGACGTGTGCAGGGGTGCGAAGGGCCGCTCATTGCAGCTTGCAGCTTTAATTTCAGTTGAAATTTAAGTGAAAAGTCTTCATACAATACAGTCTTTACATTTAAGACTAGCATTTGAAACTGCACATGTTTTAGCACATGCAAGTCTGTCTTTGATGTTTCCTGCAACCTCCAATGGCACATAAAAAAACAAACAAACTTGAACCTGCGTCTCAGTTTTCTCAAGCTGTCTGCTACATTTAAAATGCTAATATAAGACTAAACTGATTAATAATTAAACAATTACGGTCATGAATCAATAACTTCTGCACATATTTTTCATTAGTAAATTGTACAGAGTAAACAAAGAAGCAGTATTACCAATTCAAATGTGGATGAGGGGGGAGGGGGGGTGGCATTCTAATCGTCCTAACTTTGATGAAAAATAAACATTCGAGACAGTCACTCAAACACTAAGGCCTCTGGTACAATTTTCCAAAGTAGATCATGTTGTTGCTTTAGATACAGTTAGTTGGTTGATTATTCAAGTAAACATGGTTGGAACATTTTTTAATGAAGTAGTCCAATATGAGAAATTCATGATAAATCTGGTGTTTGTAGTCAATGTACAGAACATTTGGACAGATCTGATGCCCATCTGAGCCTCTTTAAAGTTGACTGATTTCCGTGGCAATCTGTCTCTAGTTTGAGGAACTCAGATGTTTCAGTATAAAGGAGGGACTTCCACAGTGGACTCAGGCACAACTGTTAACGTGTTTCTGATTAATACGACGACTGCTTGATTGACTTTTTGTCATGTCTGTCAAAGGCTAAATTCACTATGTGAAACGTATATTTTTCTTTGCACCAGAAAACCACTGTGCTCTTGTCAGTTTTATCTATTCATGTCAAAGTGACACATTCACGGACATTCTTGTTTGTGGCTCATCATGCATATGCAACTTACTGTCTCCCTTCTCCAAATGCCAGCGTGGTAATAGCTAATGCCATGGCAGTAAGTGTAAAGCCTGAGAAACAAGGATAAAAGCATAAACAAATCTGTGATAAGAAATATGACATGGCTATCAGCATGCAGAATAAGCCTGGCCCTGCGAGCACAGGCACCCAGATTAATGATAAATTACGAGGACCTAGGCTTGTTTATAGCACTCATTTTCCCTGCTGCACCTGCTCATATTCTCTTGGCCTAGAGCGGCCCCCTCTCTCTTTTTCTATTTTCTCTCTCCATCTCTCATACTCCTTCACCCCACCACCCCTTTTTTCTTTTTCTCTGAGTAGGTGCTTATTTAAAATGATCCTGTGTTTCTAAAGCACTCTGCCAAAACCGGTGGGACACCCCATGAAAACATAATCTGTGGGTGTATAACTGATGTCTTAAAGGAGAGGGGAGGGCAAGGAGAGAAAATATCAGAGGGATAAGAAAAGGGGTGAGTAAAAGACAAGGGAGAGAGAGGGAATGAGAGAGGTGTACTGTAAATGAGAGACAGAAAAACATGAGCAGGGAAGAAGAAAGTTAAAGATGGAAGAAAAGGTGAGCAGAGAGAAATTTTGATGCGTAACATAGAAGAGAGAAAAAGATAAAGGCGGAATGTGATGAGAGCAGTGGGCAAGCACAGCTGCCTTTTGGTTTCAGATCTTGTAATAATACACCACCCGGCATCAACGCAATGCTTAATTTTAATATTAATTACAAATATCTCTCCACACAACAAGGAAATAATTTGACAATCACTTTGGCCCCGAGTACTGTATTAAATGCAAACTGAGGCTAAGGGCAAGAGCAGTCAATATGGAGAACTGAATGTCTGAACCCCCCCCCCCCTTCTGTCTCCCCCCTACCCCTTTCCCCTCACCTCATTACATGAAGTGTGAATGTTAATTCTAGTGGGTTTATTAGTTAGAATCAAGGAGGGAAAAAAATGAGAAGAGGTTAGCATTTTTATTGTTCATTACAAGTGGCTCTCTGGTGGTACCTGGGAATTTTTTGGGTGGCTGCTGTTAGGCCATGGCTGTGTAGGTGTGTGTGTATGAGAACGGGGTGATAAAGGGGCAGTGGGTGGAAGGTTGCAGTAGGGGGCACTACGAGTGGCTATTGTCTGATTCATAATTATATTTTTATTATGACTGAGCTTGGGGGCTCTCTCACACTGTACAAAGCAATTTCTTGTAGAGAGCGCTACGAGGGCAAAGTGTTTACATACCAAATTATAAGAATATACTGACAGCGTTTGGTTGTTAATAAGCCGTAATCACTTCCCCTAATTTAATCTGGAGGAGGAGGAGGAGGAGAGGAAGAGGTGTGCCCAGTCGAAGGAGGAAGAGAAAAATGGCTGATGAAATAAAACTGACATGCACACACACACACCTCCTCTGACAAGACACCTGCTGTCCTCTGTGCACCGTACATGTGCGGTTGTGTGTGATATGTTATAAGCATGAGAGGAGAGAGAGGTTGTACTTATATGTGTGTATGTGTGTTGGTCAGATACAGCTGTCTGCAGTCAGCAAGGCTGCTCTCCTCAGAAAGCAGAAAATTGAGCGGGAATTGGGCTAATTGTACGGAATGATTGATGCTAGTGGAAACTACAGTACATTAAAAACACAAAAGCACATTCATAAGTGCGCAGACACACACACACATAACATACGCACTCATGCAATCACATACACTTCACACAGACACAAGCGTACATGCACACACACACAGACTTTCTGTCTGCGGCACTCAGCCCATTCGCGCAAATCCCATAAAAATCAGTTTTTCAGGCGTACAGTAGTTGAGACAGTGGTTGTTATACAGCGCAGAGCAGATCTTGATATTATTTTCCTGTTATCTTCCTTTTTTTCAGATAGTGACACCACCATAAAAGAAGAGCAGGGTAGAGTCAGGGTTAAAACATGATAATTAAGGAATTATGTTACAGGTTATTTCAGTCTAAGAAAAGCGACCAGTTGTAAAAACAGATCAGAAATAAATCAGTACCTCACTAGTCACTATTTATATTATACAGGACACAGTATATATTGTTGACTTTACTTTAAAACTATCAACAAACATGTGCTGAAAGACATGATAAATAAAATAAAATTAATAAGAAGAATCATGATTAAAAGGTAAAATAAATAAATGACTTTAAACATTCAAACATTTGCTGGCTCCAGATTTTCAAATTTTTTCAGATTTTTCCATTTTTATATGTTTGTAAATTTAATCTCTGAGTTTTGGACTGTTGGTCGGACATAACAAGCAATTTGAAGATGTCACCTTGGGCTCTGGAAAAATCAATTAATCAATAAAATAAATTCAAATAAAAAAAATAATAATCAAAGGCAGATTCACCAATAATCATTAGTCACAGATGTGAATATGATCTATTTCTTGATTGGAATGTCCAGTTGTCCAGCTGGATAAATATACCGAGTGGTGCTGTTTCCCAGTGAGACCACTGCGATGAGGTTTCGAGGCCAGTGATTACCAAGAGGACCATGACGTGCTGAAGTTTGACTTCACACAGGAGAGAAACCAGAGGGAGCTGGTCAGATTTGGAGAACAGCTGATACATTTATTCACGTACGTTCACGCACGTGCACCATCTTCTGTCACCTCTTGAACTTGCTAACAGCAGAACACGGTAGGCTGTTTATTTTACACAAGACACTGATTACTTAGAAATTCATCTCCATGCAGAATGATTGTCTATTAGGATGCATGTTCACTGCTGTCAGATGGCTGTCTGCCTGTGCATTCATATATTAACACTTCAGACACATTTTAGCAACATCCTGTTGAATCGGGACTTTATTTCTTTTCATGGTATGGAACAAAAAGTAGAATCCAGGTAGTCTGCTCCATTGGCTTTATCTCCTCACACTGTCTCCTGCTGATTAAATTTGAAAACCTAAAGAAAAATCTCCACTTCTACACTCTAATCCAGCAAATAATAGAGACTGAAAGAATGGTTGACAATGGCTTTCAATTCCAAACCCTTTCAGACAAGAAAATCCTTACCTGTCATTCTTGTTGCAAAAGTACAGATAATTGCATCGCAATGGTGTCACTGTATCGTAAATCCAGTCTCCAGTAGGCCACTAAATCAGTCAGTCTTTAATATTTCCTAACAAGATTCATCTTTTTGCAAGTAAGCATTTGTAGCTGGAAATTATAAGTTTTTAAATAGTTTAATGGTAGCTGCCTCATTGGGGAATAAGGCTCTTTACATACATACTGGCTTAACAAATGTGGACCTACTGGACAAGAGAGACACAGAGTGAAAGAGAAGAAGAGAGAGACAGAGAGGACAGTCATCCTTGCGGCTCTGGTAATGGTTTTCTTATTCTCTCTATCTTCTCTTATAGATGCATATCAATACATATCGTAGTGTCTGCATAGAGCCTGCCACATCCAATATCGCCTGGACATTTTACATAATTATTATTTTCAGGAGTCATTGGGGTCTCATAGAAGGGAATGTAAGTGACAGGCGTTTAAAATGGTTTTTAAATCATGCGGAATAACCAGGGCCCTTCAGAAATAATTGTGTCAAACTGCTTTTCACCTTTTTTGCCAATCAATATGCACACTTATTCATGGGCAGACGACTATCCATCAAAAGGCAGCGCTGCTCTTTAATATACATGCTTGCATTTTAATGGGCTACTTTAACAACAATACCGGAGACAACAATGTGTTTCTGTGTAATATTCCCGCAAAAACTGATGATACAGCCTCTTTCACATAAGGCACAGCAGAGGCTCACTTACTCTCCTCCCGTGTGCATATGTATGGAATGTACACACACACACACACACACACACACACACACAAATACATGTGTACATAAGGTGTGCGCACACAAACACACACAGACAGTTTGTTAAGTGGTGGCCTAAGTCGATGTAATCACATTCACTTTGTTACACGGCTCGTAAATGATTTAAAACTAGATTTCATGCATGCTTTCATACTAATTCACTCGCTTGTATTTTTCATTTTGGCCGGAAAAACTCTGAGAACAATCAAGAATTACTCCGTTCTCCAATTAAGCTTCTAAACAGGACCAAGAGAGGGGGAATCTATTCATTTTCTTTTGATTAAAATTATCGCCACTTGCAAGGAGCTTTGGGGTTTATATATTAAATAATGCATCATTTCATAATTATATAGAATATATAGATTTTTTAAATAGGATACTGGGCAAAATGCTAACTTTAATTAGATCGGTGTGTAAGATATCTCGGGGGTATGATAAAACAATGTTAAATATCTCACAATGACTGTAAAATATGTTCCAACAGATAATGAAACACAAATAGGGTCTCGCTTTGCCATGGCTCCTATTTGTCGAAACATCCCCACATGCATTTTCTGAAATTTCATAATTATATTGAAAATATGATCAGGGGATAACACAGCTAGGTGCTAAATATGATGCTGCCTGTCCCCCACCTATTCAGAGGCATACATTATCATCCTATTATTATAAGAGTAAATTACTACAGAGAGTCGAGCGTGTTGTGCACCAAGCGGGGGAGAGGGAAAGCAAATTCACGGTAGAAGATGCCGTGTTTGGTCTCCAGTCACACACACTCTGACACACACAGTACACGTGAGCTAATAAAGAGGCCTAGAAGGTCATGGGCGGCGTAATATCCACACAAAAGATGAGCTAAGGCCTAAGATTAGCAAAGAACTAAAGAGCACTTGGCAGAGCAAGAGGGGGTAGAGACACTTTTACAATTAAAGCAGAATTAAAGACGCACTAAAACAGCAACACTTTGCCAAGCAAACAACGCCTGCAGCCTCTTCCAAAATTACAGCAGGCTAATTTGAAATGAAGGACAAACAGGAGCTGTGTGTGTGCGCGTGTGTGTGTGGATGTGTGTGTGTTTCCAGAACCTTCTCCTATTATGATTGCAAGCGTACAGACCCCTCGTTTTGGTCTATATATAAAGTATGTAAATGTCGTCTGGCTGCGACAGTCAGAAGCGTCAATAGAAGTTGACAGCTGAATTATAACCGCAGCCAAATCCATCAGTCTTTTGTTTTAACCGGAGAATGGAGCATTTTTAAAACTCAACAAAGGCCTTTAATCAAATTCTCAAGGTTGTTGGCTTTAGCATTGTATTAGTTTAATAGTTTCTGCTGCACCATTGACGTTAATGACACATTCCTATGTAAATATAATGTGGCTCCCAGAAGCCATCAAAACATTTTAAGGTCCAATGAATACAGTTGCATTTTTTCCTTTCTCTCCCCCCTTCCTCCCCATACAGAAATGTCTTTTTATTTAGCAATCTCTGCACAGTGCTTGGTGATACAATAAAAAGGAGGGGAGATTGATTAATGGAGACTTTAAGGTAGTGATGCGCAGCACTGATACAAATAACTGTGGAGAGACAGAGAGGAGAGAAGATTGTGCCTCCCTCCCTTTTTCCCCTCATCCCTCACCAACACACACACACTAGCACATGTATGCACAGACTTTTAAAGAATCCACATATGGAACCACACATCGACCTAGAATCACACACACGCACACACGTGCAAATTTAAATCACATGTACAGTTTAGAGGCCTTTGGCATAGATTCATCACCCACGATTGAAAGATAATGAAACTGCATATTTTCTCACCATTCAAAGACTGATGAAAGCATTTAGAGTAATATAGCAGAATACATTAAAGGCAGTATCATATTTTGAGAAGCCTCATAACATCTCGGTCCATATCTTAAGTAAGGGTGATAGGCTGCCTTTTGTATGTATGAATTGCTTAATCAACTCTTTGGGGGATATACTGTATTTAAGTGGTTGTTGGTAATTTAAAAGCGGGGGATCAGATACTTGAGAGCTGGCATTGAGATCACACCACATTTGCAAATACGCTTGCATACACAAAACTGAGTTGGAGGGGAACAGAGAGGGAGGGAGAGATGTAATGGAGATTTTTCATGCTAGACATGTACATATTAGCTAAGAATCAGCATTCAATCATGACTTCATGTTTTGTTTTCTGGATTTCTGTGTTTTTTTCTTCCATCCATTGTTTAATAGCTTAACAGACTGAAATTAACATCCATATGTCACATGTAATGGTGTACACCACACATCCTTTAAGCTCTGTTTCTAAGAATCAGTATGAATACATTCACATGATGAAATGTACTTTTCCACAAAGCTGCCATGAAAAGACATTTTTTAAATTCAAATCATTTCTATATACATTTCATACCAAACTAGTAAAATCATTTCAAACACTCTTGATTGTGGAACTCACAAATCACATTTTGGCCCAGGGGTGGATGAAGTATACAGATTCTTTATTTAAGTAAAAGCAGCAACTGTAAAAATACTCAATTACAAGTAAAAGTCCCGCATTCAAAGTATTTCTTAAGTAAAAGTACAAAAGTATTATCAAAATGTACTTTACATAATAAGTAAGTACTCATTATGCAGTTGAATGTATACTTATATTATCATATTATTTTTATTATTATTATTAATGATTAATTAACATATAAGCTGGATTTAATGATGTAGCTGGTTGCAAAGCTGGTTAATGGATTCATTAATCTACATCTATGTTTTATAAACGTATATATTTCATATGTAAATCTTAATCTGCAAAGTAACTTTTGTTGTCAAATAAGTGTTAAAAGCACAATATTTTCCTCAGAAATGGAGTGCAGTAAAAAAATAAAAATAAAAAAAGCACATGTCAAATTCACATCACGTAAGTGTGAAACATCACATTTCACAAGAAGCGTGACGTTTCACACATAAAAACCACATGTGTCTGTGTCATGTGACTTTTTTCACATTGTCCAAAATGTCCAAAAACCTCACGTATCTATTATGTGAAGTCATTACAGGTGAAGAGATTTTTCCCATTTGATATTAGTTAGTTTAGTTAGTTTTTATTTCCATGTCATTTTAATAATAACAAGTCATCTTCCAGCAACACATACAGTATACAAAACCAACAAAAAAAAACTATCATAGCATTATATAGACACCTACATACCACAGGTAACGTGTTTAAAAGTGAAATTGCTGTTTTCACATATGATGTCTTAAACTTCACATGAGAAATAGCTGAAAATAATGTTTGCCAGTAACATGTGAATTTATCACACGTGAAATGTCCGAAAACCACATATGTACATTTTTCATATTTGAAATGTGTTTGTTTTGTATGTGATATATTGTGTGTATATATATATATATATATATATATATATATATATAGATGTGTGTATTTCTGTAAGGGAAAATGTGTTGCCCCACAAAATATCACCTAATAGTTTTTCATTGTTAAGCGTGTAAAACATTTTATATTATGTACAGATTATCATGATTACAATTTGCTCATAATCCATTTAGAAACCGCTTATAGTGCCTTATAATAGTATGTGAGCACCACTTGGAGTAAAGTGCTACCAAATAAAAGATCAAGTGCATTTGAGCATTTCCATTACACACACACACAAACAAACTCTTACACACACTGTGAAGATTTCTCATGCATCGTCTTCCTGTGTGCTCTGGGCTGTAACATTTGCTTTCTTAGTCAAGGAGAACAATCTCATTTGCAGTGAAACAAATTAGAAAAAAAGATGTAGCCGTGACAATACCCCAAATTCCCTCCTACTTATTTTTCCCCCTTTCTTCTTCTTCTTCTTCTTTTTTTTTAAATTTACAATGCAATGTATAAAAATAAACATTGAGGGCTCAATTTAGTGTGGCTTTCAGCCGTGGCACCTAATCTCCCACCCCACCCTTCGTCATGATGTGCTGGAGGTTGTAGATTTTGCCCGGGGTGGGGGGTGGTGGTGGTGGGGTCTCATCGAGGGAGAGACAGGTGGGCAAAGAGGAGGGTCCTTTCACATTTCACACACACACACACACACACACACACGCACACACACAGTGCAGGCCCTAAGGGAGCATCAGCAACACATACTGTACCCTAATCACACACACACACACACACTCACGGTGTAACAGATTCTTATTTGCTATAAAGGTGTCCCAGGAACAAAAATGTTTCACACAAAAACACACACAGCTCCGCCACACACCACCATGGAGAAACTGGGAAACAAGCAACTCTTACACGCAAACAAAAGAAGAGTTTGTTTGTTTGACAAAGATCTCCATGCCCAAAGAAATACGTTAAAAAGAAAAAAAGTGGGACGAGAATAGGCGAGGGAGGAAGACAGAGTGCCTGAGCGTCTTTAACCCTGTGCTTACTGTCAGCCAATGTGTGAGGTGTTCAGCTAAAGACGTTTTTTCCGTTTGTGTGACCTTATGAAATGATTGCTCATCTGGAGTCACAGCTTTTTCCCTTCTGCTTTACAGAGGAAAGACAACACAGATGTCGGGGAAAGAATGTGTAATTTCAAAGTGTTAGCAACTCCTACTCAGAACGTGCATGTGTGTTATCACTAAGCCAAACATGTCTGGTTATAGCCCCTTACTCGCATCAGTTCCAGGACAAGCCCCCGCACACACCTGAGCGCTACCCACTGGGAGGCTACCTGATAAAGGAGGACCTCACAACAGGAGGGACGGCGAGATGCGGAGATCAACCATCCCCGGCAGACGGACAGAGAGGAAGAGTGAGGCGGAGATAGAGTGAAGTTATAGATAATCTTTTTACTTGCTGTTGAGTAAACATACAGTGTTTGTTAAGTCTGTTGCCATGGCCGAGCCAAGCGAATGATGGATGCAACAGCGTTAGTTGGCTGATTAAAGCCCCGTCTTCTTCAAAGTAGGGGGGATTTTCACTCTGACATTTAAAGAACAAACACAATGCTCAGTTGGGTGGCATATTTGCCTATTGTTCCTTTTAAAGATAAAACTTCTGTCCATGTGGAAGTTTAAATCTTCTCGGGTAGCTGTTGTATCTGAGTAGTTTTCTTTATGTCTGGGAGGCTCAGCGCCTCTATTTGCGTGCATGTGTCTATATAGTTCTTCATGGCTGTACATGCGTGTGTGCGTACGTGCCCATGTGTGTTCCTGCATATAAGCCCTCATTCAGACAGACCTCGGTCCAACTTCGGCGGTGGCCCGCGGCCACATGGAGTGGTCTGATAGAGCACTGGAGTCTACGGGAGTCACACACACTGCTGTCGTATGGCGGGGCCTCTCTTATCGGAGCCGCCAGCACGGTAAGCTTGGATTAGCATCTAGACCTGCGAAGACTGGACGTCAGCACAGCGGACAATGGTGACAGAAGAGAGGAGGGCTCGGGATGAGAAGATGGAGATAGAGGGGGCGGAAGGAAGGGGAGGGTTAGAGCAGATAGAGTGATGTCATACTCACCAGTAGAGCAAAGAGCAAAATGTCTGCCATCCCCCACTTACTGGTGTGAGCTGTTGTTTTCTTTCCCGTTCCTTTAAAGCCATGTTGTTCCCTTTTCTTTCACTTTTTTCCCCCCCATTGGATAAAATGCATGAGAGCAGCATGTGTCTATGCCTACTTGGACTTTTTTGGTGGTCTGATGGGGAGGATGCACTTCCAAACCACAGAAACATCACACTCATGGAGCAGGCTAAGTGGGCCCTGTTTTTGAAGTCTTTCTTTGAAATAAGCGAGGCAATCCCTTGGCCCAGGGATCATATTCTATTTACGTTCCCTTTGCCAACGACACAGGCGACGCTGGCCAAATTCACAAAAGAAGATCCACATTGGAAAATCCGGCTAATCCCTGATTGAAAGTTCATGTGTTGGCTTCGATGGATAAGCTCTGGCAGATTTTCCCAGGAAAGGGGAGTAAAGGAAAAAAAAAAGGCAACAAAACTGGGATCCTTTTTGGTTGAAAAGTGGAGTCAGTGTCAGTGGCAGGCAAGCAAAGCTCATGTCCGCTTGTCCGCCTTTCATGCTACATCAGGCCACAGTGGGTTCTCTCCTCTCTCCTTGAAGGGAGAGGTTATGTTGTCATCTTTAGAAGTGGTTGGTCAGGAATTAGGCTACCTTCGTTTATTTAGCTCTTCTTTTTCCCCCTTTTTCTTTGTCCATTTATTGCTTCCTCAGTTTCTCCTCCACTCCTTCCTCTATCATGTTCCCAGTCTGTCTCTCCTTCTTTTCCTCCATCCTTCCCTCCCTCCCTCCTACCCTGCTGCCTCTACCCTGCTGCCTCTCTCCTCTCTCTCTTCCAGGGGTGGTGGCTATGGCTAGAGAGCCTGCACAGATGGCAGGCCAGCTTGCCTTCAGGGGAAGGGCTCCACAGCTTAAACTTCCTCCATTTTTCCTCTTTTCTTCTTCTCTTTTCTTCAGCTCAAACTTTTGGCCTGCAACTTTTCATGCCTGGCGAGCCTTTATCTCTGCATGCATGATGTGAGGGGGAAGGCAGGGTCCTGGGGGGGTGGGGCGGGGTGGAGTTTGGGAGGGCTATCTGAAACGCATGAGCTGTCCTCGGATCAATAGTATCAGTGGAAACCCAACACAGAGGCCAGTAGAGTGTCAGTGGCGGCTCTGCGGGGCCATTGACTAGCCAATAATCTGACACTTGAAATTGTCACATTTCAAACCTAAATCCCATCATTCTATGGAAAGCAATGCATCTTTCACTTTCAGTTGTGTTGATTGATAAATAGCACAGGCGCTAGTGAGGGCTTTCTGCTCTCATTCTCACATCCAGTGATTTTTGCTGCTTCTTAACACGCAGAGGCTTAGTCAGACAATAGAAGCATTAACAAGCACAAGTATTATCACAAGTCAGAGTTTCCTACTTTGTGTTAACAAGAATCCTCTAGATCATTGTCTTCCTGAGATGACCCTGTGATAATGGTAATATTACCTCTTGCTATCTCTCCACACATATCAGTTCACACTCGAGTCAGTGTGAACAACGCTCCTCTAATGGCTTGCTATACTTAAAGCCGTCACCACCATAAGTGGTCTTGTTAGCAGTGGCCCCTTGCCTCTCCATGGGATCAGCCCAACAACTTGACCCGTGTCAAGTGATCACCTGATAGCCACCGTTTTAGTCCTCCTCCCAGTCAGCACAGCAGGACTCTTTAGAGTCTCAGAACTTCTAACAGTGTACAGCAAATCATTTTATCTTAATCCTAAAATAATGTAATACTCCACTAACTGTATGTAAAAAAAAAAAAAAAAAAAAAGGAATATACAAAAGTTTGGTTACATATTGCAGTGGTTCCCAAAATGTGCCTTAAGGACAGGCCAAGATTTATTATACATTTTTACCATACATTATATATTTTCATACATTTTTATCACTTCAAAAAATGTGGCAACATTTACATCTAATACATTTTTCATATCAAAACGGAGAGAATAAGCACTGTAACATCAACAACATCGAAATCAGAATATTAAAAATGCTGTTAAAAGTGCAGTTATGTCACAGCTAAGGCTGGTGATGACGGCTCACTGTTGTCAGTTGTCATAGTAACGTACGCAGCGTCACTGGAAAATAAAGCTCAAAGTAATGCTCATACATTTCGAACGGATATACATTTACCTAATTAACATAGTTCATTTTCACTTAATATTGACATTAGTTCATATATGTCATATGAGACGTATGACATTTGTGTAGGGGGCGGGGGGTGTGCATGGACTTTGAAGGGGTGTTGTGCTTAGCTCATGGGTGATTGAGACAATGGTAAGAATTTGGGGCAAAAGTAAACCGTAAAGCAGAATGTTATTGGGACGGCTCATCTAATCTTAATTCGGTAAATAAAAACATTGTAAAACGTTACAATAAACACAATTAAAGAGAAAAATCTAAAAGAGTCAAGATGACCCTGGATTAAATGTAAGGGAATAAGGGAGTAACTGATCCCATATTGTGTTTTTACCCAATTTTAAAGGGTTGGTTTGCTCAAATTCAGAAAAAAAAACAACACTTTTTTTCCCCTCACTTGCCTCTAGTGGTATCTAGCCATACAGATAGATTTGGTTTCATACATATATAAAATTTGGTTGAATGGACCCCTCTAATATAGCATTTGGAAGCACTTGTTCTTGTTCTTTTCGCCCTCTGATAGTGAGGTATTATTTCTGCTCTACAGAAAGCATTATAAAGGTTTTCTATTTCATTTATTTTTTTCAAAGCTGTTTTGATCAATACAGTAGCTGTGTAAAAATGGATGTTTAGGGCTATTAGCTGTGGGGTGAAAGTCAGAATAAAGCCCTGAAAAGGAAACCAACATATAAGGAGATTTTGCTTCAGCTGTCCTGTTTTTGCAGGGGAACATCTTAGGCCTAATAATAATAATAGTACTTTTTAGCAGTTTTCATTAATCTAACTGTGGTAGTGTTGTCATTGTGCTGCAGATGAGGTTTTGTGTGAGAATTAACACTCACCTTGACCTGTGACTCGCACTCTCAATTACGCATAAAATTCTAATTATATAGAGAGATTATAACATTTTTAAATATGATTGCAGCATTTAATACACTTTAAAAGTTGTACGTGCCGGTAGACTGGCTGCTTTTTTTATTTATTTTTTTAACAATGTTCCTAATTAAAGCTTAGAGAGGATTTGTCATCAGTGTGCTTCAAGCATGTCCTAATTCTCATTTTCATAAAACATCTGTGAAATAGTCTATATTTAACGCCTGTGATGGCTATTTTATGCACTTTTTATGCACGTCTCACAGACATCTTCATGTGCTGAATATGTACCATCAGCACAGCCGAGGGACTCAAGCACCCTTTTCAAACATCGATGAGAGCAGAGAGGTTGTGTGTGTCCTGATATATGAGAGAAAGACGGACAGAGAGAAAGAGATAAAGAAAGAGACAGACAGGGAAGGGAGAGGAAGGGGATGAAGGAGAGTTGAAAAATGATTCCGGACTTTGTCAGAGAAATCAATTGAGAATCACATAGACACGGGCAGCAAATTGGGTGATAAGGCCGCTGTGTCCTCCCCCTTCTTAACGAGAAGCACTGATGCATGAGGGTAAATAAAAGAGACATCTCTCTCTTTCTGTCTTTCTTACGTTTTCTCTCGTCCACACACTCTCATTCTTCTAGCTGCTCTGTCGCTCGCTCTTTTTGTCATTATCCGTGTCTGTTTGTTTCATTAGACTCTGTCTTTTCTATCTCTCTCTCTCTCCGTATCAATACATTTATGCATGTTAATAACAACTGACAGGATGACAGGACACCGCTATGACTCCAGTCTCTGCATGTGCACACATTGTGCATGTGTGTGCAAGGATATATCTGAGAGGCCTATCCTCTGTTCCCAGGTTTGAGCGAGGGAGACCAGAGGTTGTGGCGGCGTATGCCCGTACTTTGTGTAGAACAATGCAAGCAGGCAGGCAGTCGGAGCTCTGAGGTATTCTGCAGGTGTCGCAGAGAAGGACCCTTCTGTAGCAGTGTGTCTTGGACCCGATCTCCACAAAGCTGCCTCGCCTGCTGCCAGATGGACCCATGCTTTTCCCCACACTCTTGCTCTCACAGCTAAGACCTAGGCTTTTCTCCCTCCTTTTTTTCTCCCCCTCCCTACAAAAGAAAAGCGCTTTGGCTGAAAGAAAACCACAGCTGAATTTTATGGTGCCGCTTCTTTTGCCAAGCTGATTTTACAATTCAAAGGGACAGAGTGCATGGAAATGCTGTTTTCGAGCTGCGTTGTCGCTACGCCTTTTTAGATGCAAGTTTGCATTGGCAGATATGTTTGCCACACTAATATTTCCCTTCCCAGTGTGAAATCTTGATAATATCCGGAGTTGCAGAGAAACACAGCTCAGAGTGTGTTTGGAGTGTACTTGGAGCAGATTTTCTGGGGTGTAATTCCTACAAGGCCTCAATAAGGTGATAGCAGTGTCAGTGCTAAACGTGATCACATCGTCTATAGACATCATGAGCTACACTACAGTGTGTGTGTGTGTGTGTGTGTATGGTGGTGATGTGTATGCCAGTAAATATGCGCCAGCACACACACAAATACTAGCACATATTCTTTGTCACATACAGTACATCACTAAGCACAAAATTCAAAGTTTTAACAATGCCCTCCCCCTCACCTTAAATAACTGAACGAGGTGCAACACAACTTCACTCGCACGACCTCGATACAGCTACACCTCGCACTGAGCAGAGGGAGCGCTCACTTACTCCGGGGACAGAATTAACATCCAATTTCCCACTTCTCATTACAATTCAATAAAAGCCAATCTGCTTTTACCTTTAGAGCACTGTTTTGGGTGGATGCTTTCAGGGGGCCCCACTCCACTCTGAGCCCAATTAAGAACATTTAAACATATTAAAATCTCCCAAGCTCTTCACTGTCCTGATTACTGCTTAAATATAATCTGCTTTTATATCTCTCCCTCTGCCTCTTTGACTCATTTTTCCTCTAAAATTCATCAGTGATGATTTTTTTCCTCTAGAGGGTATTCAGGGTCGGGCGAGTAAGTATCTCTACCTTTCATACAAAGATATTGAATTGCCAAGTGGAGAGTGAACTCTGCCTGTCTCACACTTTCTCACACATAAGCCCTATTCGCACAGGACTAGTATTACCAGGGGACCTCATGCAATTTAAAAATTACCCCCCTACATTTGTGTTTCGCGCGGTGCATTTGCACAGGATAAGCAAAGTCTGTATTTTACTCGAATTTACTGACATCCCCCGGATATGATGTCAGGGCTCTGTTAAGAAGAAAAACAGACATTGTACATGCGAAGAGACACTCAGTTTAATTGCTGTCTGGGGTGAAGCACATTACCAAAAGCAATTTGATCAAATGGTATACAACCACACCATTTGGGTGTTCACAAAGACCTCTTGCTCCGGTGCCCGTCTGTACAGGACTTCGGATTCTGTCAAAACTTTCATTTGTAATTACCAATGCTGCCTCCATAATTCTCAAACAGGAAAGGGGCAAAAAAAAAAGGTTTGGAGAAAAAAAATCACCCAAATCACGAGATGCCGATTCGCACGGGAATATTATCATATGACATCTGTGTTTGGTGAAATATGGTAGGTAATTTGCGGTGGAATTTTTATTTTACAAATTACGGACATGGCAGATTCATGGGGTGGGATTAAGATCATAGACGACCTCCACAATTATTACAAATTACTAGAGGTCCCCAGGTCATACTAGTCCTGTGAGAATAGGGCTATATCCTCCCTTTCATTTAGCCACTTACTGCACAGGACACAAATACACACACGTGCATAACTTAAGTAAGTTATAATGCCGTACGAGGTGTCCATTATCAGGAATTAATGGACGATGGGGAGGCCAGAACCGTCCGATGCACAGCTAATACCATGGACACTTGCCAAAGAAATTCATATTTTCATGAACCGCCTGAGGGTTTGACTAATGCCTGGAACAATCATTACCATCCCATAATGTTCTAATGTAATGGAAGTGTTGTTCACTACTGCAGTAAACAGGACGAACCTTGGATACGACTTGGCAATGGCAGATATTTGTAGTCTGCTCAGCTCAAAGAACCCTTTGGCTCAGCTATGAGCCAGAAAGCTAACGTTATGCTAGCAAGACTAAAAGTCAATAACATTGCGTACGGTTGACAAACAGTGAATATCATTTGACAGTATGTTTAACAACAAGACTACAGCCATGTCATTGTCCCAAAATCAATGCCAAGATTTTCATGAACAAATGATAGGCCATGAGTACTGTTGGCCGCAGCCTGAAGTAGCGAGTTGAAAAGCGAATGGGATGCGACATGATCTCTTATGTGATACAAGGGATCGGGAAGTTCAGAGGAGCTTCTGTGTTACAGTCGCCATCCTGTGGCGTTCAGAGGATGAGGCGCTGAAGACTCATCTTTTGCATCTTCTGGTTTTGATTTGATTTAATTCTCCCGATGTTAACTCTTTGTGCTGTTTCTCACTTTTCTTCTCAATTTCCCTTTCGTCAGCTGCATTCCAGTCATCGAAGTTATCATATTCTCCAAATAGGTTAAAAGAAATGTTAAAGTCACTCATTGTTATAATTAGATGTCAACTTGTTAACATGTTACAATAAATTGTAAATGGAGGCTTTGGCTGCATCCCTGTAGCTATGGTTACTCATTAGGCTGATAGTATGTAGCCAGCGCATTCATTTAGAACGGTGAACAGTGACAGTTTCACTGCAACTACTTTGTAAGTGTCCACTGTCAGGAATTAATGTACACCCTGCAGCCAATCAAAATCAAGTATTCACCCAGACATGGTATAACATAATTTAATGTCCACCCTCAGCCTCTCGCCCTGTTATTCCTACTCGCTATCAGCCTTGATGAGGATATATACAGTAGTGTGTTTAGAGAGGTGCATGGATGAATATTGATGTGTATAAATGTTTCTGCTAAAAAGGCCCCACGATCGCTCAGTCGTTCTGCCACATCCATCATGGCAAATCCACTTTGCTCATCTCCATCACCAGTATGCCATCTGATGGGCATGGCTAAATGGGCCACAAGTCACATCCAAGTGTGGAGTCAAACTAAGTGCTCACACAAATGCATGTTAACCTCTTATTTAGATGATACTGATATTAAGTGCTTTGTAATGATTTCTAAGACTGTTGTTTATTCAATGCCTGAAAGCTTCCCTGATATTATTAAGCTTGTGCTGAGAAAATATAGGCTTGATATTAAAGTTTATGTTCTTTTAATGGGTTAATGAATTAGCAGAAAATATTTCTTCATATTAAGCAAAAAGTTGTGTATTTTGGTGGTATATTTTAGCAGATACACATATGATTCTATATATATAAAAATCTCTTCATCTTGATGCACAGTTTCCATCTTCATCCAGCGTTCTATTAAGGCCCAGTCAGTGACACAGCAAAGTTCATTCACGCACGGCTGATATTTTTTGGCTGTCCCGCGATATACAGTACTTCACTTATATAGTGCTTTTCAACCTTAACGGTTCCCAAAGCGCTTTTACAGATTGGTCTCATTCAGCTGCCATGCAAAGTGCAGGCCTCCATCGGGAGCAACTTAGGGTTCAGTGTCTTGCCCAAGGACACTTTGACATGTGGAGAGGAGAGAGGGATCGAACCACCAACCCTGGGATTAATGGACAACCTGCGCTACCACCTGAGCCACAGCCACCCGTACAATGGTGGTATATCTTGATTTTAGTAATATGTAGTACATTTTCAAATAGTGCAAACATATGACAATATTGTACAACATGATGCATTGCTGTAGATTAAACCACCCAACTGTATATAAAGTTAAAATTAGCACAACCGTACCTATATAGCAGTGCAACATACACATTAATACAGCAGTAATATTAATCCAAAAACTACATATGTAAAGGGTAATGTACACCGAGCGGGTCAGGACAGGATGATGCAGGTTCAGTTCCGCAATAATGACCCCCTCCCTGTACATTATCCCACTTATTACACAGCTACTTACTAAACAAATCAAGAATTAAACACAAAATATATACATATTTTCATGTCATGTATTTTATTTCATTGGTATAGTGAATCTGATTTAAAAAAAGAACAGAAGATATAACAATGTGGTGTGAAGTTTACACAGTATAGTTTGTAATTCATGTAACAATGTTTTTAATTTAAAAAGTGTACAATGTTAAGTTAAAATAGAAATTTAGTTTCACCTTATTCAGAAATGTATTTACTGTATAGTTTATTAAAAATATGTTGATTGTACAATTTACTTAATATATTTTGATAAAGTTGACAAATTAACAATTCCTGACAAAGACAATTGATTAGTGAACAATGATGGCCATGTCAATTACTGCAGGTCAGGTTTTTTGAGTCGATTTTGAAGTTGATGGCGAGCCAACCCAGACCTTACCTGTATATTCCTGGATTGAAGATTCCTGAAGTGGAGAGCTCAGGGTCAGGAACTGCCAACCTTAATTTTCTCCTGCCACGGTGGTCGGGTAAACATCATAAACTGCTGTACAAGGCCGCACCAGTCTTACACTCAACTCCCAACGCCACGTGCACTTACCTTCTTCTTTCTCCTTCAAACGCATTCCCTGTGCCGGTGAAAGGACTGAGTCGTAACCATCACTAGTTTAAGTGAATGGACTGAGTATTCATATTGTAGATATGATGTATTATTGTGCCTTGGTTGTGGTGATCTTGTTATTGCTGACACATTGAGTAGTGAACTGTTGTAAGATTGAAGTGAACTGTAAAGTGATAATATTGTTAACTACCTAATGTTGGATCCAAATATTGAGATTGATCTGAATTTGCACCCTGTTAAACAAAAAAATAGGTGAAAAGACCTGGTTCAAAACAAAAGAAAGACGGACATAAGAAATAATTTGTGGCTGAAGTGACCTGTGGAGTTTAACTGTTTACTGAACGTAACGGTATTTATTTTATTTAGGGTATTTTTTTCATTTTCTAAAAATATATGGAACCAGTTTATAGCTCTTCGACTTGTGTGGTCATTGAATGTTTCAAATAGCCTTTTCTGCCTCCTGTTCCAATCTAGTATCCTCTGATTCTGGTCCAGTATAATAATTGTAACCTCAACTAACATTATTCATTTGCTTCATTACCTCCATAACCAGTAGCGTTAGGAGCCGAGTGCTACACTATGTAACTGGCAATCAAGGAAATTTTACCGTTGGAATTTTGAACAGATGCATAAAATGACCGCAGTCGCCGACTGTGGAAAAACTAGCTAGTTAGCAACTAGGATTTAGGCTAAAGTCAATTAAAATAAATCCGGAGGTCTCCTGGACCCGGCTGGAAGCCGCGGGTGGAGTAACAAACACGATCAGATGAATGATTGCGTTTTTCTGTGATTTTCTTTTTGCTGTGGTGGCCTGTGACCAGCGGAAACACTGAAAACTGGAATATGGTACCTTTTTCCAAAGCTCTTCACATGGTTTTTGGTGTTCATTCACACACATACACAGGGTGCTGGCTGAGCAAATTGGGGTTCAGTGTTTTGCCCAAGGAAATTTAGACATGTGGACAGGAGGAGATCAAACCGTCAACCCTGGGATCAGTGGAGGACCCACTCTACCTCCTGAGCCAAAGCCACCACAAAGGACATATTTATAGTTAAACAGTCTGCAAACCTTGCCTCACTTGTGACGCAGTTTATACTCCCAAAAGAGAAGATTACATAAAATCGGATGGTGCAACACCGCTAATAAGGTACGATAGCTTCGTCCATTTTGGATTCTGTGGCTCTCTGTTCCCTCATAAGTCAGCATTGTTGAGACGGCTTGCTATTGGTCAATGTGGTGAGTTAACTAAAGTTGGAAATTTGTACAGATTAACTTTGCCCCTGCAACTCCTTGCCTTAAAAACAAATTATTAGCCGTATTAAATGCTTTTGGCCTTTAGACCTTTCTCACTGTGGACATGTCAAACACAGATGTAACTAATAACATCATTACGGTTTTTCCGTTTCAGGGGCCTTGTTTTGTGAAAGCTGTTCTTACTGGTTTACCTAAATGGAATGGAGCCATCGTTAATGTTGTTAGTAACACCTGTGCTTTTCCATATGACATGACAAACTGTTATAGAAGAAGGTTTTGACTGTTTTCAGGTGCAAGGTGCATATATTTTTCATGACACATGGAGAGATCCATAAATTACATTCAGTCCCTGTATAAAACTAGTCCCATGTGCATGGGGTTTTAGTTGACAAAGGATTTGATGCTATTTGTATTAAGATGAATATTATGTTGATTCCTTGTGTGTGTTCCCACTTAATGCTATTCACTGAAGTGAAAGTAAGCGCACAGTGTGAGATTTCAGACAGCAGTCTGGACTGTAGTGGCTGAAGAGGGGTGTATCAGCAAAATGTGCAGGTAGATGTGGATTGAGACTTTCATGAGGTTTTCCATTGTCTCTACTTTCATGTCTTATGACTTATTCAGTGATATATTTTTAATCAAAGCAGAACACTGAAATCAAATACACTATAATGTTAGGCTAACAGCCCATAACATTTGGGCACATCAAATAAAATGTGTACTTTTTATTTTAAAAAGTGACATGAATTAAATGACAACAAATGGGTTTGATCATGATCACTTCTTAAATGGGGTGCTCAGAAGGTCACACTTTCTGTGCTGACAGTTGCTGGGAAATGACCCGTTAGTGTAGCCCCACTGAGACTAAAAAGCACATTCTGCAGGTACATCTGCTCACTTAAAGACAGCCAAACTTCACAACGCATAATTCAGAGATCTGTGTAAGCCAACCATGTAAAAAAGGCATCTTAAATTATACCATGCAAACGCCAGTGTCTCATTAATATTACAGGGACTATTATTTGACTTCATTTAATTTCTCCGTTTGAGTGGGGACAAACGTTGCAGGAGGGAGGAATTATAAGGTGTGCAAATCACATTTTAGGGTTCAGTGTACAAAAGAACTACTGAATTGTTTTAACCTTTCCTTCTCCACTTCTTCCTCTGCCTCCTCTGAAATGTTTAAACTTATATATTAATTTGTTTCATGACCATCCCTCTTTTATCTGGATGGATTTGTTGAGGCTTTTCAGGCTTGGACCAATGCATGCACACCAGACAAGAATCGGCTGTTATCACCATTCTGATTTAGGAAATTCGTACTGGGAGTCTAAACTAAAATTGAATTGCTTTTTTGCTACAGCATACAGATTAACTATGTAAATCGTATGTCCTGTGCTCTCTCGAGCAAAAAAAATCAGTATCCAAAATGGAGAAATTATATATCTTTTTTTTTTTCTCTCTGTACATCCACCAGTCAGAATGCTGTTGTCTTTGTCTACATTGTCTACAGATGAAGAACTTCGTTGCATACAGCCAATGAAATCACTTTATTTTAAACGGTATTACCATAAAGCAGTAATTTAAATGGTAAATGGCTGCATTTATATAGCACTTTTATCCAAAATGCTTTACAATTTGCCTATTATTCACACTCAGGGCAGCGAGCTACCATACAAGATGCTGGCCCAACCATCTGGAGCAATTTGGGGTTCAGCGTGTTGCCCAAGGACACTTTGGCATATAGACAAGAGGAGCTGAACCGCCAACCCTGTGATTAGGGGACGACCCGCTTTACCTCCTAAGCAACAACCGCTGCCGTAAAGTCACTATTCAGTCACAGACTGACGACGAGACAGCGCAACACAAAAAGAGCCTCCGACTTCAATTTGTAGCCCACGTTTGCTTTCTAGCTAATGTCACCGCTAACGTCAACTTGCATACTGTAACACATTAAACACCTTAAAAACATACTTACAAATGTCAAAAATGGTCAGTTTAGATTCTGTGTGCACATGGCTTGTTAGTAGTGACGGGAAGTTTGAGTGTTGTGTTGCCTCGGTATTATTTTTCCAGTAAACAAATAAAAATATACTAAGTCCTATGCATGTTTTAACATGACAGTAGCAGAAATAAGACATTAACTGGGAACGATATAAGTATTTAAACAAATGTGCAAAATAATAATTAACACTAACGCGCACTTAAAGTAGTGTATCAACCAAACTGTAGCAGTGAGTCTCGTCAAACTCCGCCAACAGGAGTATCCACAGGCTAACGAGCGCCGATCTACTGTCGGACTGGTACGTGAACAAATCTGGCGAGCCCCGAAGCCCTCCTGTATTCTTCGCCACACGGGCAATAGTTTGGCATATACGGGAAGCAACAGCAGTGAGTATAAGCTATTAACAGCAGCAGCTGAGTCAAGTCAGGTCACAGGTTGGCAATGCTAAAAGGAGCATTTCTGAGTCAAAGTACCCCCTTTTCTCCTTTTCAATAAAGATATAAACAATAAATTCAATAATTTAATTATTTTAGACAGCAAGAAACATTTATTTTGGTTGGAATTTTGTTGTAGATCTTCAAAATTATTCTCTTTCTGGGAACCAACAGTTCGATTTGTGTTTGTTTCATGTCATCTGATAGAAATTAAAAAATCCCAAATTATTCAACATGCACAAGATTATCGAAAACAAAACGATAAAAATGACCACAAAAGCGACTAACGACTCCAAGGGGGCAGCTTGTGTCTAAACATTTTACTCATCATTATAAAAGGCTTTTATTTCCTAGTGGCTTTTACTCTATATATCAAGACGGAGGTCATTGGCTTTCACATTAAAGATTCATAAAACCAGTACTAGGGATATGGAGAATTTATGAAACACTCACTCTGTCTGCTTATTACTGTAAAATTGCTGATATGCTGGTGGGTGACAGTATAAGAAAATGATGATACATTTCTGCATACAGAAGCCACTGGAGATGCAAAAGAGTTGTGTGGAGCATTCGGTAATGGAGGGCATCAGAGTAAGCGGATAAGTATTTCGATGCTAATATCGCCAACCTGACGATCTCTCACATACAATACCAGTTTTACACTCCCCTACCGCCACTGTCTGTCTATGGTGGATCATTATGCATGGAAATGACTGGTGTCTGAGAGAGCTTGTTTAAACTGAGAGAAAACAGAAGAGAGGCTGCGCTGAGGAGAGGTGGAAGGATGGAATAGATGAAAAGACTTAACTGTTTACTGTCAATGAAGTGAGATAAATGGGGTGCGAATTTGAAGGAGATAGATGGATGGATGTAGGGAGGGAAGACGGGGGCAGATAAGTTAAATGACCTATATATATGTGTAGTCTTACTGTTTATGAAATGGAACTAATGGTGTCGGAGGTGTGATATTCTGTCTTCTCCTCGATATGGGAAATCTCTTTTTCCATTCGTATGAATATGGCCTGATGGTGTGTGTGTGTGTCCATTTCTATGTGCTCTTACACATTGTGTGTCAGCGGATACTGTAGGTGTGTGTCCATCTTTGTTTCTGAGAGTATTTGTGCTTATTGTGTGCAAGTGTGTGTGTGTGTGTGTAAAAATTAATCAAAGCGGGGGCGATGATGAACAGTTTCTGTAGAATTCTGTCAAAGGTTAAGAGCTAGTTATTTTTAAGAATGACATGAATCTCGGGGAGACAGTGATTGCCTAAATGACCACTGTAATTACCAATTACTTCTTGAAGCAGAGAATATATTCACGGCATGTAGCCAGCTAAATACAGACAGGCATTAGCCCATTTACGTACTAATGCACATAATTTAGATCCTGAAAAGGGCAGATGGGAACACAATGGAAGATATAATAGATACCGTCTAATATCATTCCAAAAAGAATATTGGATTCATAGGAGATGAATATTACTTTGTGTCAGATTGTTTTTCCATAAAACATTCAAAATATATTTCATCTTTCTTGCTCTTGTTCTTGCTTTTCTCCCTCCCTCTCGTTCCCTTTTGTATGCCGCCACCGCCGCCATGCTGTGATCGTTAACGAAGGCTACTGCAAAGGAGACTTGTTTGGAGACACTTGGCTGTTTGGCAGGCTGTTATCCCCCTTCTGCATTAAATGACAATGAGGGCTTGACACATTTCACACAACTAGCCTGGAATCACGCACTAGTTACCTGGCCTTGTCTGTGGCACACAGTTCAGAAGTTTAACTTTCACAGTGACGCCCACAAACAACAAAAGGGCGCAAATCAGAGAGAATATATATTGTTCAGATCCAGACTTTATTTCTATCTGTCACCCAGCAACCAGAGACAGAAGAGACAAGGAGACGGGGACGGGGAGAATATAGGGAAGAGAGAAAAACAATGGCTGACAGGCCTGACTGGCGAAAGGATATTTACTAAATTAGACATAAACTGCAACTCTCTGCATCTCCGTCAAGGAACTTGTAAAGTCTCATAAATAAGTAAAGCAAAATGACAGAGATGGAGCACGCAAACAAATGTGGTGTACAAAATCTGACTGCAAGTGTGAGTTCATACTGTATGTGTGAGTTTGTGTGTGTGTGTGTGCTTGGGATGTTTTTGGGTTTGGGATAATGAGTTGTCGTTTTGCTGCTCTTCTCCACTCAACAACAACCTTTCCCCCTCTCTCTTACACTACATATTGCTCTCTTCCTCTCTACCCTCATTTCTAACTCTCACTCTGTCACCTCTGCTATTGTCAGTCTTGCGAGTCCCTCTTTGGCAGGATAATAGGGACACATATTTGCTCTCGATGTAATCTTGTCTGTGTTCTATCTGATAAATACTTGGAGGAGAAGCTGATTATTATAGTTGGCGGTGGGGATCAAAGGGAGACGCGCCGAGAGAGGGGCGAGTGTTTTGAATCCAAACTTTGAGCATATGACTTCACCCTCCTCCTGCTCCCCTCACCGCATTGCTCACTCGTTGCAAAGTCATGTCCGCGCCGGCCGCGACCCGTTTGAAAGGGATTAGTTTATTCCATGTGGGGTTTTTCTTTAGCAAGTGCTGGCACTACATAGAAAGCAAATCCATAGGGGCCCTGGGATTCACATTGTAATGGTAGTAATAGCTATGGGGAAAAAACACACTCTCGCTTCTGAGCTGCCCTCTTTCCGCCAATATATTATCTCACCCCCTTCATCCATACACAGCCCCATCACAGAATGTGTCAGGATTTAAAACGGGACAGGATATTTTTAAGTAGCAGAAACAAAGTGTGTTGACTGTTTATTTCTTTCACTTGATTCCTGTCATCTCTTGCCAAAGCTGTTTAGGAGCAGCATTGTCACTCCTCTCTTTGCCACCGGCTCCATACTCTCACTCCTTCTTCTTCTTTTTTTCTTTATCTTTAAACAATACCTGCGTTTTACAGTAGCAGCACTTTTTTAGCTGTGTCTTTATTTTTCCTTCTCTTTTTTTTTTTGGCATCATCACATTTGTTGGCAGTTGTCTTCAATAGTTAATGCCTCAATAAAAAGGGGTGACAAACAACAAACCGTTGCAAAAGAGAGGTTTATTTGTTACATTTTGGAAGTGAATTTGTCTTTCCACACCATGTGCATTAACCCTATACTAGATACCCTTCGGCATGGAAAAGTCCAACACAGGGTATCTGAAGTGATCATTATCATATTAATCATACAAAAGATTTTCTTAGTGCCTTCTTAGGCCTTGATCTTGCATTTCCTTGCACTGGCCTGGGCCTTTTTGTTTTTTTAATTGCTTTTGGTCACAAGCGAGACTGTAATTTCTGAAAGACGAAATCGCACATTCTTCTTCTTACAAATTAAAAGTTGAATTCATAAGCAGCTAAATATACCTTTTCTCAGTTCATCACACTCTGTTTTTACTGCTACAGTCTTGTCTGGAATGACCTGTAGCGTATCGTGGCTAATGTTAGCAAACTTTAGCTAAATTTTACTGCGTAATTTACATTACTGATGTACTTGTGCAACTGTTACACTGTACATTTTACCATTTACCATTATCGCGCAATTGTCATTTGTGGCTACAGGGGACATTATGTTATAATGTTATAATTACTTCACCAATCGCTGAAGTAATTTTTAAAGCTAAAACTCACCCCTTCTCTCTTCTCACGTGTAAATATTTTCTGTTTTTCATTGTCTTCTATAAACTAAATTAAATATCTTTGGGTTTCGGACTGCTGGACAGACAAAATTTGGAGACATCACCTGTCTCAGCGGGCTCTGGGACATTTTTCACACATCTTCAACATTTTATAGAGCAAGAAAATAATCAGCAGATTAATTGATAATGAAAGCAATTGGTATCAAATCAACTTATGTATGACACATCATACATTTTGATCAATATCTCCATTGAGTAAACTGTTTGCTGACTGATTATGCGGACCTCATCCAAAATTAACCATTAATATTGCAAATGAAATCTTAAAAGATTACTCTACACACAGTCTTTAAGAAATGAACCTAACCTTGATAGGGCATTGGATTGGTTAGTCAACAATATCAACACCAATCCTTTCTGCCCCTTTTCTCAACCATAAATTATTTTATTATGTGTTTATAATAATTATGTAATTATGGTGTGTGATCGCATTATTATTGTGACCTTTGCATTCTTAACTATCAGTTGTCTGTTATGTTGGTGATCTGGGATTTGAAGCTGAATCTTTTTATCTATGACACAAGATAAGTCTGTCTAATAAATGCATGTAATGCGACCAGAAATGGAGTAAAAAGATAATTTTAGTGCAATTCATCTAGAAATAAGTAAAAGTGGGAACACTGTTACCATTGCAGATAAGCGCGAGTACAAAATACTAACCCTGATATCCATGAGCACAGAAGTAAGTGGTGGCTGTGAAGCCATGGCATTTGAATGACACATTGATGGCCACGGCTCGTACGTGGCATGCCAAGAGTCCAGAAGATAGAACCAGTCTGGATCGAAGCGGGCCAAGAGCTTAGTGGGGAGTCCACAAACTGCTGAAAGCTGACATTTGTGCCTCCAGGAGGTACGCAAACAGGGATAGACAGACAGTCAGATCCAACTACACCCCCACCCCACCCCCCTCAACCCACCCAGTTGTCTTCATCTCTCCATCAATCTCATTTAATTGTTTTCCAATTGGAGATGTTGTACATACATAACTCACTGTACACTTTTCATGCTCCTCCGTTCTCTCCAGCAGAAGTGCCATT
Organism: Maccullochella peelii; assembly: GCA_002120245.1. Taxonomy (NCBI): domain Eukaryota; kingdom Metazoa; phylum Chordata; class Actinopteri; order Centrarchiformes; family Percichthyidae; genus Maccullochella; species Maccullochella peelii. The sequence continues at coordinate 104,600 of LKNJ01000585.1, forward strand.
TTGCGAGCAGGCCCTGTGTTGGGCTGTCTGGGGGACGGTGGGGAAACTGCTGATGTGCTGTGGATCGTTTTTCCTCCAATAGCGCTGGAGTTCATTTAATGGGCTCAGGTTCTTGTTAAATCACGCAGACTGATTGCTTTTATGTACTACCGCACTGACTTTTCTATTTCGCCACAAAATAAACAAAGTGTTTAAATATTGAGTGCAGAGAGGGATGAAAGTTGTGCCTGAATGTTAGAACATGGACAATCACAAAATCTAATTTTCTGAGAAGAACAAAAGGAATCACATGTAGGCTATATTTGATGATAGCAACATATCCTCAGATCCCAAACCAATATATTTTATGCAAACAGGAAAAAGGGATTAATGAAAGGGATTATGTCTTACTCTGGATCTTCAAGGTTTCTGTTACTTTAAACCCAATTAATAGAACATGAATCAAAAAACACTATGGCTTGCCTGCTACCAAGTACAGTACAATAAAGACAGTGAGAAGACAATACTTGAGTATTGCAAGTATATTAATCATTAGCATTCTAACAACCATCTTGTTGTTGTTGGAAAAATAAGAAAAGCTCTCCTGCTAAAGCATCACTGATAATATACAATACACAAAAGCATTTGACACAGTCCCTACTAAGGTCACTCAACACTCAGCAAATTTATTAGCGAAACAAATGCAAGCTCTCTTCAAAAAAGAGCAGCTCTAATATAAATGTAAGCTACCAGGTAGACTACATCTTTACCTACTCATCTATGGATGGCGTCATTTAGAATAACCCACTATCCATCAATGCTCGAGGTTAAGGTTTGGTAAATGACAGAAATGTTGAGAAATGGCAGAAAAGTCCCTTGGAGGTGTATTTTTCCCGACACATGTCAGGTTTTGTTGTCATTCGCTAAGAATGAATGAGAAAGGACTTCCTGTAGGCTCACAGTTCAATCACATGTACAGTATATTGTCACCAATAGCAGCTTTGTTTGTCCACAATGCAATGAACAAGACGCCACAAGACATGCTGTCTTTTGAGACATAACATGCAAGTGTGCACGAGTGTTCAGCTCTACATTTTTCATTAAGCTGCCTTTGACTCAGTAAAGTGGCTTTTGTCAAGAGGCCCTGTGTGTTACATTTTAAGTGAAGCCGTGCTTGTTGTAATCATTTGAAAGCCTGTGGTCTCATATGATGACTGTGTGCTGCACATGTAAAAGTTATCATATATATATATATAATTAATTTAAAAAATTCAGTCCAGTTTATATCATAGTTAGTGAGAGAAATACTAAATTGCAACAGAGCTGAAATAAATTCCTTATTCCACATCACCTGCACTCTTTATTCCTCCTAATTCCGAGTTATTGTGCACTCATAGCATCGTGCATTTCCACAGTCCTGACTTAATACAGTCTAACTGTGGACTCACTGAGGGTTCAACAGAGTGGGATCTGTGTGATCAACAGAGCTGTTCTGCATGGTGCCAACCAGCACTGATGACTTTCATAAGGATGCTTTCCAACAAAATTATGCAGTGCGCCATGAAAGTGGTATGCATCCACTTTATCAAGGACTCTTTGTTTTATGCTGTTGCTCGCCATGTGTCATTGACTTTAATGCCTTATAAATACCACTGATATATTAAATTGGTATTACACTGCCACATTTTTATCATCTCTGAGCTTGTTTCTGGCACTTTTATATCAAGAGGGAATGAGAGAAAAGAAGGAAAGATGAAAAAGGTTCTGCCGTTATTTATTTATTTATTTGTTTGTGGAGAAGGCTGATGGTGAGTTCTGTTCATTTCACTTTGTGTTGATAGCTTACTGTGCACATAAGAAGCATGCGGTGCTAGAAATAATTGTTCTTTTCATGGTAAGAAAGGCCATATCAATTAAGGGTAAATAGCCTCCTTAGTTATTACAGTACAGCTCAGTGGTATGCTGTCAATTCTACTCTGTTCCCCTACTTTTGTTTTCACTGTCTGTGCACAAACTGTATTTAATCCTTGTGATGTTGTTCCCAGCATTTAACATGAAAAATGCTCACAATATGTGCTTATTTGTGAGTCATCGTGTAATGGCTGTGCATGGAAAAAGAGGAGATTTGGAAAAAAGTGTTCAAAGAAATTGCGCAGCAGTAACAGTTGGTCTGTCTATTGAGGGTTGAGTCTAGCTCTTTGTTTTTTTCATTTTGCTCTGAAGCTCAGAGGTATACTGTAGGCCTATTATTTGTCATTGTCTGGGGACTTGATTTTGAAAGGAAACAGTCATATTGTAAAGAAAATAAGCAGCTAGAAATCATTAGGGAATACAGGGCTATGTTTGAAATATCCACAAGTAGGTTCCTTCATTGACATAATGTGATTGTATTACCTCTCAAATTCTCTAACATTTGCTGCAAAAATAGATGCAGATAATACCTTGCAGATATTTTTTTTAATCTCTGCATTTCATATCGGGGTTGATACTTTACATTCTTCTCTATTTCATAATTTATATGCAACACCACCATTCCTCTGGCCCATTGTTTGATATTCGACAATATGTCTAATGTATGTGCAGAGTGCCTAAGCTAACACCATATCATAACAAAGCCATCAGCAACCTGAACTAAACTCAATCCACTGTATAATTGAGTCTCAATAGACATAACATTAAACAAGTAGAAAAGATACAACTCATAGGGCAAATCAGCTCTCATCTAATTGTTAGAATTGGGTCATATATCAGTCAGAGCAGTGTTCTCAGGAGCAGGGAGATGATCATTATTACCTGTATTAATGGATGAAGAGGAGTGATAGTGTTTCATGATGGTAATGGCCTTTGACCCCACTTCCTGTATGGAGCTGGATCAAGATGAGTGGTTTGAGGGCCGAGAGTGGGAGGAGGAGAATCTGAGAGATAAAGAGAGTGGTTCCAAAATGCTATGTTGTATAATATGTCATTTTAGCCTCATTTTTAAATTACCGTTCATGCTAATTTCTGCTACAATGGCGTTTTCTGATTAGTTTCTATTTTGCAAGAAGAAATAACACTTTCTCCCTCTTACAAACGAACTTATAATTATATATAAATGTATAAATAAAGTAGTAGTGTGTATATATATATATAAGTAGTTAACGGTAGCTCTACCCATGAGTACTTTTACTTTCGATGCTGTAAAAGCATTTAGTTGCTACTACAGTACTTCCATACTTTGAGCTGAGTAAAAGTTTGAATACAGGTCTTGTATATTCAACATTTTAGCTATTCTACTTTTAATTAAGTGAAGGATCTGGAAATGTAAGTCACTTAAGTATCAACAGTTAAAGTTTTAGAGTGAATATTGTTTATACTATTTTATTGAATTATTTTTTAATAACTTTATATACCGTTGGGTAGTTTAACCCAGAGGTTCCTAACATTTTGGTCTTGTGACCCCTTAAAATAATGTCTCCTTGACCTCTCATAACAGGTTATGGCCTTAGTGTGGACAGTTCAGCCAAACAGGGATTTCCCTTCACGGATTGTTTAATTAAAAGGATTTTTAGAGGCTTGAAGAAGTGATGGTATCCAGTATTTCACAAGAGAAGAAAAACAAAATCAGAAAAAAAACGTTTGTGCATTTAAATATTTTAGACATTTAGACCGACCATCCCGATTTTGACTGAGCAAAACAATAAATACTACAGACCTATCTGCCTCTTAAATGTCTGTTAACTAATGAGTCTCTTGAACATTAGATGCATACAGAATGTGAAAACATGAGGCAGAGTGAGTATTTTATACACAGTGTGACTGAAGCTCCAAGTGTCCCAGGGAGAAAGAAGGTCAGGGATTAGAAGTGAACAAGACCTTGGTCTCATCACGACATTTCTGTCCAACTATTCAGGCTGTAAGCATATGATTGACTGGTGCCAAGCCTGGCCTTATGCTTTTTGTCATCTTGCCAGCTGCAACATCCCCTGGTAGGCCCCAAAATGATGCATCTTCTTTGATACATTCTTAAGTACACATCAGACACAGTCAAATATTAATCTGCCATGCTCGCGGCCAAACAACATCTGTCTCAAAACATGAACTAACATTCCCAGTTTTTCTTTTCTGGCTCGCAAGAATATGCCCCTCCAACTTCAGAACATCCATCCGCACAGCTATGCGTACATTTGTGCATTTATTTACCAATTCATAAAAATTCAAATACTCAGAATAAAATGTAACAAACAGAAGAGCAACCATAAGCATGAAAACATATCAGATTTATTCTGCCTGCCTTGTTTACCGGTTCACGGAACACTGCATGCAAACAGAATGCAAATGCATTTGATTGAATCAGGTGATGCTGAGGTAATTGTATTTGGAGAAATGTCCAAGATTTTTTTTCATCATTATCAGTGGGGGGTTTTCTTTATGAAATCCATCTTAAACAAAAGCTATCATCACTCCCGAGCCTTGTGATCTTCCTTTGTCACATGCGGATGTGGATGCGTCTTTAATTTCCTTTCAATTAAAAGTAAATATACGCTTTTATTTTTTTCCCCCACTGTGAAATCCAAACAAGAGGAGTCAACATGAGCAGACAGGTGAGGAATATTCATTTATATCTGCCTGCCGTTTTTCCTTTTTTTCCCATTGTTGATGCTGATGATGTGATTCAACAGGCAACACTGTGCCTGCATGCCTTCTAACAAACACACCCACGAGTTTGTAACCAAAAAAAAAAAAAAAGAAACCTCCCTGCCGGCTTGTCTTGTTCAGAGCTGGATGGGAACGACAAACAAACACCAAACAAGTGCAACACAACACAAACTTTACTTCATCATTAAATGGCTGTTAATCCACGTCTCCTGTAGCTACAGTTGCTTTGATCAGAGCAAAATTGTCATGAAGACTCAGATTTTTAGTTTCTTCTTGTCTAGTTGATTGTCATTGTAGATATTAATGCATACATCAGTATTCCTTATTGACAGCCACTGCTGTGAATTAGTTTAAATCCATGTTACTTTCCATTGTACTTACTTTCCATGATATCTCTGATAATTGGTAGGAAGTTTTTTTTGTGCTGTGAACAGACTCAACAGTATTTATACACCATACTGACAATAAAAGGTTACTTTCATTATGCTAAAAGTACTAATAGTAATACATCTACTACATATATATATTCTGCTATAGTAGTATTAGTACTATTAGCAGTGCTGTGCTGTAAAACTACTGTGTAATGCGTTACTGTAATGGAATTACTGTTTTTAGTAACAGATTAAATTACGTAAATTAAGTGATTTATAGTAACGCTTTGTTACTTTGACATTTTTGGGGGTCTGCACATTTACTGTCCTACCAGGAGTTAAATGGAGGGCTGATATCAATTTCGTCTCTGTGCAGTCAGTCAAGACACGTCTGGTCAGGGACATGTTAGCTTGGCGCAGGGGTTGGATGTGGGTGTAGGACACCAAAAGAAGAGAAATGAGCCCTCCAGTAACTCCAAAGTTGTCTTAATTACATGTTGTTTCTTCCTAGCTAGCTACCTAGCCACTGCAGGAAGTTGGAGGGCATGTGACGCAAAATGCGTCTCCTCAATGTGTAAATAGGCAGTTTATTGCTAATTCACTTGCCACAATAACTTAAAGGGAAACTGCGGTATTTTTAAACCTGGGCCCTTTTTGTTTTCTACTAATACTTTTACTAGTACAATCTGTGCTGCTGCTGCTGCTGAAGAGAATCCATTTCTTAGATAGCAAGTCCAGGTACTTTATGTTTTCTTTGGTAAAATCCTTTTCCACATTTGGCTTCTGTCATGCAAACTGCATTCACAGTTGAGGCATTAAGTAGAAAACAACAACACAGTATTACATTTTCTCATTTCACATCAGGAAAGACTGGTTTACCTTAAGTAATACTGAGTCAAGGACTTGATTGAATTTCACTGATGTCATTACAAGGTCACATTTCAGTGTGTAATATGATATAAATTTAGTTATCCCACCCCTCCTCTCTGTCTCTCCCTGCCCTGTGTGCTGGACCCTTGTTTGTGCTTTTAAGCTAGCCTGGTTCCTTGTGCCCTACACATGATGGATGGTCCCATCCTTTACAAATGTTTTATTGCATCTGTCATTAGCCAAAGGTGGCGCAGGCTTACTGTCACAATATGCATGCACGTGAACCCACCACACTGCTTGAAATCAGGTACGCACACACACACACACACACACACACACACACACACACACACACACACACAATTCAATCTCGTCGTCTTCTTCTCTCTCTCTCTTGCACTTCTACATGTATGCAGCCTTTTGTTAAGACACACTCAAAGACATAGTGGCCCTCCATCTCTCAGCAGCTGGGTGCACTGCTTTGGTGCATTACATATATTCAAGGTATTTATGTATATTATAAAAGGTGTGGTATAATATATCTGGATGCACACAGATGTCCACCCCCTCCTTCCTGGATAAGTCACTGCACTGGGCTGTCCCAACTGTTCTTTAATGGGAAACTCCACTGATTTTACACATAAAGTTCAGTTCACTAGTCATGTTGAGTGCTACTCAGTCTGAAAAAAACCCAATGTCTTTTGTGGCGCTGGGGGAGCTTTATCAACTCTCAAAATGACCCTGATGTTTTCATCAGGGTTATCTCAGTTTCGACTTGGAGGCTACGAATTTATATTTACAGAAAGACAGCATTACAAACTCGGGTGTGGAGTTTGAATTACATGAGGCGGGGCAGGTCTACTGAAAAGATGCTATTACGTTGCATTATGGGGAACTTAAGATGTATTATTCTTGTAGCTTGACCCATACTAGGGATTAAATTTAGGATAGCTCAGCCTCTGGTGCATCAGTTTTGACCACTGCAATACTAAATTGTTGGAGTACCCATTTAATAATAATAATAATAATAATAATAATAATAATAATAAACTTTATTTATATAGCACCTTTAAAAAGTTACAAAGTGCTTCACAAATAATACAGCATAATACACCATAACAGAAGAGACTCAAAAAGAGAAAGAAATAAGAGAGACAAAATAACAGAAAACAAAAACAAAACAGTTAACGCAAAAAAGCAAGTTCATAAAAATGTGTTTTCAATAGTGATTTAAAAGAAGACACTGTGGTTGCGAGACGGATTTCCACAGGAAGACTGTTCCACAGTTTTGGGGCCCTGACAGAAAAACACAGTCTCCTTTAGTTTTAAGTCTTGATCGTGGGACTGTTAGCAAAGTTTTGTTATGAGATCTGAGGATGCATGCAGGTACATAGGGGGATAACAGTTCACCAATGTATGCTGGGGTTAGACCATGTAGTGCTGTAAAAGTAATGAGTAAAACCTTAAAATCAATCCTGAAGCTAACTGGAAGCCAGTGCAAAGAGGCTAAAATGGGGGTTATGTGATCTCTTTTGTTTGTTCCAATTAACATTCTGGCTGCAGCGTTTTGGATCATCTGAAGGCATGAGCGTGCTTTACTGTTTAGGCAGGTGAAGAGTGAATTACAATAATCAATTATTGAAAAAATAAATGCATGAATAACTTTCTCCAAGTCAGAGAATGTTAGAAATTATCTGATTTTTGAAACAATTCGAAGTTGATAGAAACAGGACTGAACTACTTTCTTTACGTGCTGATCGAAAGTTAAATTGGAATCAAAGATAACTCCTAGATTTCTGGCATTAGGCTAAACAGAAGGTGCTAGGTTAACAAATGTGTTTCTGAAGTCTGATGTGTCTAATGGTCCAAATAAGATTATTTCTGATTTTTCTTTATTGACTTGGAGGATTAAACATCCAGCATTTGATATCCTTTAGACAGGTCTGTAAAGAAGTCAGACTGCTGGGGGATCCTGGTTTTACTGACACATAGAGTTGTGTGTTATCAGCATAGCAATGAAAAGAGATTTTATGACTGTGTATTAATCTACCAAGAGAAGAGGACCTAGGACAGAGCCTTGAGGTACTCCATAGGTCATGGTGGCAGTAGACGATGTGAAGTTACCAAGAATGATTGTGAACTGTCTGTTTGATAGATAAGAGTTGAACCATTTAAGAGCGGTGCCTGTAACTCCTACGATGTCTTTTAAATGGCAGATTAAGGTACTGTGGTCTACTGTGTCAAAAGCAGAGCTGAGATCCAGAAGAATCAGGGCAGACCTGTCACCAGCATCAGCAGCACGGAGGAGATCGTTGGTCACCCTAAGTAGAGCAGTCTCAGTGCTGTGTTTTTCTCGAAAACCAGATTGGAATTTTTCAAAAATATCGTGTTGGTTCATGTGGCCAGTTAATTGTTTGTGTACAATTTTTTCTAAGGTCTTTGACAGAAATGGGAGTTTGGAGATTGGTCAGGGGAAGTCCATAGGAAAGGATGAGGTCAAGAGTATGGCCCTGGTTGTGAGTAGGGCCACTGACGGATTGTGTTAAGCCAAATGAGTCACATATATTTTTAAAATCTAAGGCCAATGGATCATCTATACAACAGACATGAATATTAAAAGCCCCCATAATAACAATTCTCTCATATCTGGACATCATAAATGATAAGAACTCTGAAAATTCAGACATGAAGTTAGATTTATGTTGGGGGGGGGCGGTGGAGTACCGCACAGACAATTGGGTGCTGTATGTTGTTAATGGAGAATAGTATACTGTATGTTCAAACGAGGTAAATTCGCCAAGTGAGATCAGAGAGCATTTAATCTCCTTGCCATGTATTACAGCTATACCACCTCCTTGGCCCAAGGGCCTAGGTTTAGATAGGTGGGGGGATGCTTCAATCAAGGAGGTGGTGTCATTACATTTTAACCATGTCTCAGTTTGCATGAGAAAATTAAGATTATACGAGGAAATAAAATTGTGACCGATAAATGACTTATTATTGAGAGATCTGACACTGAGAGACCAAACTTAACAGATAAAATTTGATCTGATGCCCCACAAACCATAGTGGTTTAAAACGTTAAAATCTACCTGCCGCTTATTTGCAGATTTGTCGATAGACCATACATGTCTCTGTGAAATGCGGACAGGGATGGAAATAGCAGCACTCTGATCATCCCACAAGGGGTAGGTAGTTACAGGAATAGCAGAGACTGTATGGGGACTACCATGCAGGTAGGCGGAGCTAGACGGGGACCCTGAATGAGAACAGTATGAGCACAGGAGGGTACTATCAGATGGACTCACTGTACGTCATTTGATAAGAGCCTTACTTAATGCCAAAATGCACTGACATGAAGGCCGAGTGAAATCTTATGCCAAAATACAAACAATCCAATCTGAATGCAGTGAAATAAACACTTGACAAATGTATCTATTTTGTGAGCAAAATTAAATGAATATATTGTAGGCAGTTTTCTAGGGAGCACTACTGCTTGCAACACATGATGCTTTGACTTAATTTCACTTACTTTATGCAGCTTGTGAAGAAATATGGGCTATGTGATGAAAAGTACATACAATTTATTGAGTCTCCTACTGAAGAAGTTTTCAGCAGCCATACCCAGGAACGTACAGATTAAAAACATTTTTTTTTTTACCAATGGGACTCTGGATAGTACACTGACTTTCATGGAGCTCTGTGCTACATGAAATACATGTAGAGAGGCTCGCCTACACAGCTTATACAGCCTATACAGCCTACACATATGAAAATTGCCCTTCCGCTTTTGTGAGCAGAGCATTTGAGACTAAATTCTAGTGGATTTAATACATTCGACACCTTAGGCCAAGATTAAACCAAGCAGCGGTGAAATAGGAAGTGACAAATAGTGCCTGTGCTGAAGAGCTGCCTATTGTGTATCAGCTGTGTGTTGTGGATGTGTTTGTGTTGGCTCTTCTCTGAACTGTATGATATGTGTGTGGTGTGCATGTGTGATGTTGTATCACTCTTTGTCATCTCTGTGTGTTTATTATGTAAAAAGAGAGAGAAACAGGAGGGAGAAAAGATAAAGGGAGCAAGTAAAATAGAGGAGAAATAAAAGGTTTTGACGTTACAGATTTACATCAAGCCTTCTAATTCTTTTGAGTAACATCAGTTTATAAAAATCCCAGGGCGCTGTTCACAGAGGAGAGCTAGTCGAACGGAAGACACTGCTGTAGCTTTGTTGCTGAGACGAGCAGATGGAGCAGCAGAGAGACAAGTCTCGTCACGGAGAAGGAGGGTGTGCAGCTTTGGTGGCTGGGACGCCACTGCAATGATTTGTCAACTGTTGCAGTTAGCTGATCTGTGTTGGTGTGCCTCAAAAAGTTCAATATATTTCCACACAGCACTCTTCAAAAAAAGAACAAGAAATCACACCAGCTGTGGTGTTGCATCTGCCAGGCCACCAAACACAAAAAACACATATTTCTTGGTGAAGCAGAGGTAGGTAAGACTGAGCGGGGCCGCCGACACCGGGGGAACACCGGATCAGTTGCCCAAAACCCTCTAAAGTTGTTGAACATTGTCCTGAAAGTCACTGGCCACAGATTTAGGGTTTAATTGCTTTGCCGATATAACAATCTGATGTTGCTCTTCATTAAAATGTTAATACTGACCAATCAATATCATCTCTTATGAGCATTTTCTGATCTGGCATCCCTGTCATCACAAATACATTGTTTGCCAGTGACTTCGCTTATGATCCTTACAAAAATGATTGATATGGTTAGGGAAAGAACATGGTTACAGGTAATAGAAAGGCAGACCTTAAGTGCACATCCGTGATAGGATGCAAACTAAGTCTGAAAGTAGGACTCGCTACACACCCTTGTAGCCAACAACGTCTTCCTGCCAATAGGTGCACCACATCAGAAAATACTCATGAGCTGTTTTGGAAAGCAATACAAAATAACCTATGATGTTGTTTAGGTAGGAGGACTGGTCTTAGCTCTATATTTCCAATTTCTAAAAATTTAGTTAACAATAAGTTAAACTATCTTCATGAACTCTGGCAAAATCGCTCTTGAAGAAGGAAGTCAATGCACACATCAATAAATGCTAATAACTGTAGAGACTCTGTAAGGCATAATGATGTACTGGAGAGATTAAGGAAGTTCTATTTTTTCCATTGCTGTCTGTGTGTGCGCAGTGTAAAGCATGCAGCATGTATGTGTATGTGCGCTCTATGTTCTAACTTGATGAAAATATATTCCACGTCTATCGATCTGGAGTGTTATCACTCTCACTCACACACACAAAGGCCCACTGAGGTGCTGTAAGTTCAAGATCAACACTGGCTGATGCCTGTTTGAGCTTTTATTTGGAGAGCTTGGACTTAACCTCTCAGAAACATGCCTCTTCATTCAACTAGTTCCACTGCAATAAAGGAATACCATCCGTCCTCCAAAAGTGTGTCCTTTTCACAAAAATACAAAACACAGCATTCATATTGAAATGGTTGTAATAATTGCAACAGGATAGCAGTTGTGGCTCTTTTCTGCCTTTTTATATTATTATTACTCTGTTGTCATGGTTGACTCTTGAGCTATGTAAGTATATAATATTTTTAAATTTAGACATTTACAGAGAATCTTTGATAATGAGAAACTAAGTTTCAGACAAGAACAGGTACACTTCCTTTCTTAGTATTATGTTATTCTGATTTATTTTCTGATACTGTAACACAGAAAATTGTGTGCAAGAGAAGAAAAATGTGAGCAGAGCTCTACAAGTGTCTTGCACAACGAAAGATAACATCCAAAGCCAAAATTGTATTATGTTTTTAAACGTGACAACAATTCCATATTACTGGATCATGTGACATTCATAGAGTGCAGTAAAAAGTAGCAAAGTCTTCTATACTATGTGCATTTACCAATGTCAATTATGTTAAAGATACTTCAATATAAAAAGAAAATACTTGCGCTTATCCTCCCATTATATGGAAATACTAATTACAAATCACAATTACAATATCTTATATAGCATCTCTGTACTTTTAAGATCTTTAAATGGTTCGGATACTGATCTTTAGAAACTTAAAGAATGGTTAAGCAAGATACACTTTTACATTTTAAGAATGCATTTCAGCACCAAGATATCCCACACATGACATAGTGTGTAAAGGGAACTTGCTATTACTCATTATTTTGGGATTTCCTGTGCATTCTGTAATGTGTAATGTAATTTAATGTAAACCCTGTGTCAAAGGCCTGCAACTTCAGTAGCCTCAGGAAACATCACAGTAATGCAGATTCCCTTATTGGCCTTTTGCATGAGATATGTGTGACTGCAGAATATCATATCTTGTTTTGTTGTTTCTTTGTTTTATTCTTTATTTTACTTTTTATTTTGTCATCAATATATCCATTAACAGTCAAACAAGCAGTCTAATGCAATGCAAGAACGTGATGGCTTACATCTCAACAGCCTGTATAGCACCACAACTCGGCTTTTAAAGCAACAATTCCTAAACATAAATGACAGAATAGGTCGTTTGCCAATGACTCCCAAAACGACATTCGTACAGGACCTTCATCGTCATGGTAACAATAATAAACACTTGGCCAACATTGTGAAGCGGTCACAGTTTGGTTAGATTTCAGCACCAAAACCACTTGGTTAGTTTTAGGAAACGATCATGGTTTGGGTTAAAATAACTACATTAGTTATGGAACTTAAGTTGAAATAAGTCAACATTGACTTTTGCTTTCACACGGGACAGCGGCCTCCTGGGTGAAAGCCCTGTGTTGTTTGACCCATCCATCCTCCCCGACCTCCTCCCTACGCGGACTCTGTCGCACTTTATAAGTCACCACCTAACAATAAACGTAAATATGCATCGTAAACTGCTTGCACGGACGAGCTATACAGTCGTATTTTTGGGGAGGACAGTCTCTTTTATAGGCTTAGCATGCCTGCTACATTACCACCCATCTCACTGGTGACATTAACACTTGGTTTGTACCTAATTTGCATGTACTGAGTACATAACAGCAGATGGAGTAACAATATAAAAACAATAACATTCTCATGAATGAAACAGCACTACAAATGGTAATCAGGAGGTCTACAACTACAGTATGCTCACAGACTGAATTAGTTGCTCATAATTAAGATGCTCTTGACCAATGCAAACATTGCAGGCACAGTTACTAACTGTGGGACAAGTCCAGCATTAGGCAGCAAATCTCACGGTCATGTCCGCAGTGTACAACATCCAAACTTACTTGTTCAAAGCATGCACAGAACACAGTCCAGCACAGAGAAAAAATCTGTCCTCAATAGTCTTTTAATGTGTGACAAGAGTTTTCATGCTGCACCAGGCAAGCCACAACTGCGGGGTTGGGCATGGCTGTGTAGAAAATTGCGAAAGCTCATCGGTCAAAGACCCAAGCAGAGCTAGGCTTTAATATAAAGGGAAGCGAGCACGGCAGAAAACTTGAAAGAAAAAAGAGAAAGTCAGGGAATGGGTTGGCCTTTAAACAAAATTGAATATTGAATGCTCCTCCTGCAACTTCATTTTCACTTATCAGCGCCCATGTTCATCAAATAAAAAACCTCAAATTTGTAAAATACTAAGTTTGTTAGTATATACTTAGTCAGATGACAGACGATATGATTATAAACTGAAAGTGTCTGCTCCGTACAGCAGCAGCAGCAGAGTCACAGCACAGAGTAGCAAGAGTCAGATTTCACGTCACGTGACAAGAGTAAGGAGAGTTGACTGACAAGACGATGGCGGAGGATTTATATCAAATATCTTTTCTTGTAAAATGTCTGGGGTCACTACTAACACCATTGTTGTCACAAGTTTACTAACCAGTGGGAAAATTTCCTCACTGTGACATCCCTAGACACAACCCTAGACAACAGGTTGGTAGAAGTACAACACATGCAGAAAGGATAAAGAAATTCCCATGAGCCCATAATTCACACAATGTATCATTAGGCTAGGAATAAGGTGGATAAAGTAAGAAGGTAATCGGAGCCAGTGGAGAAGATTGCTAGCACTAGTGCTAACTTCGCTACCTCTGTCAGTCACATGACCCTTGTCGTGCACATTGTGGTGGTCCCTCAAGAGTCTCCCAAATGGATGCTTCAGTTCTACTCATTTTTGCTTCCTCAAGGAAGAAGTTTTTTGCCAGGCTGCAGACTTGCATGACCTTTAAACTTGTTTACATTTTTTTTTCTCTTAGAAATGGGGCCAAGCTGTACAGATTGCCATTGCACTTGACTGAGATCCGAACAATGAAGGCCAGGCATCTGCCAGGTGATCACATTCCAATTGTATTGTGTACTTGCATTAACATGAGTTTTTTCTCATTCAGATGTGCAGATACAGACTGTATGTTAATACAGAAAGGGATCTGAGGAGGGGTAGTCTAATTTCCAGGTCATTAGCACTTGTCACATGGTAAAAATGCTACTGGTCACGTGGTAAAATTGTCAACTCAAACGACAGTTTAACAATCCAAAAACAGCTTATGTAATGTTGTTGTGTTTTGTGAAATGTCGTTGTGTTTTGACCTTCAGAGCCACTGTGCCAAGGGATCACAGAGGAACCTCCCAACTACCGTGGATATGTGACTATAGTCATTCACAGGCTGTCTGCATAGGATGCATTTCAGCCGTGTTTTTCAGTCATCTGAATAGATATGCTCCTATTTTAATCTATAAGAGCTGTCTACTCAGGCTGCGCAACAACTTGTATATCTGGCTCATAGCACTGCCAAAACTGCCACAGCAGTACCGCTGAATACATCCTGTGTAGACACTGACGGAGGACAGAAGCTGCTGCTCTGCTCACTTGCTTCCATTCTGCAGCCTGTGTAGACACATTGTTAGTCACTATGACCTTAGGCCTTCTAAGCTGACTGCTTAGGGATTCTTCTGAGAGCTACTTCACACCTTCTGATGATGTCAGTGTTAAAGATTGCCCTTTTCTCAGCCTGGGTAATGGCCTGCTTCCCCTCTTGAGCAAACAAGTAAAACAATAAAAAACTACAGAAGCATCTGACATCCAAGTCTGGTGATACATCTCTGCTCAGTCCTCAATGCCAGAGTCTAGCCTTCTTCAGCTAGACAGACTCCTTCACCCTCCTGAGATTAATCACTGGGTTGGTTAACACCATCACAAACATCATCAAGGAGCCATCACCCTACATGTTGGTTATACTACGACTGTCCTGGAGCCTGAACTAGCAACTTATGCAGCTTACCATCCATCCATTTTCTTCTTCTTATCCGGGGCTGGGTAGCAGAGGCAGCAGGCTAAGCAGGGTTGTCAAGATGTCCCTCTCCCCAGCAACACTTTCCAGCTCCTCCTGGGGGATCCCAAGGTGTTCCCTGACCAGATGAGGTATATAATCTCTCCAGTGTGTTCTGGGTCTAACCCGGGGTCTCCTACCAGTTGGACGTGCCTGGAAAACCTCCAAGGGGAGGTGCCCAGGAGGCATCCTAATCAGATGCCCAAACCTCAACCTCATCTGGCTCCTTTTGATGCGAGGCAGCAGCGGCTCTACTCCGAGCTCCCTCCGGATGTCAGAGCTCCTTACCCTATCGCTAATGGTTAGCCCAGCCACCTTACGGAGGTAACTCACTTCGGCCGCTTCCACAATCTCATTCTTTTGGTCAGCTTACCCCATGATGGTAATGAACTGACAGCACCTAACAATTAATCTTTATCAGTAACTAATATACAATTTTTTGAAGTAGCCATACTGATTATGCATTCTTGGTAAATTCTATGGAAAAAAAAATTTGAGTAATAGTGTTTCCATATTCTCAAGGCCACATTGTTTAAGAGGAGATAAAATCAATAAACATGGAAATGTAGTGTCATAATTGGTTTATGAATTTCTATTTATTATATTGTTTTTCTGCTGCTTGTGTAGCCTGAATTGAAAAATCAAAACTGGAAATTAAGCATCCTCAGGATTTACAAGCTCTCTTAAGTTTTCCACTTCTAATGACGCCTAGACTTTCAACTCTTCTGAATCTCCTCTCCCTTCACCTCTTGTCTTGACTTAACATGACAAAAAGACATTCCTCAGTGGGAGGGAGGGATAATCTGTTAATCTCTTTTCTGAGGCAAACAGAGGAGGAAGAAAGGATAGACAGACTGATCTTCACAATGCTGATGAGTGCTCTCTAGTTTTGACTGAGCTGAGAATGGATCCAAATGAGGCATTTTAATAAACTGAGAGACAGAGATATGGGGGAGGTAGAGAGATAGATGGAGGAAAGAAAAGAGAGATAAATGGTAGTAAAAGAGACAGAGATAGATAGATTGAGGGAAGGCAGAATAAATGGGAAGGTAGAAGAGAGAGATAGATTGAAAGAAAGAGGGGGTGCAAAGGGTGGGAGAGAGATTGATAAAGGTAAAGGGAGAGAGAAATCGATCTTGTGGCAAGAATGTGCCCCCCGGGGGATAAAGCTGCTAGAATACCATTGGTTTTCTCTGCTTACAGGAGGTATTTCTGTGCTTCTTAAAGGGTTGGATTCATATGTGTTTTTGAAGGTCAATAGCCAAAGTTTTGTTCTGAATTTCACTTAAAATTTACAAATCTTCATGGAAAAATGTAAAAAGTGTCATTGGTTTGGTTGCCTTGTTTTTCCTGTTTGGCATATTTCACCATGTTCTTACATACAAGTTGGATGGCAACTGTTCTATAAATCCCCTACAGCTGTGAACGTTAATGAACGTCTGTCTCTGTCTGTCAAACCTTTCTCTTTCTTCTACACAGTGTTCTCTGGGGTAGGCAGGACTAAATAATGAACATCCAATCAATCTAACTTTACTACAAAAAGACTTCAAAGCTATGGCTGAGGAGGCAGTGAGCACTAGTCTATTCTAACATAAACTCCACCTATGTGTGTGAAAATATATAGGGATCCTAACTTACCTAAGCCCTTCCTCACTGGCCTAGACATCATTCTTGTCCACCATTCCAGTGCTCTTAATCTTAAACACCCATTTATTGGAAAAATACGAGCGAACTTAACATACGTACATAATTTACGTAACTAATGTACTTATTTTAACCCCAACCATGATCTTTTCCTAAACCTAACCAAACTGCGTTAACCACATGTTTATTATTGTTACCATGACGACAAAGGTCCGGTATGCCTATAAATGGCATTTTGGGAGTCACTCGCAAATGACCTATTCTGTTGTTTAGGTAGGAGGACTTATTGCAATGAACACATTTTAATTGTCTATCATTATTTCCATTCAGTCCTGTACGTCTGGTAGAAACTATAGTTTCATGTGAGATATTTACAAAATTTACTTTGTCTAAAACATCTGGGCTAACATTAAAAACTTTCCAATCATCTTTATGGATTACTGCATAATTAATTTACAAAAATAATATAAATAAATGCAGATGCAAATAATTATTACATTTAAAAAACGCATTGCTGCCATTAGAAATGGTTCATGTGCATTCAGTGTCTGAGCAGTGAAGTACATTTACACACTGTGGTTTGACTAATCTGAGCACAGTATAAGAAGTTTAATAAATGTGCAGATGTTTGTCAAACTGTTTAAACATTTTCAAACGTACAGAGAGACTAACTGTGTGCACTTAATTAGAATTTGGACAGTGCAAATACAAAGTCTAAGCCATCAAAAGTTGCTTCAGGATAAAGCCAACTGACAGCTGATCCAGCTGTGCCAATATTTGTGAGGAAAGGATGTTTCATTTCAAAATATTACAGCCCCTTCATAAACCCGAATTTAAAGCTATATATTTTTCTACACATGCAATATTTTTGGTACTGTCATTCCTGCTTTCACAGATAGTCTGATCTACAGTGTTAGAATTCATGCAACATTATTAATATTAATGCTGTTTTCAGGCCAGCCTGTCCTTTTACTGTCCCATCAGATCAGTTGACCAACCAGTAAACAGATTCTGATCGAAGGAGTGTTGCTGTCCGACCCTAAGCTCTTCTGAGGGCAAAAACCTTACCTTCTGTCACAGCATATACATGTAAAGTACTGTGCAAACTGACACGAAGCAGGTTTTAGTTGGCGTTGCCAGAGGGACCAGGGACAGAAAAAGCCTGGTTTATGCCAAAGCTAGATAAAATGTGGAATGGGAGCTAGGCTGGTGCATGTTTACAAAATTTCATAATGACTGAGATGTATAACACAGAACACTCCAAACGCAGGAGTTTATAAATGTGTTTACTTCTGCTTTTGTGCATATAGTCATTAAGCCTTGAATATCCACAGAGCTTTATGAGTCTGGCCCACAGTGTCTGGGAGCCAGAAAAAGTGTCAGCTGCAGAGGAAGTGACAGGTTTTTAGTCTCTGGTGTGTTTGGAATAAACAGCAGAAATAGTAACGGCTACCATGGATGAACAGACAAAAAAAAACATGTAAGAGGGAAAGTGGGAGATGTTTAAAGGTCTGTTTCATATCAGCATGTCCTGTAATTAGACTGAATATCCTGATTAGACCAGGTAGCTGGATAGGATGTCTGTATGGGTTTGTCTATGCATGCGTGCCTGATTTGACTTCAAGCGTGTGTGTGTATTCCTGTCAGTGTTTGAGGAGTTGTTACACTTTCATGTAAAAATCCATAAGTAAAGTGAAATGTGTTCTAAACTGGGTTACAGACAGTAGAGAGGGTGCGTTTGTGTGTATATCTATGTATGTGTGTGTGTGTGAGTGTCAGATCACGGAGCAGAGACTCGAGGCAGAGCGTGCCGTGACAAGCCTCATTAAGAGGGAATCTCTCCACTGTTCTGGCTGTCGACATCACCAGCGCCAGACTTCTCTAATTACGCTCTCTAAGTGCCATTTCGCACAGGCAATCAGCCCACTGCTCTTTGAATATGCAAATATGACAGACCTGATCATTAGTTTTTATATCTCACACACTCTAATTGTTATTGTAAAAACTGCCGCATGGAGCCAAGGGCGAACGCCCTTTCCCTCTCTCTCTCTCCCTCAATCTATCACCAACTGTCAACTCTCATTACACTACATGTTCTATGAGATTTGGTCACTCTAAACAGAGTCATGCGGTTGAATGTCACGGTAGTATAATCATCTAACAAATGCCTCTACTTGACATTGTTTCATCAGAGCGGAGGGGACAAAAATAATAGAGGAGCATTTCCTGGCGTGAGCTAATTGGCCAAATGGAGTCCCATCACAGCAATGATGATGATGATGATGGTGACGATGGTGATGGTCCCAGAGAAACGACTTGGGAGCCCACTGGCCCAAATATAGATAACATAAGATAAGATAGAATTTTATTTCTCCCAAGGGAAATTGTTGTGCAGCACAAAGTAGGAAGAGTGCAAATATAAAATATCAATAAGGTGCAAATCCAAAATATACACAATGCCAAAAATATAAACAGGTTAAAGGTAAGGATCATAGATAAGCATGAGAAGTGGCATAAAGGTACGTGTGCACAAAAGCAATTTGGAATGTTCATGGTATTGCACAGTGTCCCATAATTGCACATTGTGTCCAATAATGTTCCATAAGTCAGAGAGTTGTAATGATTGTAATCCCAGAGAGACAGTAATCCAGAGAGAAAGAGACAGATTTAATGAACAGAGCAGAACAGGGTTGAAATGGAGGCTGGAGCCATTTCAGCACCCTGTGTCTCTGCTGTCCATCTCTCTGCATGAGGTAGATGACTTTACTGTGACATTCTGTGGTACATCGTGGTGGTAACAGTGTACAGCTGGAGGAGCTCCTGTGCCATTGAGTCATTGACCATGATGCTCCACAGTTTGCGCAGCATCTCCCTCTCTGACACCACCACCAAAGAATCAAGCTCCAGCCCCAGGACAGAGCCAGCCTTCCTGATGAGCTTGTTGATTCTCTCAGCACTGACTGTCCTCACCCTGCTGCTCCAGCACACAACAACAAAGAAAATTTCACTGGCTACCACAGACTGATAGAGGCTGTGTACAAAAAAGGCCAAAGCTGACTCTTTTTTCTGGGGCTGTGTTCTTTTACCAATCCAGCTTGTTGTGCAAGTGTACTCCTAGGTACTTGTAGTCCTGCACAGTATCCACGTCCACCCATGGATTGAAATAGGCGAAAGGGGCTGTTTTCTGAACGAAGGAGTCCACTACGCCCCTGTACTCACCCTCCTTCCCCACGCTGATGCAGCCCACAATTGCAGAGTTGTCCGTAGACTTCTGCAGGTGGCATGACTTGGAGTTGTATCTAAAATCCAAGGTGCAGAGGATGAACAGAATGACAGGACTGTACCCTGAGGCAAATTTGTGATTTTTGATATTGTGTTATATAAATAAAATTGACTTGACTACCCTGTGTTGCTGACCAGTGTCAGACACGCAGTCTAACATGCAGTCTAACATGCAGTCTAACATACAGTGGCCCAGGACACGAGGGGAGTGCCCACCTGTATTGCTGTGAGCGTGCTCCCCAGCAGGGCAGTCCGGATGGTGTCAAGCGTATGGGAGAAATCAAAGAGAATGACTCACAGTGCTACCCAGTCCATCCAGGTGAGCAGAGACCACCTTCCATGGTAAAGCAGGAAGGTGATGGTGTTTTCCACTCCCATTTTTGGCTGGTAGGCTAACTGAAGGGGTCCCAGTGATGGTTTAACCAAGGGCCTTAGGTGTGGCAAGACCAGCTTCTCCAGGGACATCATCATCAGGTGGGAAGTCAGTGCCACTGTCTGTAGTCGTTGGAGGCATTAAGGCGTGCCTTCTTTGGTACGGGAAGCAGCACAGGGACCCTCTCCAGACTAAGGCTCAGGTTAAAGATGTGGTGGAGTACCCCACACTGTACTGGACAGGGCTGTTACCACCTTTACCTTCAGTCCTACCGTAAAGCTCTCACAAGACTTCACTTGGAACACTAACACCACAAAAATCTAATTAAACATATACAACAAAAACATTTTCTTACCCATATAAGTAGAACTGTCTATGCTCCACACAGTTCTCGAAATTAACTATTTTACAGGTAGACAATCTATTTTATATTGAACTGCATTTACTGGCTAACCTTGGTAATTGTGGTGGAGTCAGAGTTAACATTGCAGTGTGCTCTTATTTTGAAAGGTACATGTGTTTAGCATACACAGGAAGTGGTTCTGGCAGATAGGCTAGTCTAATAATTACAGTGACTTTAATAAGCTATAAGATAACAAAGAATGCTAGCGATGGTCCACACTGGCCAAACGTTTTATTGGGCTTTACTCAGTGTGCGAAATACTCTGACAATCAGGGTCCCCTGCTGTGGGCAGTACTTACTCATAACAGCATAACACACAGGTACATGTTAATTCACACAATTTCATATATGCCTGTATTCAGCAGAGAAAAAGAAATGTTATTAAAAAAGTTTTAACAAATTTGCAAAATGGGAAGACATTTTTCATCTTCTATCCAGAGTCCTGCATGCACCAGCAAAGCTCAGCATCGGAACTGACCTGTTACCTGCAATTATCTCTATATAAATTCCGGACCTGACCCAGCCTGACTCGTTAATATAAGACTTGTGACCTGACCAGTGGGCTAATAAAATATCCTCCCAGCTGTCTGCTGGGCAGTAAAGGCAAAAACTGTGGAGATGCACAACCAGAAACTCAATAAATGTTAAAAAATAATAAAAAATGATAACTAAATAAAAATCCAGTTACGTGTCCAGATTGCGCAGGCAGAAGCACCCTCCATGTTTTCGACAACGTATTTTCACTTGTGTTTCCTCCAGTTCAGACCATCTTGATGGCACAGACACACACTCACACCTCTCCAAAACTGTGCATAACATTACACACAGCTGGCACAGAGTGGATACCTTCAATAATTATTTAAATCTGACACAACACTGGGATTTAACTGTTAACTGACCGTCAAGCTTTCTGACACCGGTGAGCTGTTCTGAAAGATTTACAGTTTATACACTGAGTTGTTGAATAGCAGCAGAGTAGCAAATCTCCAAACCCCATGTTTTATTACTCTGTTTCGAGATTTAGGGACTGTGTCAGAACTTTTCCCGTTGGATAAAAAAGGACATACGACATAAATTAGGTTTTAAATATGGAAAGTAGGAGCAGAACCATGGAGCTCAGAATGTATTGTTTTGCCTGTATTAAGTGTATAGTTTGCAGAATTAGTAGTTTGCAATCGGGGCTATAGCTCTGTGAGAGTAATGCACATCATCACCAAGCACAGTTATTCAAGCCCATGCACTACAGGCTCTATTTTAAAGACACGTAAAGTGGAGTGTGGGGTTATGGTTGCAAGCTAAATAAGCATGGTCATTATTCTCTCAGCCCGTCTAATCCAATCAACAAATCAATCAAGTCACCCAGTCAACAAATATAGAGGAAACACACATATAATATAAAACATGTATGGGTATCCAAACCCAGCTATTTCCCCAATGTTATTAGGGAAATGGTTCTAATTGTCAATGTATCAGTCTGTACTAAACTCTTACAAGTATCTGTCATCCACAACTACATTTAAGCGGTATAAAAGCCTTCTTCTTCTGTTGATTAAAATCCCAACAGGACACATGTCTTACATCTGTTGCCTCTAAATTGAAAAGTGCTTCACCAAACATTCACCATTTCTAACAATGATCCATTGTGGTTACATTGATGAAATCATGTGCAACCAGCACCAGACTGCTGCTGAATAACCTTACAAATATCTGTGATTCTCTACTGGTTGGTTAGAACTTTTGGTTAGAGCTACTTCTCCCAGCATACAGTGTGCAGTGCAAACCATCAGGTGAGAGATGGTGACATCCTGGGGATGCATTAGAAATACATAATCCAGTTAAAAATCTTGAAACAATTACTGAATGTCCTCAGGGTGGCCCGTATCCTCATCCAAAAATATATGCATCAATTAGTGCATTGCATTTTCATTTTTTTAAAAGTCATTTTTAATAATATTATGATCTGATTAATCAGAGTTGCATTTGTAATTGGTTTGGTCACTTTTGATGGTGGTGAGTCAGACATAGAAAAACCTAATTCCACAACTAAGTGAATAGTTATGTAAAGAAGATTATTATGAGGAATTATCTGTAAAAGAAATCAAACTGCTCTTGGCAGCAGTGGCATTCTATTGCATGTATAACTAAATCTTAATGAATGTAACACAATCATTTAGGAGGCTGAAAATAAAGGCAACCACCAAATTACAATAACATAACACACTTTTGATTTTGACTTTTTTGGGGTGCAATGGTAAACAAAATTCATGGCTTGGTATGTACCTTGGTTTTAGGGTCACAGTTCGGTACATTTCCAGTACAGCAGGGAAAACAAAGTGGAAAACAGTTGGCAGCACTGCTGCAGCTTGCGCTCGTTTATACAGGGCAGGCCCAACGGAATGACTAAAATGCACACTTGAAAGCACATTCTAGCGGGGCTCAAGCACTTTGACCAAATGCTTCAGTTCTTTATACTCTACGGCCAAGTATGGTCACATATCCGCAGTGGTAAATACTCCAAAGCATCTGACTCGCCTTCCAGTCTGTTTTTGTCTCATTCTGCTAATCGACACATTTGGGTGATGCCGTCATAAATGACATGTTTGAATTTCATCCATTGACATACCCGACTTCAGTAGAACAATGTCGGCGTACAGTTTGAGACTAATCGTTGCCTATTTTTGCTGTAATTAACCGGGAAAACGTAAACTAATGCTTCCATACAGTGGCTCTAAATGTCATGGGAGGATCCCCCAGCTCTGGCCTCTGATTTGTGTTTGCTATTCGGATGACAGCGACACTACATGAGCTTGACTAACCAGACTAAGCTGACTAGCATGCTACAGCTGATAGGCAACCACTTTTAGTTGCTTTCAAGCAGCACTTTTTACACCAATTTTACACATTAAGTTCAGTTTGCTTTCCTATTATTCATCCTGTGAAAACAGCTGTTTAATTTCTTCTCTGACTCTGGGGGGAGTCTGAGAAAATAGCCCTGATGATGTCATCACAGTTATTTTGTCTTCAAATATTTAGTAGAAAGGTTGTGTTACAAACTATCGGTGAGGACTTTGAAAGGCGTGAACTAAGCAGGATGGGTCTAATGAAATACAGTACTTGAGCTGCATTATGGGAAATGTAGCATCCAGTGTTTTGGGTGCTTGACCTATACCTGACACCACAAGTCCTCCAACCCATACGACCACATAGGCTGTTTGTTCCTAATCTCTAATACGACCCACAAGAGCATTTACTAAATTAGCGCCCCTAAAAACGACAGAATAGGTTGTTTGCCAATGACTCCCAAAATGACATATATGGTGACCTTCATCATCATGGTAACAATAATAAACACGTGGTTAACATTGTGAAACGGTCGTAGCTTGGTTAGTATTAGGCACCAAAACTACTTGGTTAGGTTTAGGAAAAGCCTTTGCTCACGTCATAATCACTAAGGCCACTAGAAGTCGCCGTACATACAAACGTAAATATGTGTCGCAATAAGCTACTGCACCTATACGGGCATATTTCTGGGGAGCACAGTCTCACCTGACACTAAATGTTCAGATATCTCGACTTCTGCTGCTTCAAATGTTTTTTAATTCTGTCTCTTGTCTTGTCCACCAGCTTTATGCAAGTGCAATACTAAATCGCCATAGTGGCCCTTTAACACTCAGATGGGCTGTTCTGGAAAGCACTGACAAGCTAACAATTTTGTCATGTTGGTACTGTTAGTTACAGACATATTTAAGCTTCCTGGAAATACTCTTTCTAGCACATGACGCATGCCACAAACAGCCTTCTTCTTTTTTTCACCCTGAATATGGATTGCATGTGAGTATGACATACATGACTCATTCTTTCTCCTTACACAAGTTTATTCCAGCGCCATTATTAAGTTTGCTTAATGCTGTTTCACATCACCTCCTCTGTATACATGTTTCCTCTCTGCCAACTGTGGTTGGGGGTGTTGTTGTGTGCAGCGCCAGCCATCATAATATATTATCACCAAGGGACTCAAGCGACAACATTTCAAATTGTCAATGAAAGGGTTTTAATAAGCACATTTCCATATATTCTTGTTATTTTTTATTCTGTTGATTAAGTACTTACTATTATTTTACTCATGTCCTGAAATACTATCTTCCCAATTTCTCCAAAGAGACCACAATTTAATCGTATCATGTATTAGGTTTCAAACTCTGGTGCAAATGTACAAGCACCCTCCTTTTACTGGTATAATGTGTAACTGAAGTTCTCAATTTCTTATAAAATGCAGAATTTTCCACAAAATGTACTAAAAGAAAAAATATTCACTATGTGCAGTGCTTTTTATTTAACAAGGCATGGTATAGACAGGGCACATAATGCCAGGTAGAAGGAGTAAAATATTATATGACATAGATACTGTAGTCAGAGAGAGAGGGGTGGAGAGAGACTTGAGAGAATAGTGCTGCTTGAGGAAATTATCTGCTGACCCGGTACCCCTGATATATAGGTTCCTTTTACTAGGTAATCCATACAATATTACTCTTCTGCCTCAGATGGTGTCAGAGAAGCAAGAGTGAGATATTGGGACACTTACTGAGGAGGTACTCATTGCAGCATTTCACTAGCACAGATTCAGGGATCAGTGGAATTGTATCTACTGACTTTCTGTTCTTTTCTCTGAAGTGGGAGGGCAGGGAGTTTGGAATTATGATTCTCTGACTCCATTAGTAGTCAGAGCAGTTTGGAGAGCTTTGATTTTCCACATTCTGCCAGGCTGATGCTCTTAAGGTTCTCTTAGGTTCCATTAGGTGCTATGTTATGATGACTCCTTTGTTTTGATTTAATCCTTCATTTATGCTAGTGATGACGTCTTTTGAAAGACATAAAAATTTAACTGACATGAAAGCAATGGCTACATGCACATACTCGCATATTAATATTAAAAGGTTTATTGATGGTGATATGGCAATAGGGATGGCTAAATAAGATTTTATGGCTAACTGCAGCACTTGCATTAGACTTTGACCAGGAGTGAATAATTCTCCTGTGGTACATAAAAGCACAACATAGTGGGTGGAGCTAGGAAGAAAGTGGCTGAATAAAGCACAGAGCAGCAGCAGAAACAGCAGCCTGATGGAGAGCTAAACACAGGTGAGTCTGTGTCATATAACTGCCTGACATTGCATGATGGTGATTGGTTTGCTTTTAAATGCGCACTCTTAAGTGGACTTGTCAGTTTGAATGAGATAGAAAAGCAAAGAATCCGTCAGAAAACTCTAACAAAATGTTGCATTCTAACATTCAGAATGCTAATGTTCAGCAATATATTACATTGAATAACTGTAGGCCTGTCCAACTCAACTCGAGGTCAGATGCTGCATGAGGTTTGTGTTGAGCAGCTTTCCTACATCCAGATCTTTCATCTGCCAACTTTCCTGCACTTGATACCAAGGGTTAGACACTCAATTGGATCCTGCTTTCTATAAGTTCTTTTGGTGTTAATGTTTTGTGTGTTATGCAACCTTTGTCAGTAAGCCTGGCAAACGTATTTGCGACCTTGCCAATGAGCTCTTTGTCACAAACCTCTCACTTGATACAGAAATCAGAGGACCATAAACATATGAATTGATTAACAAAGCAGGGAAATAAAGACCTGTATACTCTACTACCAGAGATTCTTAATGATCAACACAAGTCCAGTCAGAGCTCTGAGGAAATGCCAGGTGCAAAACAAACACTCTTAATTACGGAAATGCAATTCAGTAACTCTTGAAAATGAGGACACTTGGCTGTTAACTATTTTGGATGTATTATGAAGCAGTTTTTATGTGTAGTAATACAACTCAGAAATATGTTACTGGCAGTAAACAGAGAAAATATATCTACAAAACGTACTGTAAATACATGGTCTGTTAATGTGTGGAGATTGGTCTGGGCTGATGTTAGTTTCGCAGCCAGAATTATTATCCCAGTCCACCCCTGACTGGGATGCATGAAAGTGACAGAAGTAGTTGTGTGAAGAGTGAAAAAAGGGAACTTGAGAAAGAATATAAAATCCTGTCTACCATCATAGCTCCGCACATCTAGCCAACTGCTGTATGAAGTGGCCATGATTCTCCGATTGTCAGTTTTAAACATTTCTGAAAGTTGTCGGACACAGCCCTTCAAAGTTTTAGATGCCATCCATTATCTAGCCCAATCTTAGGAAATGACCAGTCTTACAGTACAGATTCAATCACTACTGTATAGGTAGACCAGCTCGTGTTCAGGGAAAATGATGATTGGAGCCCGTCTCTATGACACGTTGTGTTGTAGCTTGCACTAGTCAAAGAAATTGGTGTTTCATACATTGTGGAGTGTACAGAACTCATTTCATTTATCTTTGCAACCTCATGCTTTCCAAGACAGACAATTAGGAGTTGTGCTCTGGCATCAAAGTCTCCTTGCAGAAGCAGCTGTTCTTGTTTGGGGATGCTTTTGAATCAATGTTGTCTCTAATGAGGCTACCTTGACCATCTGCAGTGTGGAATCAGATGGAACAACAGTCGCTCTGTTCAATCGATGCCACGCTCCACTACAGCCATCAGGGTGTTTGTGACTGCAAAGTCAGCACCGTGCTCCCTGGCATCCTCTGCAGTCTTTCTCACAGGAAGTCTTAAATGCTCTGTCACAGAGTTGACCAGGTAAGTTTCTTGCATAATGATGTTCAGTGAAAGCCCCCCAAGCTGTACATTTATTGTTGCCATTTTAGGAATATCACTGCTTTTCTTGAGGTCAGACATGCTGTAATGGTCTGTACATTAAAACAGTACAGCTTGGGGCGTCCTGGTGGCTTTGTGGTCTACGATACCACATAACTGCTACATGCCTGGATCCAGGGACCCTCTTCCATGCCATTCCCCCTTCTCTCTCCCAATTTTCCCGCTGTTCTCCACTGTGCTGTCCAAAAGAAAGAATAAGAAAAAACATAAAAAAATAAGGTAGGTGTGTTGTGTCCAGTTGACATTGGCCGTTGACAGATTTTTTTGTTTCCACATCACTGGTAGATCCGAGAAAATGGTAGGAGCTCTGCACCAGTGACATTTCAGAAGATGCTGGAATGATTTTGAACACAATATCAGACTCTAATAGGGACTCTGGATTTAATTAAGTCTGTCCTGTCAAAAGGTGTGACCACAAGGAAGTGGATCAGATCTTCCTGTATTTATAGAATATCAGTACAGTATGTTATTTCACTGGCATCTAGATTCATGAATTATGAATTTATGAACTAAACTGACCATTTAACCAAGTAAGGTTTCATTTATCTTTCTTTTTACTGATTTTGGTTTGTTTGTTGCTTGTAATCTAACAAGACCCCTGCATGAAAAACATTCTTGTGGAGCAACATTCTAAAGATCCAAGATGTCGGATGAAAACCATGTGTAGCCAAGCCTCATGTGCACAAATGACAACAATTTGAATCTGAAACTGTATATATGTTTGTTTGTTTGGTTAGTAGACTTTAAAGCTCCAGGCTAGCGTTCCCAAATGTCCCTATCCACTATCTGACACACCCACACGCTAACATACACAAGCACACACACTAACATTATACCCAGCCAATTTACAGTCCGGTGGATCTCCAGATTGCGTTTGCAGCAAAGTCCAATTGGCATCTCTCCAAAGCACTATTGAGCATATTCCCTGTCTCTGTTTTCTTTATCGTCCTATCAAGATATTTCCCCTGATGGTTAGCCTGTTGCAGGTGGGAGAGAGAGAAACTGTATGTCTGGATAATGAACTCACACCTTCCTCCTTTTTCCATACCAAGCACTCTATAAACCCCAGCAATGATATCTGTTCTCCCTTCCCTATATGTGCACATCTTCAACAGGCTTGAAGCTCATGCTTAGTTTGTGAAAAAATGATGATTGAATGCCTGATCTGGGGACAACAGTGTTCCACAGCTGATAATCCACTAATTGAAATTTGGTTTTGCAATGAGAAAGACAGTGCAAGAGGAGGACAAACAGATAGAAAGAGAATTAAGACTGGGTAATATTGTTAAAATGGGCGGGCAAAATAATCAATAGCAGTCAGGGGAGTGTGTGTTGTGTCAATCTAACAGCTTGTTCTTGTTCTAGGGGACCAAACCTCAGACGTGAAAACTGCTTGGTAAAGCCAGAGCCAGATTGACGTTCCACTTTATTGAGATTTAGTGGGTCTGCATGGATTTGAATGATCCTCAGCGCAGTCTGTCAGTTGTCATGATAATGAATGGGAGATGACAGGTTCAGTGCCAACCATTCTCACTTTGCTGCTCACTGTCGGAGGCGGCCAAACTTTATGACAAGGGCAGCCAAGGGATCTTAATATGACAATATGGGTGGGCCAGAATCATGATTTGAAGGAAAAAAGAATGATGGCTTCTAAGTAAATATGATGTTACAATGCATATGGATGTATAACTTTAAATGTTATCTCAAAGTTGTTGCAGAGATACAAAGGAACCTAACTGAACTAGATCAAATATAGTCAGGGTTGGGCAAGTAAAATGTGATTAATTGCTTACTACTTGTTACTCAAGTAATGACTTCACTTATCTTATTACACTCTAGCAAAAGTAATTACAATACTTTATGTCACTCAGCCCGGTTTCTGTATTTAACACATCTGTATACTGTATGTTTTTTCAAGCAGCCAGTTGTTGATGGTATTCACTGACCCAGGTGATTCCTGTATGTTGGCTTAACAGTGGCTAACGTAAGCAAGCCAACTAAGCACACACAACACCAACCTTGGAGTTGGCAGAAGGCATATTCCTGTCTTTTTGCGGAAGGTAGCTGCCTTGCCCCACCTACATCCCCCACACCAAGCTTCAGGTCTAGGGCCGTGTGTTCACTAAGTGCCAACTGTCCCATATAACTCCCTTTTTCCCCATTTCTGGGACATGTAACTATAATGTAATTACTGAATTAAAAAATGTAATACCCTATTTGCTGCTGAAAAAGTAATCACATTACTCGAACACATTACTAGGTAATGCATGAATACCTTAGACTGAAAATAACTAGAGCTAACTCTGAATCAGAGCAGACTAAATATAAATGATCTTACCACCCACTGGGGGTTACACTGATATAGAACCCAATAAATCTGATTTGGTACAGTTAATGACATCCAGCACTGACATATGGTGCTGATTGATTTCAAAAATATCACATATGATACAATCATAAGTCTGGTAATCCTTAGAGTTTTGGTGTCCCACATTTTGCAAATAACACTATAGAGACTAGAGACGTATTCACCCCAAAGCCTAATATGGCTTATTCTTCTCTACCATAGATCTCCACCGCTGTCCAAAAACTGTTAAAAACCAGGCTCCCATGAAGGACTTTGAAAATGTTTACATAGTGGCCAAACCATGTAATTACACCTTCTGGGTCCATCACGTGATGCACACTGTTAAAGGAAATGCTAGTGCGCTTGCTTTATGGGCTGCACAATGCGGCAGCTATGCAGAAGATCCAGGAAATTTTATACCTGGAAGTTGAACTTTTTTGGCTTTATGCGCCACTGAGCTACTTTCATAGGAATGAACGGGGCCCCGCCACCGACGCTGTATCCAGGTCTCTTTATACAGCCATGTTAAAAACACATGAATGATCCACACCGTTGCACTGGGTGCCACGAGCACCAGCACTGTATTTATTTGGACTCAACCCCACATACACCGTCCTGTTGCTCCGAAAAACTCAATGGGGCAACAAATGTTTATTAATCCGCCGCTGAAAATAGTCCCCAAGGACTTGGACTATTTACTCCTGTTTGAGAAATGTTTGCTAAAAACTACAGTGCCCAGCTATTTTTGGAAATTACTGAGCCTATCCTAAAAATATGTGGCCTGTTTTTAAAGATGCATGTGTTCAGTAGGAACCAATGGACTGGGGGCTGAGTGTCACAGACAGGGTAGGAAAGTCAGAAAGTATTGAGAGATGGACTAACACGTTGTTGATTTTGGTCTTTTCATTGGATTTGTTGACAATACAAAAGAAAATATTGAATAATGCCAGCCTTATTGTTTACAGTATAGTGGTACAACTGCTAAATACGTATGTGCTTCTAATCTAAAAAATCCTATCTTTGACAGTTGGGAGCAATAAAGAAAATGTTTGTCAGCTTTATCAGTATGCCAAAACTTCCAATTCTGAGATTTTCCAAAGAGTAAACTAAGATGACATGATCTTTTACACACTTCAGATAGTTCACATAATGAAAATTTTGTTTAAATGGTACCATTTATGCTTTTGAAATACATACGCTATCACTTTGCATTTCTTTTATGGCGCTCTTATTTGTGACATGCTAGGTAGACTCAGTTACATACATAAACCCTATGTTTTGACCCTGGTCCGAACATTGCTCTCCAGCACAGTCAAAGGGGTTTGGCAGAAGTAAAGTGGTACTGCAAACATATTATTTTGCCCAATGTCATTTCAGCACAGAGAATGCTCAAAAAAGTCCTATTTAATACATGTGTGTAACAGTGTTTGTTATATGATATCAGTACTTGTGTCTCCAGATGTCACTTCCCTTGCTGCCTGGAATATGTGACTTTTCCAGAGACATACTCAGCTGAAAAGCTGTCTGTAATACTGACAGGCTCAGGACTGCAATATGAATAAGCAAACCGTTACGGGGGATGCTTCATACATATCAGGTTTTATTTTAAATTCAACAAAGATGCACACATAGACACAAAGAGATGAGAGGAAGAGATCTGGTGCTGTCTGGTGCTCACTGGGCCATTGTCACTGCCACAGTGGGGAGTATTACTCCACAGTCAGGCTTAACAGCTGACCAAATCTCTCCCTGTTGGTTGCTGTCTTTTTCTCCCTCTGTTTGTTTTTGCTTTCAAAATTTGTTTATGACGATACGCTTCATATAACAGATATGATATTACAGAGAAATATCAGTCTTTTATTTTTTGTCTATTAATAGATTTAAAATTTTGAATAGGACACAGGACAAATCCATACAAAATAATACAATACAGTGCAAAACTGTACTGCACAATATAATAAAAAAAAACAAGACGAAGGATAAAGGTACAAGGCTCTTGCACAAAATGTATTATGCAGATTAAGTGAATTATTTTTCATCCGTTCATAATAAATGAATGAAATAATTTCACCAGTCAGCTATGGTACATTAATGAGCCAATATATTTATATCAAACAACCTGACTTACGTAATTTCTATTTTGTATATAACTAGTGCAGGAAGAAATAGAATAATACTTGCAGTGGTGGAAGAAATATTCAAGCTGAAATAACATACACCATGCATTCAAATTATATTATAAATGTACTTAGTACCTGTCCTCCACTGAAGATTTTATAATACACCATTTCTTATCATTGTACTTAAAAAGTGCACTGTTAATATTACAGCAAATCCATGCATACATGGTGTAATTAAAATGAGTTATTATTACTCATAAAGACTAATACTGTCAAGTGTGTTTAAACAAGGGAAAAAAGATAATTAGTAGCGATATGATATGATTTTAATGTTGACAGAATAGTCACTCCTTTAAAGAAGATTTCTTTGAGCAGATAGCTGCCTTAAACGAGTAAAGTTATTACAGCTCTCTGGTGGATTGTATGTGTTTCAAGTGGAAAAACAAGTTCACAAGCTGCAATATACAATATTTATACTCATGTGTTTTGTACAGAAGCATTAGATGGATGCCTGGGCTGTTAATATATGGTATAATGATGCCATTTTAAATCAAGGTAATGGCTCAGTCTTACTACATCATTCTTTGTGGTACATTTTTGGACAACCTATCTATGATTTCCTAATTGTGTGTATCCCTTGGCATCAAAACAGTTTTATTCACGTTTGAAACACTGCAGAGTGATCTCTTTCACATTCTGATTTTAAATATTATGCTAGACATCGACGGAAATTCACTCCCACGGGAAACCAAACTTTGACTGAATATTTGAACACCGTTTTGGTGTAAAGCCTGAAACTTGTGTTTTCCAAGGACAGCTGATATGAAACTTTTAAAACTGCACAGGTTGCAGTGTTTTAGTGAGTAGGAGTTCAAACAGCACAAAAAGTAGACAGAAGACTGGTGCTTTGGATCCACAAACAGTTTCAGATGTATTATCAGGGATCCACATGAAAATATTGTGCGTCTTGTCGACTTGGTATTTCATTTGTATTGAGGAGATATGAAAGCGAAAGCTGATATATGAAAGTGAATATCTGAGACTGCTCTTCACTTTGCTGGGGACCTGCCTGCAACTCTCACAGAGCCCTGGAGACCAAAAGCTCCAAAACAAAACACAGTGGGTGATGAACAGGTTCAAATAGGGCACTTCTCTGTGACATAAAGTTAGCTCTGGACATTATTGGCTCTTATTTTGTCTTTGCACTCCCTCCCCCTCCCTCCCCCTCTCCAGAGGCGTTATAAAATGATCGATTTTTACATTATTTTAATCCAATGGTCTGACGTGTTATTGGAAAGAGGAGTGATGGATCTGGACGTGCAAGACTGGACATTGATCACTGGGAGAGGGGAGGTCGGGTTGTTTCCCTGAGGATCCCCCTGACACACACAAACAGACACGCACACACACACAGTTGCGCGCTGTTGGCTGCAGTGTGGGTGTTTGTGCGCGCGTGAGCTCCAGTTGATTCGCTGCATCACTCTGTTACATTTGTATTATGCTGGAAGCTTTGGCAATGCATGCGTAAAACAGCCGGTTCTCTGCCATGTCCTCGTGATGAACCACGTTTCATCAGTAACGTTACATTTGAGTGGCAAAGAAAACTAATTTCTTTATAATAAGAGGTCCGATCCATCTCCAAAGCAAGCCGGTGTATGGCTGCGCACAGTTTGCAGCAACTCAAACGCAAGACGGATTAAGTGTGATCCCTGTGTGAGCTCGGTCGGAAACAACGCACGCAAAAGAGAGCTAGGAAGGGAACGGAGGTAAGCGCGCACTCGAACTGTAAGAAGCATTTTTTCCCTATGACGCGCACAGACAGACAGCGCTGCCGGTGAGACAGCAGACAGAGGAGAACAGGAGAGGAGGAGGACACAGAACACAAACACACAGTGACAAAGTTCTCCTGCGTCGAGATGAAGTATGGTGCCAACAAATATCTGCGTTCCAATTTAATGGAAGTGTTGGATCATAACGGGAAAGAGGAGAAATACCACCAAGGAACGAGTGCACCCATGGATTTCGGTGTGGCACATCAATGAGATATCCAGTCATGATTTGGGTCGCGTTTTTACCCTTTTTGGTTTCGTGCGCTTTCGGGAACAGGACCATGGAGCAGGCACCGTTCTTTCACGGGCATGTATTTGAGAACTCGTCTCCGGGCTCCCGGGTCAACGGACTGAGCGTCCCGTTAAAGCGGCTCAACTCGCAGAGGTTGTGTGGTACCGGGGAAACCGGCTCAGCGGCAGCGCACTTTAAACTCCTGGGAGACGGGAGCGAGGATTTCCGTGTCTTAGTGCATCACAAAGGGGGGCATATTTTATTGAAGACTTCTGGGGTTCTGGACCGGGAGGAGCGGGCTGAATACGCACTGGGTCTTGGGTTGTGCTGCGGGAAATGCGCGGGACTCACCCGGGAAGAGGAAGAGGAGTCTCTGGTAGTCGCTGAGGTGGCGTCCATCAAGGTGGACGTCCTGGACACCAACGACCACCAGCCCACCTTCCCCGATGCCAATGTGAAACTGAGCCTGGATGATGCCACTGCGCTCCGCACGGCGATCTACGCTGTCACCGCGCGGGACGATGACAGCGGCAAGAACGCGGAGCTCATCTACTTCACCCTGCCTAAAAACGGGAGTTTCTACGCGGTGCCCAAAACCGGAGACATCCTCCTGGTGGACTCTATCCTCGGTCTGGAGGAACCGATTAAGTTTAAAGTGTTTGCCCGGGACCGCGGGTGGCCACCTCGCAGGAGCCGGAGCATAGCCGTTGAGATCAATCCACGGCAATGGCCTGTGGCGCCCTCGCTGAACCCCCAACAGGGGAAACGGAAACCTAAATCGCAAATTATATTGCCAGCGCGAAAGTCCAGGTCAGTACTGGAATCAGACAGCCCCGTTTTCATCAACGTGTCCGAGGATGCAGGGATCGGTTCAGTGGTGATGAACCTGAACCCGGTGAGGTTTCAGTCGGCAGTGTTTGAGCTGGTGGAGCCCGACGGGGAGCGATCACCGGTCAGCGTGAGCCGGGACAGCGGGGATATAGTCATTTCACGGAGACTGGACCGAGAGACTGAGCCTCTGGTGGAGATCTCCGTCAAAGTTCAGGATAAAAGAGGTGAGCAAAAGACCGAGCACGCATCGGTGTGTGTGTGAGTGAGCGACCTGGTGTATATGTGTATGTGTATGTGTGTGGGTGAACGAGAGAGAGAGAGAGGGCGAGAGTGTATTGGACATGACGGTTTGTGCGCACATTTCTGGTCTCATGTGCGTTCCCTGCGATTGGTTGTGCAATATGTAAACATCAGTTGTCCTGAATCTTGCGAGTAACATATTTTCTTCTAATACCATTTCATAATTTTGTGTAATTTTTCACATGGTATTGTGTGCGTAAATACGCACGGAGAGTGCCTATACAAATATCCTACATTTGAGTCAAGTCAGTTCTGGTGATATTGTCCCAGGGAAAATCTGTTTTCTACTATAGTCATAAACATTCTGCATTGTAAGTGGAGTTATAATAGTGAAACAGAGGAGCCTGAAACCAATATTTAATATACCTTTATTCTCTAGATCACATAATAAAAAAATATTTGGTTTAATGTTGCTGCAATGTGAATTTTATTCCCTAGGGTTCCAGTGGACCATGTATACCTTGTTTGGAATCCACTTGACAAGTAGGCTATGTGCTCACCATGGAAAAAGAGAGGAGAAAGTAACAACATAGGTGTTATATTGTGTTGAGTCACGCTTTATTGATCCCTGGGGTGAAATTAGTCCCCACTGAGACATTGTATTTGAAACCTTACTAACTATTTAGGAGCAGGGTCAGTGAGCAGCATTGGAAAGTCATGGGTGGGTGGGGGTGTCTTTGGGATGTTAAGAAACCCACATGAATGGGTGAAAACTCCACACCAGCTTTGGTGGGGTTCACACCTGGGAGTTCTAACCACTGAGGTACCTTGCTAGCCCAGTTTACATCTGTATTCACAGGCGGCCTCACATCCATGCACTAACCAGGTCCAATCCTGCTTAGACTCTGAGATCCGAAAAGATCAGGCTTGCCCAGGGTAGTCTGGCTATAAGCAGTGTCAGAGTGCCCTGTGTTTACAATAGAGGTTATACTGAGTGACATTCATCAGTATTAACGATGATTCATGTGCTTAGATAAATTATGGCAGCATGAATCTGTCTGCTGCCGCTGCCAGCAGCAACAGATGCTGGGATGGCAGGGGAGAAGTGCGGCGCATAACAGCCACCGTACCAACAGGTTAATTATCACCTGCGGATAAAGCAGAGTGAGAGCAGAGAGGCAGAGGGTGTTATCATGCGGCCACATTCACATTAATAAATACATATGTGTAGGGATGAAACATGGGGCTAATTGACTGACACTGAGCACTGGAGACTTGAATACAGAATGCAAAAACAATATGTATCCTCTAGAAAAAGTCTGATTCTGACTTTGCACTTGGTTCTATCTGTAGATGTGTCTATTTATCTGTCTATGTAACTTGACTGGAAGAGTTCCACGGCTTGTTCCATTAAGACCAGTTAAAAGCATTTGACTGCAGGATTGACCCGATCAATATGACCTATTGGTCTCGGTAATGTGAACTATAACAGAAAAGAAGCTGAGCCTGCTCTTGGCACAAAAGGCTAATTTACACTCCCAGTAACTGCATGCAATGTTGGCTATATGTCACAATCACTTCCTTCTGAAACACATTAATATTGATGGAAAAACTATACGTTTTCAGTGTTAAATGTGACCCTTTACCTTCCTGTTGCAGTATTATGGCATCCTCTGAGAGTTCCTTTATAGATCATCAGAAGACGTAGCTCATGTTCAGCTGCCGTTTGATTTTAAGGAGGCTCTCAGTCAGGACTTTCGGCATCCAGATTCATCCCAGTTGGGTTATTGTAGGCAAGTCTCCAAACCTTTTTAAATGCAAGCACGTAGAACAAATTTCACCAGCCGATGAAATGCGTTAGTAGATTGTGTTTTTCCCTGATTAAACTAGTCTTTCTTCAATCTTCTCTGACAGACTGCGTTATTATATTTTTCTTGCAAATTAACAGGAATCAAACATACAGGAGACAGCTTGAACAATAACATTGTCAAGAATGAAGTGTCACGATATTGGTAGAGGAGGAACAAAACACGGTTTTATTGTCAAGTTTAAAAGATGTAAATACTGTGTGAGAGGCAGTGGCAGGAGTGTCGTCTGCATTTTTATGAAATGAAAGTTTAGTGCATAGGAAGTGTATTCTAATGTGTAATCCAGGTACATCCAACCAGATACAATAAGGATGATTTATACATTAAGTGTAAAATGGCTTAGTGTATTTGAAGATTAGAGACACATCACATGTTGTTGCTTATGTGGCCAAATCCCTTTCTGACCAGTGCTGGTTTGGGTGACTGAATCTTCAATGTGCCTTGGGTGCATCTATATCTGAATTGTGATGCGTTTTGCTCTTAACAGGATGCATGCTAATACAAAGTTTAAAGAGGAGGATCAGCGTACATGATTCCTAAATGGATGGTTTTTAAAAATAAGCCCAAAAGCCTAACCTTTTATGTGTTTGATAGGAGGGGAAGAAGAGGGCAGTGGGTTGAAATACATTTCCATGATCTAACTGTTTACTGCGTCATGCTGAAAGACGGCAAGTTTTCATTTCCGGGCTTAGCAGCAGGGGTGAGCCCAGCTCAGCTCGGTGTCTCAAGCATGAGGAACGCAGCACCCGTTCGGTTGTCGGTGGCTCGGTTGAAGTCTTTTAATCCGTTTGGAGTGGAGAGTCCTGATGGAGCCTCGACCTCCCTCCATCTGCTCACATTATCCCTGTAATCCCATCTCATTCTCTGTCTGTCTTTCTGTCTCGCTTTCTCTCCCTCTCTCTCTTGCTCTGTTACTTTCTCACTCACACACTTATTTTCACTCTCACTCCAGGGATTTAGTTTGAGTGGAGGCGCAGTTTAACACAGCGAGAAAGAGAGCTTATGACATGATTCTTCGAGGGACGGACGTCTGTGTGTGTGTGTGTGTGCTTGTGTGAGGCTGGAAGTGTTATGTATCAGTAGCTAAGATCATTTCTTCTTGTCAGCTTTTGTGGCCCACTCTACAAGTGCTGCTGAGCTTCAGCAGTGTTGGAGTTTAATTTGCCTGTGTCTAGCTCTATTTCTCACATTTTGGGTGTTGAAGCCAAAATTATGATTTTGATATCAACTTGATATGTATGATATAATGAAATATGGGGTGGAAATAGACTCATTATAAACTACTGTGAATTAATTGTTACTCGAATGTGGAGTATAGACTCTCCCCTTTGACAATCAGCTGATTGAGGCAGTAATTGTAGCAATTGCATTAGCTTCTATATAAGAGCTGAGCTGTCATGAAGTCAGGGTTCTTTGGTTTGTAGCCACACGGCTTTTTGACCGCTGAGTGACAGTAAATTTCAGTTGTTTTTTTATGTCTTTTATTTTTCTACTTCAATATCAACCATTATGTATGTCATAGCCGTAGCACAACGGAGTCTAATGAGAAAGGAAAAAGTCAAGTGATATTTGAGCACATCGACACAGATGCATTTCAAAGGACAACAAGGGAGCAAATACCGCGTGTGCATGTGTGTGTTCCAGCTTGTATGGGACTTTGGTTAATGAAGAGAAACAGCTGGCTTTAATCAAGACTGTCAGTTGATCTCACATAGATCTCTGCCACTCACAACTAAACCAAACACGCACACACACACACACACGCATGTAGACACATACATGCAGACACATATGAACAAAAAGTGCATCAACACAATGACTAAAATGAATGAAATGTTTTTAGGCTCCTCAGTCATAAAAAAAATGTTCATGGAATGCGTTTGCATCCAGTTATTTGACATCTCAAACACACACTCTGATAAACACACACGCACGTATTGTACATTCACCCACAAAATACAACATTGTGCTTACTGTGAGTTCCGGGTTGCCAAATTACCATTTCATATCCAGACAGATGGCAGTGAGGGAAGACTGTTATCTGCGTATGTTACTTGTCAGTTGTATATCGAGATGAAATGGAGTCTGCATCCATTTGTTGCTTCAAAGAGCATAAATAGTACTTATTTGGTCTTTTATGCACACATGTGTATGCATACACAATGAGTGCACACGCATGGTTAGCCGCATTAACCCACACAAACCCAACGTAAAGACACTCGAATGTTCTCTTGGGTCATTTCATTGCATTTATTTTTCTGTCTAAAAAACAAATAACATACTGATACAGATGCACACGCTCAGCACACACAAAGCTGAGCTCATCCAGAGAAACTGTGGTTTCATCAAAGAGGTTCACCCCGCCTAAACTGCATCTCACAGCAGACTTTCAGTGACTCCACAACCGCCTCTATTCCCCTTAACGCTCTTCACTGCTCAGTAATTCTTCTTTTTGTTTTATTGTTGTTGGTTTTTCTTCATTGTTTTGTGTCTTTTATGTAAATGGTTCATTAAGAAACATCCAAATTTAAAAGTCTGTGCCCTGCCATCACCACAATTATTTAGCTTCCAGAGGCATTTCCAATTGCTCTTTTCATTTGCTTCATTTTCTGCGCCTCTGACGGTTGTTGTAGAGCCCGCGGAGAAACACAGTCAATATGAGTTTCCTTAGCACACATTCAGGCTCACATTCAGATTGGTGACTCCAAGTCTTTCACCAATGCTTTGCCAACTGCAGTTTGTAGAAATCCTATTTCTCAGCTTTAGATGCTGTCAAATGTGCTTTGGAATTGCTGGCTTTTACTGGCACAGTTCTCTGGTTGAATGGTTGATAGCGTTTTTCATTCCTCTCTCTGTGCTCACGGCAAATCATACATTAACTCTCTGTTTCTCTTACTTTGGTACCAGTTGATTACATAAACAACAGCTCAATTGTACAGTTTGTTGAAATGAAGGGTAAAGGTGTTGGAAAAAATGAAATGCTGCATGTTAGATTTTAAGCATAAAGAAAGCTAGATTTTCTGTATGACACTTCATACAAAGGCATTAAGGAAATAAAAGTTGAACCAGAGGTTGAACCACTGAAAGAAGTTGAAGTGCCGGTTAAAACAGAATTACTGAAAGTAATTGAAATGGTAGTTAAAATGGAAATGATGAAAAGAGTTTTATTTTAAGTGTGTCTGCTGAATGATGTTGGAGCATCAGTTGAAGCTCAAACACAGAGAGGAGTTGAAGTGTAAACATTACAGTGTTTTACAATTGCTAAGTGACATTTCTCTATACGAGATCACTTTTTCAAAACTTTCACAGTTCTCTTTAGAAACATGCAGCTCAGCACAACAGTTAATCTCATACCCAAAATTCACTAACGCAACCAAAACTCTTGTACCCGAACACTGACAACATCTGTCTATCAATAGTAACACTTTGTAATTTATTATATAATGACCATAAAAATCACTAACAACAGGTAGCATTACAAGTAGTGCCACTGTTGTCTTTGTAAAAGTATTCTTTATTTATTTAGTTAGCATAAACCATAATTCCATTAAAATTAAAATAAGGTCACTTCTTTATTGCATGGATTGAGCTAGCTCACAATATGTCTCAAAGATTAATCACAAATGCTGCAATATGATTCAAAAGATTCAATTTTTTTTGTCATTTTTGCAGAGAGTAATTCCAAGCGCATTGGTAATTCCAGTAAAACAATACAAAACTATATATGTTCACTATACATTCTTACAGATATAGAAATACAACTGTGCTCGTCAACCCTATCTTCTGCATTTGGCCCCAAGTTCTCATCCACATCTCACCTTATGTCCTCTCTTGCAATACACCTGGGAAAGAATCGTTTCGTTGGCAATCTTCTGCAGGTATGTCCAGACATCCAGCATTCATTGCATCCAAGAGGGACATCTGATCATGTGGCTGGTGGTGATAAACTTTCCACCTCCACGAGGAAAAGATTTCCTCTGTGGGGTTGAGGAATGGAGAGTAAGGTGGGAGGAAGAGTGACACCATCCTGGGATGAGCTGTAAACCACTCTGTATGGGACGATGTGGCGTTTAATCTCTTCCAGTCACAGTTACAAAACCTTCTGGATTCTGCCTCACTTGTTCCCTTTCCTCACCTGGCAAGTCTTTCATAGAGGTCATCAAGGAATTAATATAGGCGCTCAGTGTCTCAATTAGGAGTTTTTATTTGTTTTTAGTTTTGTTTTTTGAATGTAAATTTAACAGTTTTGAAGTGATCCACAGTTTAGTCCACATTGACTGCTACTGTGCAAAAGGGGATTCCTGCAGAGAAATGTGAAACTGAAAAACTATCAATTAAAAATGTTAGGTAAATTGTAAGTAACAAATGCAACTGACAGTTCCAGTAGAAAGAATTCCTGACAGGAATTAGTGTCTATTCAAGTTAAGCTAAAGGTGTTCAAAAATAAAATGCGACATTTATGTCATGTAATATTTTAAATATATTTGGCAATCATACCAAAGTGACTGGTCGTTTTATTACTCACCCATGACATTTTTTTTCTAAATTGACTTTTCACTTCTTCCAGCATCTGTTATTGCCAGAAACTCTTAAAGCTTTAGCATCATTTGTTCTGGAAGAACAGTGCCTGCTTCCTGTTTTGTGACACAGACCAATTGGCAGATTTGTATCCAAATCCAAATGCACTGTTGAGGCCAAGAAAAGCTGCCAACATTCTCTGAGCTTAAAAATGGTTGGAGACAGGCTTGTACTCTGATTCATCCCTGACCTGCAATCCATCAATGGTGAACTGAAACTTTAAAAGTTTATCATTTACACAAATGTCAGATATGAGCAACCAGGCACATCAGTAGCCATTCAGTTTCTCACCTTTCAAAAATCACCTCTTATCATTTCTGCTTTTAATTTTAAAGACCTTCTGCTCAGTGTCAAAATAAACCTTTTAAAGTTTGAAAAGCTAAAAAAGTCTTAATACACTATATGGACAAAAGTATTGGGCCACTCCTCTTAATCATTGAATTCAGGTGTTTCATTCAGTCCCATTGCCATAGGTGCATAAAATCAAGCACCTAGCCATGCAGTCTGCCTTAACAGACATTTGTGAAAGAATGGGTCGTTCTAAAGAGCTCACAGTGGTACTGTAATAGGATGCCACTGTTGCAACAAGTCAGTTCGTGAAATTTCTTCTCTCCTAGATATCCCACGATCAACTGTAAGTGGTATTATTGCAAAGTGGAAACGTTTAGGAACCACAGCAACTCAGCCACGAAGTGGCAGACCACGTAAAGTTACAGAGCGGGGTCGCCGAGTGCTGAGGCGCATAGTGCGTAGAAGTCGCCAAAGCTCTGCTGACTCAATAACTGCAGAGTTCCAAACCAGCTCTGGCATTAATGTCAGCACCAAAACTGTGCGCCGGGAGCTTCATGGCATNTGACTGCAGACTCACTGCAGGACACTTCAATATTCTGTACTTCTGAGAGTTGTTTAGCATGCACATACACTATATGGACAAAAAGTATTGGGCCACTCCTCTTAATCATTGAATTCAGGTGTTTCATTCACTCCCATTGCCATAGGTGCATAAAATCAAGCACCTAGCCATGCAGTCTGCCTTAACAGACATTTGNCCTGATGCTTGCTCGCCTTCCCTACAAGTCTTTTCCACCTGCGTTGTGATGACTGCAGACTCACTGCAGGACACTTCAATATTCTGTACTTCTGAGAGTTGTTTAGCATGCACATATTTTGAAGGCCCTACTGTGCTTTCCCACAAACTGTCTGAATTACTGTTAGAATCAGGTACAAATTCCTCCTCTGATAAATTCTCTTCACTTGAACTTGTTTCTTCAGAAAACTGATATATAAGAAAAGAAAACCACTACATTGTTCCTTTCAGGTACATAACTTTAAGAATAATTAAAGAATAATTCCATAAATACACTTACGAATGGTAGGGGATCAAGCTCGGTCGTCATGTTTCGAACATGATTTGTGCCAGAAGCAGGAGCAAACTAGACAGAGGATATTAGGAACTTAAGAAGAAAGTTGGTGCATGTACTTCACTTTAAATTAATAAGTATTTACCTGCATCCAAAGGATTAAATTATGCATTTGAGAAGAAGTAAAATGACAGATTTTGAACATTTTAAGTCATTACCATTGAGTCTTAAAAATTATTGTATACATATGTAAAGAGATGCATATGAAGATCCAGAATTTTTACTCTCAGAGGCAGACACCACAAGGAAGTTGTTGCGCTCTGTAGAAAAATAAAGGAAACTTCATACGTGTAAAGCAGTTTTCTACAAATTATATTTACAGTCTGTGTGAGAATTTGAGAAGAAGTTCCAAT
>LKNJ01000585.1:153517-178509 GCA_002120245.1 Maccullochella peelii
GTTTGTTCCTCTGTTCTGATTGGTGGATTGATGTAGAGCTACTTTTGGCAGTTGTGACCTCTGTGCTTTTTAACTGTTAATAAATTCAAACCCACCTGTGTGTCTCTTTCGCTCTCTTTCTCACACACACACACACACACACACACACACACACACACACAGTAATACACTACACATATAAACACAAACACATAGACAGTAATACAAACTGGTTTTTCTATTAGATATTATATTATTATTATTATATAGATATTTACTACTTCAGCCTGTTTCTACTACTTCTAATACTTCTCCTTCAGCCTTTAATGTACTTTTTCACATATCTGCATTTTCGGTAGTGCTTCCAATTCTGGCAATTCATTTCACATTTCTGCATTTTCAGCAGTGTTTTGCAAATTAATTTCAGCTTTCAGCATTCCCACGCATTTTCTGCAGGAAATGCAATTTTTCTAGTTACATATAAATCATCAATAATCAATTCAAATTCAAAGTATCTTTATGTAGTTCCAATTCCAAAGATGTGTAAGT
This sequence comes from Maccullochella peelii, assembly GCA_002120245.1. NCBI lineage: Eukaryota > Metazoa > Chordata > Actinopteri > Centrarchiformes > Percichthyidae > Maccullochella > Maccullochella peelii. The sequence goes on from LKNJ01000585.1 coordinate 154,046, forward strand.
GTGAGCAGGGCTTTTAAAAAGAGAACATTACTATGTCAAACAACCCTGGGTTAATAAAGCATAAACTTCTGGAATTTAATAAAATTGAAGCCATGTATATACATTTCGACAGTTGCATTTTCACTTCCTCCTGACATTTCTGGCATCCTGAGAGCTTTTTTCCCTTCTTCTACCCTTTAGGCCTCCCTAAAGCTAAATCTCTCCATCCATCTCTCTTGGCAGTTTTCCCTGCAGCTCTCTGTCCGCTCAGCCTCAATTTGTCTCCATCCGGACGTTGCTTAACCCTGATCCTCGTCCCAGAGCCAGGATGATAAAATTCCAACCTGTCACTTACATAACGGGCCACCTTGCTAACAGCCAGGATAATAATGCCACGGCCTATTCTGCTCTGCCAACTGAGTAGCCCATGCACACACTTGTTTCCCAACATTAGGCCTGCCTAAGTGTACTAATGCATACAAAAAGCACTTTCAGTAAAATGTTGCTTCTAAAACATACAGTAAATGTATTCATTCACAAATGTGCTCATCCATTCTATGTTTTACACATTACACACAAATATAATTTAATGTAATGTACACGCTGTGAAATATAATAGTAATCCATGAAATGCAGAGTAAAGCCTGCACTAATCTGTGGATTTATATGGTTCTCGGAAGAGAAGTGTGGCTTGGGTCCATATTATTAGCACGTTTTGTATAAGTATGTCAAGTTTGTATGTCTGAAAATAAAATATAATAGAGGATGTTCTAACTTTCTAATACCCTAGATATTCAGATCCGCCTGTCTAAAAGCCATCTACATGGGAAATGCCTTTCATTAAGTGAGTAACAGCAAAAACATCAGCTTAATGTAACTTCACAAATCCTGGCTTGCAGTAATGAGCACTTGGAAGTGGGATATATTTCCAGTAATTCTTCCCTCTTCATGTGAACACAGGGTTATCTAACCTCTTTTTAACCACATAATCAGTTGAGAAGAAGCTCTGATGGACAAGCAAATGACTGAATGACACTATATGACTGCATGCGCCTGATGTAGTTTTTTCACAGTTTGTTTCTTTCTGGCCTGCAGCATCTTGTTACGTCAAAGTGCAGTTTTCTGCTGATCAGGCATGACACTGCTGTGTTGCTGTGGGCTGCTGCAAGGTGACCCCATTTACTTCCTAAACCTCCCATGCAACTGCAAAGGATGTAATATTTAGAGATCTCACCTGAAATACTTCATGTTAGCGGTTTCCAGCAGAATCCCAAAGAGAGACCGTAGCCTGTTTAGGATTTTCTCTCCAGTCTGAGACATGGAAAAAAACACATCTCTTCAACATTTTAGTCATTTAGTCCATTTATTCTAATAATTCAGCATATCTTACAAAACCTGATAATGCTTAAAATGAAATCTATCTTTTAATATTTACTAGTCTTGTACATTGTAGCTCTGCGCTCAAGTAAATGACAGCGTGAAGAAAATGAAATAAGTGGTAGAAAATTTAAGCATTAAACATAGCAGAACATTCATTCTTTCAATGCGCAGCAGAAGCAGTGCAAGTCAGAAAGGTTTGGGGACAACTAACTTCCAATCCAGCTGGTTTTCAATTAAATTTGGAAAGTGGATTTTCTTTCCTGTGACCATGGTCTCATTAGAATTAAGGCTCTGTAATTATGCAAATAGCTGGTTTATTTAAAATTTGGAACTGAAAGCAAATTGACTCTAAACCTGATGTTACTATTAAGCATATAACATTTTCCAAGTAAAAATTAAATTAATGTTCACACAAGTAGAATATACAGCTCTCAATCAACAAAATGATCATCATACTGTAAATAAAGGTAATAAACACCTGATTTAAGGAAAACAAAAAGTTCTGTGCTTATTCAACCAGAACATAAATACATACCGTACCCCACATCACATAAACAAACACAAAATATTAAAACATTCAAAGGATAAATTAACATCAGAAAAGTTTTTGGACCTGTGCTTGGCCAGCATTTGTGTAACTAAAGGGCTGTGAGAGCTGTAACTATAGTGAGTCGTAGTTTCCAGTTCTCCAAATATTTATTTGTTTGGGTTGAAGTCTCTTGTACCAAAAGTAATGTGACCTTAAATATAGGAGGATTTGCCAACCACAGGTTCAAACAGGATAGATGTGATTATACTGTGTATTCAGTGTTGAGGAAAAAAACACTTAATTACATTACATTCATTCTGCAAGTGGGCCCAGAGATCTTTGGGAAACGTAGTCTTCTTTTTCATTCATAGAAAAACACAAAAGGTGCAGTCCCACAACAGTGCATGAGTTTCTTTTTTTTCCTTCTTCTGCCCAGACAATGATGTTTCTGGATGAGGTCTATGATGGTCATGAGTTCGCCTGTTTACCATCGCCTTCATCGTCAGTATTATCACCATCGTTATTATCACTGCCGATGCACAAACACTGCATAAGGCATATGAAAAGCAATATATAGGCCAGCTGTATATTCAGTTATAACTCTAGCTATGTACATAGGACCATGAATACATGTTTAAGGCCTACTAGACCCTTTAAATTCTGCACAAACACCCTGCTAGCAACTGGCTTAGCTGAATGTTGTTTGGTATAGATGTGCACTAAGACGGCAAGCAGTACTTCCCTCGGCCATGTGGAATGCTTCTATAGAGTTAGTCAACAATCAATGATAAGGTCATCATGACTATCAGAAATCTGAAAGCTGAGAACGGCAACAGTAACATTGAGTCTGTAACATTTTCTTTGCTTAAAGGGATACTCCAGCGATTTAGTACCGCACTTGCATGAAGGGGACTCACAAGAGACAGATAAAAAAAAAATAGAATGGTCAGAACTGTGAAGCAGCAGATATCCAGATTTTTAGTCCCTTTATGGGTGAAGCTCCAGAAACGCTGGATCCTACATTTCCCGTAATACTACTGGATACCCTCTTTCATTAGACCTTCATTAGATTAGGGATTAGACGAGGAAATTTTACAACTGTTTTCACAGGCTGAGTGGTCCTCTCTCTATGTTGAGTAAACTGACCTTCGTGTGTAAAATCGGTGGAGTGCCCCTTTAACTGTGCTCCCAATCAACTTAGACAAACTGATCATTTAAGCCCTTATAATCAAAATTAGAAAATAACCAAGCTAACCTGTGTCTTCATTCTATTTGATTTGCATCAGCCTACATTATTAAACTTGTGCATTTGGTCTTTACATCTAATTTCACATGCACCAAGTTTTTCTTCTCACTTTGCTGCAGGGTCCCTGATACAGGCAGCCTGGTCTCAGAGCAATCCATCAGTGCCTCTTCCTGCCACCATTTCTAAAGCATCTCAAATGATGCAGGAACATGTCCCAATCATGCGTATCTTTGCAACTAGGGAGCAATTAAAAATGGAATATCAAAGTGCACATGATGACTTTATGGAAACCATATCAATTATACTGTCAAACCATGTGCCTCTCTTGGAAACAGCCTTGCTTTGTTCTTCGCTGAGGTCATTTATGATAGGAGAGCAAACAAAGCACCATCGGGGATTCTGCACTTGCAGAAATCCCTTCTAATTCTTTTGGAAAGTAGCACACTTAGATGGATACTATACATGCACTCACATCGCTGTACATGCTTTTTTCCAACACTGCCGTGCTGAGATTGAATGTCTGCCTCTGCCATAACCTTTGAATGCCAAAAATAGATATCCATTGCGTACTGGCGGTGCTTTCTACGCACACACATACAGCTGAAGCAAGGGATTGGTGGAATAGATTAATGCAAGTGATACTTAGTCATTGCTAATCCAAAGAGAAGATAAATGTGAGGAAGGAAGAGAAGAATTAGGCCAAAAAATGAGTGTGATCTATATGCAGAAATCAGGTCAACCACTGGGACAATGATACTGCTGTGTATGTGAACAAAACAATTACTAATTGATCTATCAGATTAACCAAACAAACTGTTCTGGCTTTGACAAAAGAATCCTGAATGAAGACATATTGTCTAACTTTCCTACATGCCACAAAAACCTGATTATGATACCAGTGAAGTTGTTATTGTGCACACTATACACTATACTTGTGCCATTCTAAGGACTCTAGATAGCTTGCCATTGTCACATTCAACACCAACACACAATCATCAAACAGTGATAGCCTACCTTAGCTTTCCTTGCTAATGCATGCAAGGCTTAACATAAGTGCATCCCCTAATCATTAAATAAATGAGCAGGTTCAGGAACAGCTTGTTTCAGTAATAGTTTTGACTATATTAGCCAGTTCTAATTTATTTTAAATAAATGCAGCATAAATGATAGATCCTAGAGCCTTCAGGGGAGTGCTACAGCTGTCTAGTATTGTTGTAGTTACAGTGCTCTGCTGGATACATTCTGTAGGTTCGTGGAAGCGGATTTAGGGTTGAGAGATGAGTGGTTGCTAGGTGACTGGATAAAAAGAGGCCACAGGTGGAATCGTCCCAGCATGAACTCCTCTCTTGCCTGCCAAGAACAGAGGTTGTGGTGGTGGACGAGTGGTCACAGAGAAGCCAAGACACGTTTTCTGTGTATGTCTCATCCACCTAAATTCCACACTTTGTGCATTCTCTCATTTCCTGCCTCTTTACTGCATCCTTGGTTTTATGTAACAGTGCAGCAATCAATAGCTTTACCTCAGATTCTCTTTCACTACCCTTCACTTCTCTCATGACATGTTCAGTGCTTTCCTCTGTCTCTTCATTTTTTTTTCTTTCCCTCTTAACCCTCTCTTCCTCCTTCTCCTCTGAAAAGGTTTAAATTACATAATCGTTATCGGCTTTTTGCTCATTGCTACATAAGTTAAGAGATGTACAGCAAGGCTCTTGTTACCTAACAGACCAGTCGGAACCTTTCATCACCTGAAAAATGACTCATCCATGCACCATCAATAAACAATCTCTTCTATGCAAGTCCAACACCACACTATGGGCAAGCAGCAACGTATCTTTGAAAACAATGATGACATAATGACATCCTGTACACATTGCACTGGTAGTGGCTTGATTGGTTTGCTAGCCAGAGAATTTCCTCAGAAATGGAACAGAACAGGAAGCTCCTTACTAGCATTTGTGATTATTGTAGGCACTCTAAAGACCTGGAGGACCAGCCTCAGGATACAAGAGCAGAGAGGTGGAAACTGGAGAGCAGCCGTGTCAATGAGTGGTACCTAAAGAATGGAAGTCTATCCTCCCGTTTATGTAAAGCACAATTCTAAAGCAATGGAGGAAACGCAAGCCTCTATTGTCCTATTTGAGCTTCACAGGCCAAGGGAGGCACGTGCGGAGTCCCAGCATGGAGGAGAAGACAATGGTGGGTCGATGTTTCTTGAACCTCAGGCCTTTCTTCAGCCGTTGGCTGTTCTCTGCCACGTACAGCTCCCCCTGCTGGGCTGCACCAGATATTCGCGACACCAGCTCCCCGTGAACAACCACCTCCTGCTCCGAGCGCACAAACACCTCCCTGAGCTCCTCCAGCCGGCGCTCCATCTCTCTGATGACACGTTGACGCTCCTCCACCTCCAGGAGGCGCCGTCGAGCTGCCTCAAACTCCATGCTGGAGCTGGGGGTGACGAGCTTGGAAGATGGGGCCGTGGCAGAGGTGGATGGCGGTTCAGAACCGGTTAGCAGAGCCCCTGTCACCCTCCGGAAGTCTCCCATGGAAATGGAGCGCCTGGTGGCTGGAGAGGCCAGCGCCAGGAGAGCAGAGGCAGATGTAGAAGGTGGCATGGCTAAAGGAGGAAGAGGGGGAGAAGATGATGATGGAGAAGGCGAATCTGGTGGGAGGAGATCAGGATGTGGGTCCTTGTTTGTAATAGCTGCTTCCATGTCCTCGGTGTTGTCCTCACAATGGGTATCTGTGTTTCTTTGTCGTCTCTTCATGGCCGCTGTTTAACCCTTCCTCAACTGCTGCTGTCCTTGTTGTCACTGTTGGTGTTTTTCCACGCTCTTCCTGTGTCCAAGCAGAGAGCAGCCAAGCAGAGAGTGCGGAGATGTGCAGCGATCCAGCCTGGGATCTGCTCCATTCATTAATAAGAGATCTGAGCCAGGCTGGGTGCTGTCTCTGCATCTGAGTGGTTGTGCTGGGGAGGAGCCTCCTGTCAGCTCATTGGCTGCTGAACTCATGAGCACGTCAGCTGATGATTGGGCAGCCTGCCTCTTTGCTGCTGATGCTGGCAGGCTGTCGTGTCCTCTGCTTGACTGTTTTGCTTCGTTGTCGTCATCTGGAGCGCTGCTCCAATCAGCTCTGCTCAGTCAGGCAAGGCAGAGTGAGGCAAGACATGCAGAAGTATCAGCTTTCTCTCTCCTCTTTGCTGATGCTGTTTGGCTCACTCTGTATTCTCCCAGCCTCTCTGCTGCCATTTATCTTACCAGCTGGTCTCTTCATTTCCCTCTTTCTCCCTTTCTCTTGCTCAGATGGTTGCCCCTAGCAACACCGTCTCCACATCAGATGGGAAAAGCAGGTGGGAGGGGTGATGCTCCAATTTCTCTCTCCCCTTTATCACCTTGCTGCTCAGCATCATCACTCTTTTCCCGGTACTCATTCTCTCCCACATTATCTTCCTCTTTAAGTCACATATAAGTAACATTGTTGCACACAGACAAATACATGTCCAAAAACATACAAATAAGCAGCAGGAATGAGCAATGAAGACTCGCTGTTGCTAAGAAACTGTTTGCAGCTAATTTGGTGGCTTAGGGGAAAAAAGATTGTGTTCAAACATGGTAAATTTGTAAATGTAGAAGAATGTGTCCAAGTACGTGTGTTTGACTTTGTCATAACAAAACAAAACTGCTCAAGATGTTTGCCGACGAGAAAATGCATTTCCTGCAGAAAATGATTAGATTCCATTAGATTAAATTAATTACATTACATAAAATTACATTACATTAAAATCAATTACATTATATTAAATAAGATTAAATAAGAAAATCATACCAGGCTTATGAAAATTGCAGAAGTGATATGATCAGAGTATGAACTAAGACACAGGATAAGTTCACTCATACACCACAAACACACACTCATATACACAAATGAAAAGTGTAACACTGGTGCATTTAGAGGACAAACAAGTGATGGCTTAAATAACTACCTTCAGCTAGAGTGAATCAAAACAATTAAGCTCTCAGCAGGTCAGAGGTGTGCGTGCATGTGTGTGTGTCTACGTGCTTGCATATTTGAGTGCTCACTTAGCTCTTTGCTTTTATCTCAGGATTGGCAGTGCATTAGCACTTGCCCTGACTGCTCTCTCCCTGCTTTTAGCTGTACCGATCCACTGATCTCTAGAGAGAAGAAAGAGAAAGACAGACAAACACACAAACACAAAGGCAGAGAAGCTAAAGGAAGAAAAGTAGGAGGTTGTACTTTATGTGCCAGTAGAAGGAATAAATGACAGGAAACCCTAAAGATGCTCTTCAGGTCTTTATCCCGCTGTTCAAAAAGCCAGAAAAAAGAAAGACCCTTGCAAAAAGGATTAGAATAATAAAGACTGTGCTGCTGTGGAGCTGCATGAAATTCAGAAGACAAAGGTACAATGTAAATTTAAAAAAGAATAAAGCATGTTAATAGAATTAAACCTACACAATTTTGAAATAGCAAAAAGTTCATGAAGAAGCTTTAATTTTGCATAGTATTGAACTGTCTACATGAAACACTGGACATGTTGAATACTACTTTAACTGAAATGTGAACATGGGTAATGTGGTGCAGCCTTATGAGATTTACATGCAAGTGTTGCACAGTTTCCCTTAGATTTATACAGTTGTGCAATATAAACATCACTGCATGAGTAAGTAAAGTATTTTCTTTTACCATGATGCCCATTTTTGGAAGATTCTAGTAACATCCCGCAGTTAAAAACCACTCACTCTAAACTAATCCCACATGGTGCCTACAATTCTGCACACACAGATTGCCATCATCATTAGTGTGAAGGCTGATTAAGCAGCATTCACTATTATTCTTCAAGTCTTTATTATTGGTGTGAATGCTGGAAAGATTTTAGCTTAAATGGGACTAAAATTTTAAAATTTCATTCAATTATATCTGATTTTTTTTCATCAATTATTTTCTTAAATTTAATTCAATGTCTAATATAATTACATTTTTTAAACCAAATTGACTTTTCTAAATTGCATTTAGTCTAATTCCAATATTGTCATCTAGTTAAAGTAAAGTAATCTAATTGAATGTAATGTAATCTTATTTAATATAATGTAATTGATTTAATGTAATGGATTAATTTTCTGCAGGAAATGCTTTTTCTCGTAGGCAAACATCTTGAGCAGTTTTGTTTTGTTATGACAAAGTCAAACACACGTACTTGGACACATTCTTCTACATTTACAAGCACACAGCAGACACCCACACACACAAGACAAGTTGTTCTATGTGTCTTCATTTAGTATGCAGAATTAATTTAAGTGTTTAAATGCCTAATCCTTCCAAAATACAATTATCTCTAACTCTATCCCACTGTCCATTTTCATCTATTTCTCTCTCCTCTCTCTTTATAGCTAAAATTGTGATGAAAGCCTGCTCTCAATCTCTCATACCCCAGCCTCTGTTGCAGATTACTTTAATCTGTAGAGTGTATGTGTGTTTGGTGTGTGCGCACATGGAGGAGTGAGAGCATCTGTGTTACTTTGTCCGGTCTGCTTTGGGTTAAAATGACTGTGATTGAGTATTTTGAGTTTTCAAACAGCTGCAGCTCACTCATTAGTCTGTGCCAACAAATAAACTGGAATGGATCTATTATACAATTAGTAAGAAAAATCAGTTTTTCTGTTAAAAATTAACATTGGGCAGGACTACTGCTAGATGCCAACTTCTTAAAGCGACTATAATCAATATTTTTACAATAACAATCTATCAAATGACAATGTGATAACAATGTGACAACGTGAAATGGGTTGCTTGTAGAGATAAACCTACAGAGAATTATAACCTGAATCTGCAGCTCCCATCGGCTTTATGGAGCTTTATAGTGAGTTTCAGCTCATTGTTTAGCTGTCCGGCCCGCCACTTTACTCTTTTGGTTCACTCTCACCGCTCTCATAGTGTAGTTTTCAGCAAAAAAGCTTTAAAAACTCACTCTACACTACCTGCTCAGCACCAAACAGGAAACAGACACAGTTAGCGACTAGCTAGTGAACATAGTGGAGCTTTTAGCAGCTACAGAGCCAGATATTTTCCTCAGGTGCTGGCAGATACAAAAACCAGAGCAAAAAAGAGAGTGAATATTGGACTTTTCTTAACCAGGTGGACAGAAACACGACTCCAAATGAATGATAATGTTACTCCGTTTCTGCTGGATGTGTAAATACTGTTTGCTAACAAGTTCGGCATTACAACTAATAAGGAGACACTAATACGGTATATCAATTTTGGTGTTCACAACTGCTTTCTGCTGCCCCCAAGTGGCCAAAAAAAATCTGAAATTGCTTGAAATTAGAGGCCCGAAAAATAGTTCTCTCCCGAACATTTGGCTCATTTATTGGACACACTCAGATTCTGGATGGGATGCTTTAAGCAGCATCACAACAATCACGCACATCAGCCAGAGAAAAACAAAAGCAAAAACAAAAAATACCTCTTCAAATAGAGAGGAACTTCTATTGAAATATTCAGCCCTGGACAGCATCCCTTTTAAGGCTCAGATCAGACAAGGATCTGCAACCACTCTCCCATACACCCACACACACTCCCACCCTTACATATACCCAAGAAACTTCAGCCTCCATTTGAGCAAAGCTGCAGTAAACTGAGAAGACTAAAAACTGCACCACTTTCTTCTCTTCCGAGACAGGAGACAGATGATGATGATGATGCTGGTTTTCCGCTGTTCTGTAATCAATGTCAGTAGCCTCACTCTGCTGCTGCTGCAGGCTGAGTTAGTCAGTCTGTGTGTGTGTATGTGTGTGTAAAACAGCAGGAAGTCATTCATTGCAGTGTGAATTACTGGTACAATGACGTCAAAGTGCAGAGATTAGAGCCCAATGGGAATATATCGAAGTATGAATGTGTGTCAGCGTATAAATAACTTAAGACTACATTTCTCTTGGACATGACTGTGTACAGTACATCTTTCGAGCATAAATTGTGTCAGCAGAATGCAGACGAGTGAGAGAAACCAGCAGATCCAAAGCAGGAGTAGCAGTTACTATGTGACTGTTATGTAAGTGAGTGCTGTTGTATATACAGAGGCAGGCAACAGCAGGCAGAAGTATGTGGTGATACTACGAGTTGATACTGTAAAGCAGAATCTGCTGGAATGGTTCATGGTGTTACAGTGTTGGAGGAAAGAGAGAGCATGTAGGAGGAGGAGGAGGAGACGGAATATTGATGACGAGTTCAAATGCTACAGACAGATGGAGGGGCGCTGAAGTCATTTACATACAGATATTGTAAGCTGTCTCCATTGTGCATGCATAAATATAAATCAATTTACATTTAACATTACTTAGTTTGTGCATTTACAGATTCAGACAAACTACTCCATCCCATGAGGGCACAAATCGTGCAATAATTGAAGCTGTCATTTTAAGAGGAAATGTATATATTTTCAATCAGTAGGTTAACTACCACACTAACACAGTGGTTAATTGAAGAAAAAAGAAGAGTCAGCGGTATCATTCGTAGTCAGTACTGAGTGCTTTGACAGAAAAGCTTATAACTAGGTGGGTCAGGATTCATTTTACTTTTACATAAAAACAAGCTTGCACTTTATCTCCCTCCAGTGACCAGCTGTGGAAAAACACCAATCTGTGGCCCACAAGAGGACAGGAGCTTTTTCTCTCCTGATACCAATTTTGCTACCTCAACTTTTATTTATTTATTTATTTATATTAATGACAGTATCGGCGCAGATTCCGATCCGGCATTACGAATCGTGTATTCCTTCTTCTGGGCCAAAAGAAGACCTGGTTTACAAGAGAAAAAGTCATAGAGCCATAGAGTCATGTCATAGTCATGGGACAGTAGTAAATGAGAATTTTTTTTCATTCACCTGAAAAGTATTTTACACACTCCATCTATAAAGGTTAGTTTTTTAGTCATGACTCAGCCTGTAGTATAGTGTAGTTTAATGGAGGAGCTTTCTAAAGGAAATATCCCTGAAGATGTTTTGAGAGATAGATCTTGATAACTGTTGGATGGATTGCTATGTAATTTAGTTCAGACATTCAAAGTCCCCAGAGGACCATTTGTAACGACGACGATCTCGACTTTTCATCTAAAACATTTCTGTTCATCCAATACTTTGGTTTATGACGAAATATCTGCAAAACTAATGACATTTCTACCAGCCTCAGCTGTACTTTGTGTTTATTGATAATTAGCAAATGTTTGTTAACATGCTAAACATATACTTGCTAAACATCATCGTGCTAGCATTATCACTGTGAGCATGTTAGCATGCTGACATTAGCATTTAGCTCGAAGCACTGCTGTGCTAGCATGGCTACAAACTGTCTTGTCAACAGAAAGTCTTTGTTGCAAGTCAAGGTGAGGTCACGGAGTTTGAAAGATGTGGGTCTTGAACAGATTGGGAGGTTATAATGAAAATAAATCTATTGGTTGTATTATGGGAAGTGTAGGATCCAGTGTTTTTGGAGGTGGACCCATAGAGACTAACAGTCAGGATATCTCAGCCTCTGCTGGAAAGCTGGCTGCTGGATCTCTGAATTGTGAGTCCCCTAATTTTACGGAAGTGCAATACTACTGGATAACTGGAGTGCCCCTTTAAAGCACAACTAAAACAGAACAAGAGAGACAGTTTGTCGTAGCAACCGAATTTTTAATATTTGTAAGATATAAAAATCTTCATCTTTATCATACAATAACATCTTACCATAAATCTAGTCAGAGGGAGAGTTTTGCCACCAAACAAGAACTATAATATAACTTTGATCCCTTTTGAGGTAAGACAGCTGGTTCATTGATTATTTAGCCATACAAGTCTTCCCTTCTACACATGTCCAGGCTGTTTGGTTTCTTATGTGTTATCCATGTTAAACATTCTGCCTCACCTGTAGGCCTAGGCACCGTGCTGAAAGCAGGACCTACCCTATGAAGCAACTTACAATGAGACACATTCACTCTTCTTTAGGATGTCTCAAATCCAGTGTCAATAAAATGAAAACAAGTCATATAATCAGAATCAATGGAAATTCAAATATCATGAATGAAAGAGTTAAACACAAGACTGCTGAAGATACTCCATCGTCGAGGGCTGGTCTGTGTGATATTAACAACCCGTGACTTGACAGAGTGTAAAGGGGCAGGGAGGCTGTGTTGGAGTGCTCAAATAAAGACACAGTCAGCCTCTCCTCCCTTTAAGTTTCAAAACAGAAGGAGAGACCTGTACAGCATTAAGTCCACAGACTGTGATGTGCTCAGCGTATCTTTCACTATTTTTAATCACCACTTTCTTTGGACAAAAAAAACCCAAAACAAAATCAGTCAACACAGGAAACAGCATTCAATATGCATTATCCAAGAAACACAGTGGAAAAAAACAGAAAAAAAACCAAGAAGACAAAGCAAATATAGATTTTTTTTTTTTTTACCATGCCACATTGTTCCTTGGGCAAGTTTTCTTTCACAGAAAGCCACCTATTTTACTAGTTTTTGTAGTAATAAAAATAATAGACACCTCAAATGGTTGTCAGCAGGTTGACCAAGCAGAGAAAAGGGAGAGGAGAGAAACAAAGAAGCCACATGACATCATCACATCAATGGACCATGCACATGACCCTGCAGCATCCCGCAAGACAGTACACACACACGCACACTGCAAGTCATGCAACTGACACACACACGCACGCGCACACACACTCTGTAAAACAAAAAACAAGCATAGATTGACATTAACCAAAACATCAGCATTTGACATTTCCCAAAATGCACGTATTCTGGCTGTACCAAAGCCAAAGAGGCATTTATGGCAGAAATGTTTAATATTCATATTAATAATGCTCTTTCAAAAACATTTAACAGCAGTTGGACAGTACTGTGATTTTGTGCTGTCGGCACAGGTTGATTTGGCAGTACACCCGGTAATATAAAGCTCATCAACTTTACAAAAAGAACGGGAAGACGGACAACAAAACAGGCAGACAGACAGGCGTGCAGCAAGCAGAATGACAACTGCTTACAACAATGATGATGAGGAGAGAAAGGAGAGAAAACTGTCATTGTCACAATCAAAAACATGGCTGCATCGACTCTGTGGCAGGTCATGCACAAACACGCTCACACACACACACGCTCACACACACACACACACACACACCCACCCACACAGCACTAATACATCTGCCAAAAACCTGCACCCTTTTTCTTTTTTTTTTTTTGCACTCATCGCCCTCATCCATCTTCACGATATTTTGCTAGTCCAATGAGACTGACTAACAGCAGCTGACGAGCCCGAATAAAGAGGATGATAGCAAGAGCGGGACAACTGATGTCACAAGATGGGGGCAGGACCATAGTCAGTGTTCCTCAGCTGGTAGAGGCGGATGGACACTCGAGTCCCCGAGCAAGCTGACTGGGTGGTTGGAGCCAGGAGGTGCGGTTTTGGTCAGTCTCCAGTGAGCTGATTGGTTGTTTTGAGTCTCTACAGGGAGGTGGAGGGAAGCTTCTTGACACGCCTCTGGGCTAGGAAGGAGCTCTCGATGGGCTTGAGCTCTGGAGTTGGTTGGGAGTTCTTCAGGGCAGAGTAGGTGGCTGCCATCGCACCCTGTACATAAACAGCAGCATAGTGATTGCAGCTCAAAAAAACGACCATCCACAATGTGGGTATGAAAAAGAAAGCCCTTCAACAGTAATTACAGTCATTTTAATTGTATTGAGGTATTTTACTCTGTAGTGGGTTTATCATAGAATGATCAAATTTGAATCCTTTATTGTAGTCCATAGTGCTTTGTCTATGCCAGCCTTTTTAATGCATCCCAATGTGTGATGAAAAAAACTAAAAAAAGTGTCTACAATGTCTGCAAAGTGGAATTAATGCCACTGTTATGCAACACAGCTACAGTAACTAGCTACTTTTAACACAATAGATACAATATGATATGGCACAGCTTTAAACTCAAAATCCATCTTAAACATTGTTCTATGGAGTATTATAACATTGTTATCTATTAAAAATGAATGAAAACCTGCAATCTAAATTACAGGTGTCCTGTAGCGTTTTCTTGTAAACACACAAAAAACATGTTTACAATTAATATTTCTCACCAAAACGCATAGTGTGCATCCTTGAGGTCTAACAAATTTCCTTATTGTTTTGTTGATGTTTTTAAAATTTTAAATCCTTTGTTGGAACATTGCTACGTTTCTTGGCGATCAGGAATGTGAATTGTGTGTGAGCGTGTGTCCTCATGCGCGTGCACAATACAAACATGACTGTACGAAAATAAAATATCTGATCAGGACTGAGCAGGTATTCAATATTAAATGACTCGGACATCCCTACTTAATAATAATAATAATTTGGGTGAATATTTTAAGAGAATGCACTGTTACCTTGACAAGTTTGGGGTCATGGTGTGGGAGCTGGCTGTTGGGTAGTTTGTCTCTGTGGACAATCCAGGTGTGTTTGAGGACCTGCTTAGCAGTCAGTCTCTGATGGGGATCCACATGAAGCATCTTGGACACAAGGTCCTAGAAGGAGCACACATTAAATATGAAACTGACATTGGGACAGAAGAAGATTGGAGTTATCTTTGAGGAACATGAGCAAAGGAGCCGTCAGTCAGATTTTCAGCTCTACCTTGGCAGAATCGGACACAGTGTCCCAATTGCCTCCAGTCAGACTGAAGTGACCGTTGCCTATTCTGTTCAGGATCTCATTCGGGGTGTCCTCAGGTCCGTTGGCAAACGGAGTAAAACTGGTGGAAGAAAAGGATACAGATGACAGAGTGAGTATGAAGGGCAGTGAGAAAGAAAACAAATCTGGTTAAGAAAAAAGTTCAAGTGTTGGTATTCACCCGGCCAGCATGGTGTACAGTAAGACTCCCAGACTCCAGATGTCACAGCCTTCATCATAGCCCTGACGCTTCAGCACCTATAATGAAGTTGAGGGAAACACCCATTTCACATTTAATTTCAATGTCTAACACTGTAATGTTTCAATTCAACATCATTCGAGGTTTTCACTGAAAAGTGACTCTGCTCACCTCTGGTGCTACAAAGTTAGCAGTATAGCATGGGGTCATCAGCAGGCCGTTGTTGGCACGCAATTGCTTAGCGAAGCCAAAGTCACAGATCCTGATAGACTCAGGATTCCCTGACTCGTCAACATAGAGGATGTTGCTGGGCTTCAGGTCTCTGTGCACCACCTGGAGGAGGGAGAAAATAGGAGGGAGTGATAAAAGAAGAAGTGATAAAGACTAGTACAGAGTAACAGAGGGGCACGGCAAAGCAAAGCAACAGAAAAGTGAATACTGTTAGTTAAGATTTAAGTTGTTGTTTTTTTTTGTTTGTTTTTTACTGATTTTAACAGTGAAATTCTCAAATTTTTTAAAAAGGGGAAGATTGGTTTGAGCTGATTATTTTAAGGCAGATATAATGTCCCCAGAAGGCACTGACGAAGTCATTAAACAACTATTTTAATGAATTAATCACATGGAGCCTAGTTTTATGCTTAACTCCAACATTTAGTTAGTTGTATTAGTTGTGATGTAAAAAGGTTTTATACACAGCCAAATGTCAAACTTGGGTCATTATAAACTAAATAAACTATTGAAACTTACTGTGTAGTTTATCAATCTTCAACATTAAAGTCAATACAAACAATGCCTAAAATCAATAAACAGACAGGAATAAAGACCCTAACAGGTTCTATGCTGTGTATTAGTATTTCTAGTTGTCCTCACCCCCTGTGAGTGCAGGTACTCTACAGTCTTGGTGATGGTGTGAAGCACAGCGCTGGCCTCTCTCTCCGAAAAGAACTTCTGTTTGAGGATCCGATCCAGCAGCTCTCCTCCGCGCATCAGCTCCGTCACCAGGAACACCTGCTTACTGTTGTCGTACACCTGAGACAAAAACACACATACACAATTATATCACCAACTGTCACATTTGGCACACATAATGCCCAAGGCAAATAACTGCGTTATACAAGTGTGTGTTTTTATACTCACATCCTTCAGCGTTATGATGTTGGGGTGCTGTCCATATCTAAGTAGAATCTCAATCTCCTCAGAGGGGTCTGTACTGGTCTTGTCAATCATCTGTCAATCACATAAACAACACTGACATGAAGCTCATATTTTTAGTTTGTTCAAAGTTGGCCAGATCAATTAGTAAGAATTCTCATTCAGACTTTTCACTAATAAATAAAGTTTGAGCTAATATTACAAAGATTGTTGTGTGTCGTTGCACTGTGGCTGCACTTTCGGGTGCGTATCACAGGACTCTCATGTGTGTGTCATACCTTGACAGCGTATTCTGTGTTGGTGGTTTTGTGGACACATCGTTTACACACAGAGAAGGAGCCCATGCCGATGTCTTCCTTCAGTATGTAGCCGTCGCTGAACAGCAGGTTCTTCCCGTGTAATTGCTGCAGAGGAAGAGTGGATTGAAGAGCGATGGTGAGTGAACGTGTGGAAGACTGACAGTGCTGCGGTAGAGCGATGTTGGTGGGTTTCAGGAAGAAGTTGAATCTATTTCTAGCAACATTTTTTTCTTTCTCTCGTTGTAAAACTGTCTCTCTCTATCTAGCGCACATAGGTAAATTACTGCTCCTGCCAGGCATGAAACAGCATCTAAAGCCATGTACCTCTGTTAGGTCATTTCACTCCCTTCTTCTCCCTGTCTGCCTACACATACCTTGCATCTGTCTTTCTTTCCCTTTTTCGTGTCATCACCAAAGACACTCACCACAACTGCAATGTAACATTTGGAACTGTGACCTTTGTGAACAACTACACTCCTATAGTTAACTGTACATCAGTTGTCCTTAATTAAATGAAAGCGATAGCTGTGTTTAAGGAAATCACTAGATTTTTAGACTTAAATGTACATTTTAAACCTGCATCTCCAGGTAGTTAATTCAAATGAGGAAAAACACACTGAAGCAGCTATTTAATCTGACCTGGACCACTGGGTGTGGCGGGGGCTTGACTGGCTCCACTGAACCTTCCTCCTCCAACAGAGTCGACGCAATAAAGCTGAAGCCTCTGAAGAGCTGGTGAGCTCCGGCACTGGGGGGCACGCCAGGGGAGTCTGGAAGAAAATAAGGAAAGTATTGAAAAAACAGATATATACGCCTTGGAAGTAATGTTAGAGATGTCCATATTCAAATAAGCCATTGCAATAAACCGCACTTTGAAGCTTATGTATTTTTTACGAGCACTGCTATAATAAAGTGTTATTGCATCTTAATGGTGCTGTAATTACAAGTGTGTCTCCTCCTCATCCTGTATTGATTTGTTTTTGGAGCCGAGAGAGGAAAAATATAATGCTTACTTACATACCGAAGGGGAGGGAGGAAAACAAGACAGGAAACAGACTAAGTCAAGTTACAGAACAGCTCCAGGTGAACATTCAGCATTGATATCTGACCTTTAGGGGTGCGGGAGGTGAACTCTGAGTCAAAGTAGAAGGTGTCATCCGGACGTGCCACCGCCGGTCTGAACGGAGGCTTTACTTCTCTTCTGAAGAGTTTCTGAAAGGAATAAAGGACTTTTAAACTCACCATATAGCAGAAGGTTGTTCTAAATGAAAATGACTGCGCATGTATTAAAATATCCTTGACCGTCAAGACACTCACATTCCAGTCTATGGTGGAGAAGAAACCATGCCGTTTGATCTCCTCTGCACCATCAGCACACGATCCTGTAGAAAAACATCAAGAGTTAGCAGTATGAATCTCAACCAATGACACATATGAAGAAACTACTCTTCTTAATGAGAAAGAGTATACATGTTGCCATTTGTCCTGTTCATGAGTTGATACTAACCCAGTCTGTTGGCAGGGTTCCTCTTGAACAAAGCCCTGAGCAGAGACTGGGCCTCTGAGCTCAGGAACTGAGGCATTCCCAGACGGGCCCTGCAGGGAGAGACAGACAGCACACAGCTCAAATTATTTCACCAGATATCGAGTGAGGCAATTTGAAAAGCGACAACTGGGCTTCTTCCTCTGTGTCGGACTGTTCTCCGCCCGAGAGAGCACTCACTTCAGAATCAGGTTCATAGTTTCTTTGCGGTCCTTCCCTTGAAACGGCAGCGCTCCAGTCAACATCTCAAACTGGGAGACAGAACACACAACTGTAATCTATATGTACGTACATACATAAACAGAAATATTCTGCTGCACTTCAGGGCTCTGTATGATACAGAAACAAAACATTATTCTTAGAGTGTTGGCTTGAAAATAATGTAAAACATAATTGTTTTCCTGCTTACCATTAGTACTCCAAATGACCACCAGTCGGCGCTGTGGGTGTGTCCCTGCCTGTTCACAACCTCTGGTGCCATGTACTCCACAGTACCACAGAAGGAATAAGCTTTCTTCTCATGATCAATGGCTTCTTTACACAAGCCAAAATCTGGAAGACACACCACAAGACACAGTCAGCACATTACGACACGTCACCCTACTATAGTGTGCTACTTCTGACTGTTATTCTGAATGATTTGCAGCTTACAGCACTTTATCTTTGTTGGCATTTGTCCCTCTGAAGCTTCATCAGTGTGACTTGTTATATTGCCTCTCTATGATCTAGTAAGGTCACCTTTGGTCCAATGGTGGCAGGACCCAGGGGTAAATAAATGTTGGAGGTTATGGATGACGATAGGGATAGATAGAGAGGATAAAGTGTAATAATTAACTTGGGGAACAAACACAGGCCCATATGCAGATATCTGGAGTCAGCTAGTTAAGGCCGTTTCCCCACTGTGAGTAATGAAGGTCAACAAGGTAGAGGAGGGGAAAGTGTGTGTGTATGTGTGGCGGTGTGTGTGTGTGTGTGTGTGTGTGTGTGTGTGTGTGTGTGTGTGTGTGTCTGACAGAGAGATGGAGTGTGAAGGAAGCAGCAGGAGACTCACCTGTGAGTTTGATATGTCCCTCTTCATCCAGGAGAATGCTAAACAGAAAACATTGTCAAATGTTAGAATGAGTGTGAACGTTTTACTCATCATCACACACACACACACACACACACACACACACACACACACACACACACACACACACTGCACGTTCTGCTGGAGTCTGGCTTATCACTGGCAAAATATATTAATAAGCTTTACAACAAAAGTTACGCTATTGGCTTTTTGATCCCTAGCAACAATATACAGCAATGTTTGATTATTGGGTTTGCATCCTGTGTTCTACCAGTATATGCACACAACAAGCACTGGGAGGGTGGGGGTGGGGGGTGCATATATAAAAAGTAGCAATGCACCAATTAAAATGGAGAAGAACACTGCAAGCTGATGTAAACCATGCAGTGTTCAAAACTTAAAAATGCTTTGCAAGGGTTTAATGAGGTAGGTTTGCATTCATAATGTTTGTTTGGCCAAAGGGATGCACACACCACATTTTGTTGAGAAAAGATCATTCTAAATGCTTAAAACGCGACTTGAAAATTCCCCTGGGTACCTTTAAAGTGCAATACAATATCTTCTCATATGAGAGAAATGTGTTGTTTTAATTCCAACCATTGAATAAAAAGCCTCATGACTGTTTGTCCAGGTTCTTGGCTATTCCATCATTTATTAGATTACTCCAAATAAAAGCCTCTTTAGAGAGCACCGCAGCAGGGATACCAGCTTTTTCATAAAATACTACAAGCATATGCATATGTTGTGGATTTATTCTCCTGAGATTTGGCTTTGCAAATGTAAAACGGTGCCAAGGTTGAGGAACATGACTCTGGCATTTCCAGATGGTTTTGGATCCAAGAAGCACAGTTCATCAAACATGCATTTGTTTATATGCGTGTCTGTTTCTGTGAGTTCAGTGTGACCATTTGCTCTTACTTTTCAGGTTTGAGGTCCCTGTAAATGATGCCCAGGCTGTGGAGGTGGTCCAGTCCTAATGCCAGCTCTGCTAGATAAAACTTCACATCCTCCTCTGTGAACATCACCTGGGAGGCATGAGACATACGCACAGGGGAGGTGAGAGAATGAAACAATAACAAAAAGGATAACAACACAAGAGCGAGACAATGGAGAATAATTAGATGAATACTAGTCTGACCCCAGGCAAGCAAAACACCAAAAATCTGCTGAATCACTCTCACCTCTTTGGAGAGTCTAGTGAAGAGATCGCCCCCTCTGAGAAAGTCCAGGATCAAGTACAACTTCCCCTCAGTCTGGAATGCTACAAATACACACAGGTTTCAATCAAATCTGATTCAACGGTAAATCAGGAAATATGACTGCAGAGAATTTCTGGAATTTAAAGCAATAAGACAGTAATGAAATTAGGAGATCAAATAAATGTTTTTCTAGTTTGGGAAGTAAAGCTGACTCACCATAGTGTAGTTTGACAACAAATGGATGGTTGACGTCTGCCAGGATGTTTCTCTCCATCTTGGTTCTCACACGGTCTCTCACTGAAGGATGAATATGAGCAGAGTTTAGTGTGTATGTATAAAACTTTAACACATACAGTATTACTAAATGAAAAGTAACCTGACAAAGCCCTCAGACAATTTTCACCTCACTCGCTGTGGTCTACCAATGGCATGGATGAATTAGATCGAAAAAAAAAAAGTGGTTTCAAATCGGCTGCACAATAATGATCAATACTTTGCTGATTCAAAATCATAGAGGCGGTCGTGCCATGCAGAGTTTCAGTGTGGTACAACTGAAACAATTCAAGTTAGGTTTTGGATGAAATCGAACAAAAGCAAACAAACGATATGTTGCAAAAACTAACTAATGTATGGTAGGCAGTGATTCACTGGCATGTTGGTGAGTTGTCTTTGCTGTTCCTCAGCAGCTAAATAAATTAGTTTGCTGAGTAGACTCTGTTCTCACTGAATGGTGTAGTAATAGTAGTAGTATATTCCAATACTACAGCATGCTAAATGCTCATGCAAACAAAAGCAGAGTTTAAAAACCTGTTCATCTGCACACTTAAAAGTAAACCATTAAATCATTTTGGGGGACTGTGTGAACAAATCTGATGCCCTGATGTTTTTCAAGAGAATTACACCACATGTGTGCAAAAATAAAACAAAAAACCACTGCAAGCTGTGGTTGTCTATGCCAACTTCAGCTGTATATTGTTTTTTGTGAGATACAGGAAAAGCATACACCCTCTTACATGAAACTGAAGGTTCTGCAAAACAATTGATGAAATCACCACAAAAGAAAGAGAAAGAGAAAGGTTTTTGAAATGATCCTACAGCTCTATAGAGGCAAGAAATACAGGGTTGCATCTTTTAATCTGTTGATTTCTTTAATTAGTCAATAAAACACACACACACACTTTCCTGGAAAACCCAAACGTATTTAGTCAGATCAGCTGCAGAGCAACTCCCCTGCACCTGCCACCATTCAGGCACATCACAGGCTACTGTACCTTTGAGTGTGGCCTTCTTGAGGACCTTCATGGCATAGAGCTGGTTGGCATCGGGAGGGGTCACCTTTCGCACCAGGAACACCTGCAATAAGCACAACAAGAACAGCACACAACCCCTGTTGAATCAGATTGAGAGTCTGAGAGTTCAAAGGAGGGAGAGAAGAAGAGCAGCAGAGAGAGCATTTGTGAGTATGTGTGTCACCTTGCCAAAGGATCCCTGTCCCAAAACTTTGAGCAGTTCAAACTGAGAGGCATCAGCCTTCTCTGAGCCCTCCTTGACCACATGGGTAATGTTGATCTCCTTGATGTCTCCATCTTCCTGAACAGGGCGAAACAGAGGGGAAAAGTGTGACAAACCCAGTCTAATCACAGAACAAATGGCTAAAACAATGAGGATCCTGTATGTTTGTAAGGATTGTGTGACAGGACAGAAAATGTCAGAGACTGCTGAGCAAAGAGAGTAGTTCTTTCATAGTGAGTGTCTCCTGCTGTAAATAGCACTATATATAAATAAAACTCTTCAGAAAGAGGAAGCACAGTAAAAAGTGAGATGTGTGTGTAAGAAGGAGTCATTGCACCCAGTGGTACTTGTCAAAATGTGTTTTAAGTAGTTTCTGGAAACTGTCACGCGGTTTACTGTCACGCGCTTGTAATTACATTACAAGCGCGTGACAGTAAACCGTCTGTGCACGTTTGAAATATAAAATGCCTCCAGAGGTTCATTTTTGTTGAGTAACTTCAAGAGACTTCTTGAGGTTACACAACAAGCTTCTCGGGTTCTTTACAGGGTGGAGTACTGGCACTGCTGATTACTGAACTCGCTGCTGACCTGGTGTCAAGCTCAGCCACAACTCATCACACTTCAGAAAAGCATCAACAACAACAACAAGTCTCTTCCTAGAGGTTTTTCAGTTCTCTGAGTTTCATGTCTTAGGCCTATAATGAAACACAGTACTATAGTTACCTACAGGGAGCACAGTGTAGACAGTGGGGGAACATTTGTTTTTTGTTTTTTTAAAACACATCTACCCAGGAAGTTCACAGCTACTTACAGAGTTTAATTTAAACATTTGGGTCTAGAAAGTAGGACATCTTGCCCTGCAGATACAATTTACACCATTATCATGCACGCCAAATAACAGACAAAACAGTTTAATCTATGTGGCTGATGCTCAGTACAACTGGCAGTGGCAGCTTATAAAACACAAAGTAGTGCTGAAATGATTATGAGATTCAATTAAAAAAAATAATTGATGACTAATTTGGTAGTCAGTAGTCGTTTACAGCATTTGTCAAGTAAAAATACCACATATTTGCTGGATCCAGCTTCTCAACTGTGAAGATTTGCTGCTTATTGTTGCTGTTTTCAAACAAAATAAGCCATTTAAATGCATCACTTCGGGCGTTTAAGTGGAACTTGTGATGGGAATTTGTGATTATTTCTTTTATGGATTAAATTAGTGCTGAATGATTACTCAAATAGTGGATAGATGGTAAATTAATTGAACAATTTTTATAATTGATTATTTAACCAATGGAGTAATTTAACAAGCAAAAAGACTAAACATTCTCTGGTTCCAGCTTCTCTAGTGTGAGCATGTGCGATTGTCTCTATTTTACATGAATGTTAATTGAATATCTTTTTGTTTTGGACTGTTCATAAGACAAAACAAGCAATGTGAAAACAACATTTTGCATTCTGGGAACCTGTGATGGGCATTTTTCACTATTTTCTGACAGTTTAAAGACAAAACTATTCATTGATTCAGTAAAAAAAATTAGCAGATTAATTTTTAACAAAAAATGAAAATGCTAACGTTTCAACAATACACCGTCAACAGCCAACACCACAGGCCATTACAGTGTGGGACTTTATTTAACAACAGGAAACCAGAGTTGGTTGAACATGCAAGCTTTCAGCTGCAACTTGTTTCTAAACAACCACAGATAACAGCGATCACGAACTCTCATCTGCACTTTGCAGTCTTAATAAATCCCACTCTGCTTTGTCGTTTAAAAATAACTGTGCTTAACAACAACATAACACCACTAATGGCAACATGAGGAGGTATCACTTTACCGTCCAGTGGTTCCTGGGCGCAGGTAAAGTGTCAGTGCTGTTGCCTGTTGCAGCTGTTGATCTGCAGCCAGCCAAGGTTTTGTTCTTTTTGGGCAGGTAGAGGGTCAACAAGCGGCTCAGGATGAACTTTTTCTTGTCCTTCTCCATCTCAGCATTGCCAAAACTTCTGCTTCATTATCCTACCCATGTCCGTAAGGCGAAGACCGTACTACCTCACATAAGTCATCTTAAACATCACCACAAGCACACTTTAGACTCATTTGTGCATTCATGTCAGGATTAGTTCTGTGGACAGCAAGTAAATACGGAAAAAATCTCTCAGCCTCTGCCCTTTATCTATTCTCTCTGCAGGGGCCTTCTGCTGTATTTTTTAATCAACTCTTCATCTTCATTTTCTCTCCTGTCCTCCCTCTCTCTGTTTCTCCCTGTGTTGGTCTGATTAGCGTGTGTCCTCAGTGACTGACTGCAGCTGAAGTGAACTGGAACCGAAGAGGGCAGGAAGGAAGAGCCTGCTCTTATTCTCACAGTCCTTCACCCAACAAGTCACACAACACACACCTGCGGCAAAGAGAGCGAGACAGAGTGCTCGAGAGAACGCGAGACAGAGAGAGAGAGAGACAGAGAGATTTAAACTGCAAAAAAAAAAAGAAAAGAAAAAGGGGAATAGAGGTTGAAATAGTGATTTTAAAAATCATACATGTAACAACATATGTTTGTGTGCTATCACTGTTTTATCTCCAAAGCGGTATGGCTCCAAAATGTGGCTCTATGCCACTTCCCTTTACCCACAATTCAACCGAGGGGGGGGGGGGGGGGGGGG